>CM021766.1:124535093-124559066 GCA_011076525.1 Nettapus auritus | reverse complement strand
AAAAAAAAAAAAAAAAAAAAAAAAAAAGCTATTTTAATTTTCTCAAATGTACAATCTTTTGCAATCCCACAAAAGCTCTTCCCTTGCGCCTTGGACTCTGAATTACCAGGTGGGCTCGGGAACTAAGAGCCTCAGGTGGCCTCCAGGAGCTGTGGCCGGTACAGGTATTGGTGCTGCCCCACCATGACAAATGGCTGTGCTTGGCCAGCTCTGCCCTCATGCTGCTTCTTCCCAGATGCTCCCAGGGAAGGACTGCAGTGCTCCAGGCTTGGGGCAGAGTGGCTGGAAAGTTGTGCAGAGGAAAAGGATCTGGGGGTGCTGGATGATGTTTATCTGAACATGAGCCAGCAGTGTGCCCAGGTGGCCAAGAAGGCCAATGGCACCCTGGCTTGTATCAGGAATAGTGTGGCCAGGAGGACCAGGGAGGTGATTGTTCCCCTGTACTCTGCTCTCGTGAGGCTGCACCTCAAGTACTGTGTTCAGTTTTGGGCCCCTCACTACAAGGACTTCGAGGCCCTGGAGCATATCCAGAGAAGGGCTATGAAGCTGCTGAAGGGCCCGCAACGCAAGTCCTATGAAGAGCAGCTGAGGGAACTAAGGTTTAGTCTGGAGAAGAGGAGGCTTGGGGGAGACCTTATTGCTCTCTACAAACCACCTGAAAGGAAGTTGTGGGGAGCTGGGGGTTGGCCTCTTCTCACAGGTAACTAGTGATAGGACTAGAGGGAATGGTCTCAAGTTGGGCCAGTGGAGGTTCAGTTGGAAACTAGGAGACATTTCTTCTCAGAAGGAGTAGTCAGGCATTGGAATGGGTTGCCCAGAGAAGTGGGGGAGTCCCCGTCCCTGGGGGTGTTTAAGGAAAGTTTGGATGTGGTGCTTAGGGACATGGTTTAGTGGGTGACGTTGATGTTAAGGGGATGGTTGGACCAGATGATCTTGGATGTCTTTTCCAACCTTAACGATTCTGAGATTCTGTGACCAGCAGCTGGGGGAGAGAGAGAGATACAAAAGGGGGAGAGAGGCATGCAAAAGGTGGGGAAAAAAAAGGGAAAACAGCCTTCGTGCAGAGTCACTGGGTGCCTTCAAAAGGGCTAGGATGGGTTGGGCCTCTAAGGAAAGACTTGGAAGGAATTTCGGTCAAGAGGTGTGCACCCACTCCACCAGGTAGCTGTATTTAAATATGCCTGTGGTAAGCACTAACAACAGTTTAGTTACTCATGCTTATTCACGTACTTCTAAGAATGACTTTATTTAATAAAGAAATCATCATTAAACGAGTCCCCCGAGTGGTCTGTGCACCCCCGTTTCGGGGCGTTCAGCAGCACGACGCTTTTTAAGGCTTTTCGAGAGCGACCATTCCTCCTCCCCAGCCCGTCCGTGCCCGAGCACGAGACTCCCCCTGCTCCAGCCACCCCACCTCCGCCGCCGGCGTGACAGACGCGGCTGTGCGGGCCCCTACTGCCCCCTTCCTCCCCCTCCATGAACTCCAGTCTCCATCAGCCGTTCTGCGGCGGAGCAGCGTCCCACCTGCCTCGGCAGGGGAGAAAAACGCTGCCCGGGCAGCTTAATCGGGGCGGAGGGGGGCGTGTAATGGCCGCCGGGGCAGCCCCGCCTCACGCGTCCCGCAGCCGCCTGCCCGGCATGTCGCGGGCGCCACCCGGTGGCCACCGCGCTGAGGTGCGCCTGAGGCGAGCCAGGAGTGGGGACTTGGGTGCCCACGGCTTGGGCATGGGTTTTGGGCTGTGAGCCCCGAACTTAACAATTCTTGACAGGAGAAATAATAAAAAGGAACACCTGGGTGGGAGGGGGTTCGTTGTTCACATGGCTTAATACAGCGTTCTGCAGACTCTGTGCCACCCCAGCTGGAAAATTCACCCTGAAGTGTTAGATCAGGGCCTCACCAAGACAAATCCATTGAAAGAAGATGGGAGTAGGAGTCTTCGGGGTGGCTGGACCCAGCCTGTGTGCACAGGCTTGTCTTGTCCATGCAGCCCTGCCATCAGCATCCCTACAAAGCTGGGATGCGAACCCCACCAGAGATCATCCCTGGCTGGTCCATAACCATGCAGCCTTAAGGCAGCAGCACTCCTCAGAGCAAGCAGATTTTTGTCTCATGCCACTGACTCCAAAGGTGACAGCCTCAGCGGGCTGTTGAGCAGCATGGAGGGCGGTGTGAGGATTTTGAGCACCATCCTTTCTGTGGTGTTTTCTTCTTACCTATGTAGCAGCCCTTTATGAGGAAAGACTGAGAGACCTGGGCCTGTTCAGTCTTGAGAAGAGAAGACTGAGAGGGGATCTTTTCGATGTTTACAAAATATCTGAAGTGTGGGAGATGGTGGGATTTGGCCAACCTCCTTTCAGTGGTTTGTGGGGACAGGACAAGGGGCAATGGCCACAAAATATATCACAGGAAGTTCTGCACCAACATGCGAAAGAACTTCATGGTGAGGGTGACGGAGCACTGGAACAGGCTGCCCACAGGTTGTTGAGACTCCTTCTCTGGAAATATTCAAGGTCCATCTGGACGCCTACCTGGGCAACCTGCCCTAGGGAACTTGCTTTGGCACAGGGGCTGGACCCTATGATCTCTTGAGGTCCCTTCCAATCCCTACAATTCTCTGAAGATACTCTGCTTCTCCGTGCCCATTACAGGGGACGTGGATGCCCTATTCGATGCTGTCCCTAGAGCAAGGAGGACTGCAGGGTGGCTAGAGGGGCAAAGGGCTCTTGATGTCCTCCTGTGGTGAAAGACCCTGGGCAGGCTGCGCTGTGCATAACCCTTGGGCCCTGCCGCCTGCTTACTGTGTAATTCTTCAGCACAGGCTCCCCCAAGACATTCTTATTTATATTGCATATTTTATGAGGTTATTAGTGGAAGCTTGTAATCCATAATAATATACTTTTTTATTATTATTATTATTTTTATTTTTTATATTGAAAGAGGTAGCTACATCTTTTGGTTAGAATGAAAGTTGAGGAGTACTCTTGTTTCCTGGGCTATGTGATATGGATCTTTTGACTCCTCTCTGCCATATTTTTGTAAGAGTTTTCAGATATCCCTTGAACTCTAGAGGCCACTCAGACCTTCTAGGAGAAATTAAAAACAACAATAAAAATAATGGCAGCATTTTGTTACTATGACTTTCAATAATTTATGTATCTTCCTATCTATGCTGCTGTTTTCATGGATTAAGTGGCTTTTTTATTTCTTCTTCTTCTTCTTCTCTCTTTTCCTTAAATAAGAGAGAAAAATTATTATTATTATTATTTTTTTTTTTCCTGTGGCTTCAGTGATGTTGCAGAGACCTGTTTAAATAAATTCCTTTGCATATTTTTCTGAACTTTTTAATGAAATAAGCACAGTGTTTTTTATTTATTGATAAATACTAGTTTTGTACCCAAATTAAGTACTGAGGGAGGAAACGTAAAGTTAACAATTTCAAATGATCACCAAATCCACCCATATGTCCGTCAATATTGAAAAAGGTCGGGGTTATCACAATTGTAGCGATGCAGCAGTAGTAGCCCAAAGGGAACATGCATGGGGCTGCAGAGAGAGAAGTCAAACACAATCTTGCACAGTCTGTACAGCATGGCTATTTTCAGCTGCATGCCTAGGCAACAGGAGTGAAGCCACATACATTCGGTTCCTGCAGACCTTAAGCTGGCAACCTTCCAGCAGTGGCCAGCATAGCAGATGCACAAGCCACTTCATATTTCTTCCCATTATTGCCTTAAGCACAGGAATGAAAGAAATAAAACTTGTCCCATTACTACTAGTCCTGTCTCACAGCTTCTCATCCTTGTACAGGAATGAAAGAAATAATTTTTGCTTCCTTTGCAATAAATCCCATCTTACATCAGCTCATCCTAGGTAGCATTCTCAGTCTCTTATTTCCAAATACAATACGTGGGGTACAGTCTGAACATAGAGGAGAGAACATACTGTTTCTTAAGCCTGAAGGTCTTTGACAGATCAAGAAAAAAAAAAAAAAAAAAAAGTATGCGTTTTCTTCCTGCTGCATCCAGAGAGTGATTCAACAGAGATATAGTGACTACAGCTAGCAAATTCTATTGGTATCAGATCAGTACCAGCCTGTAGGAAGAGTGGAAATAGCACTATTAAGATGCCTAGAATTGCTGTGTCTCTGTGTTCTTGCTTACAGCACAGCCATCACAGTAATTGGAGATGTCTCCTTGCACCCTCACCTTTTCAATTTCACTCTGCTCTGATAAGCTAAAATCTATCTTGACTGGAAAATGTAGTAATGAAATACTGACTTGGATGAAAATTTACTGTCAAAATTCCTTTTGACATCAGTGGGATAGGATTCATTCTAAGAATTTAGTAGTTCAGCTCCTGAGAAAAAGCACTTCTACCTTCTTGGCCTTTATTATTTCTTCAAGTCTTAAACAACCAAGCATTCTTAAGAAGGGCCCACTTCATCAGTCATCTTGCCCTGATAGTTTATCACTTGAAGTCAACCCCTGCTCTGTTAAGAATGTGTCCCTGATGTTGGGAAGCAATTTCCTGGACAAAAGAAACTCTGTAAACCACTTCTACAGATTGGCCGTACGGTGCAAATAATGTTCTTTGCACTGTGGGAGCACAGATAGAACTACATGTGAGAGATGATGACTGGTTCTCTGATTTATTTATTTATTTATTAATTTTTATGTTATGTATGATCTTCTGACACTTGTTCTCCAAGGATGAAGTGGAAAGACTGAGCTTCATTTGTAGACTTCTTTCATCCTGCTTCGGAGGCTAGCTGTCTCCTTGCGGAAAACTGTCTCCTCTGAAAGGGGAAGTCTGTCCAGGCAAAGCTGCAGATAGAAAATAGCTTTGGACTGAAGATCTTGGCTACCTTAGATCGCAAAAGGCCTTACAGATGTGGTAGTGAAATCCCTTGGGCAAGCCCATTTCACAGACTCTGTGAAAGACTGGGAGGTGAAACTCTGGATTTTTCTGACTGGAATGTGAATCAGAATGTACAAAGCCCTCTTTTCTCATCTGCCTCATTAGATCTTTTAGCCTTGATCTGATGATAACTAAGAGCGTCTGAGACAATGTTGAATCATTGTTTTTTTCCCAGATTTCTTAGTTGGACTCTTGGTGAAAGACAAGGGAGAGCAATCCTCATCCTGGAGATGGACAGTATTACTCCTAAATCATTGCATCACTGCAGAGTCTCACATCTCTGACACATAGTTCCTTCTAGTATCACTCTCTCCATCTCAGTTTTTGGTTATTCTTTACAATGGACCCCAGGCTAAAAACACATTTTATTCCAGAATAAATTATAATTCAAAACTACGCATCAGTTAAACACAGCAGGTAATGTTTACATATGTCTGTATTCACAGTTTGCCTGAAGCAATCATTCTGCCACTGTGCTAAGTCCTGTTGTGGGATTAAATGCTCATTTGAATGTTTTTTATTTTTTGTTTTACTCCAAGAAAAGAAGAAAAGGTGAGAAGTTATTCAGTATGATATTCAAGGATTTATCTGTGGGGCCTCAGCTGACTTCTTCAAGAGTAGAACATCCTGAAACTGTAGCTGCTGAAAATGCCTTGGATTCAATATATTCTATGAATATAAACTCGTTTAACCAGAGTGAGGAAACAAGCATGAGAAGTGATTACAGAATAGTTCAGAAGCTTTTTGCTTTTTTTTTTTTTTTTTTTTTAACCATGTATTTCCCATTTAAATAATTAATAAATGAAATATCTATATCATCACTGAAATTGTGCTTCTGTGAAAAAAAAGTCTCTTTAAACAGAAAATTGTAAATTTACATTGTCATTTTCCAGTTTCTGATAAAGTTACACCAAGCGATATATTCACTTTTAAAACTATAGGCAGTATGAATACCTTCTAATTTAGGGCATATAATTTAGATAGGAGCTAAGATCTTTTGAAGAGAAACTGAAGTCCTCTGATTTGTCCTCCAGATGGACCTGTTCTTCATGATTCACTGTATAGGAGGATTCTAGCTACCTTCCTAGTGTATAATTTGTATGCCTTCAGTTAAATAGTATGACATTCCTTTTTCCTTGGTGTCTCATTCTTTAAGCTAGAAAACGCTTGTCCCATTTACTTCTTGGGCACTTGCCATATTTTACTCAATAGTGCTGCTGCTGGTAGCCCTCAAAAACAGCCTTAAAAGACAGTGAAATTGACTTCAGGTATATACAAAGAGTGATGAACTTGGATAAGAGGGTGGGTTTTTGAAGTGACATGTTTGAACAAACAATAATCACCTCTTACCCTTGGATTTAATAAGGCAGTCTAAGTCGTTGGCATTAATGTAAATTATTTTGCTGAGACATCATGGCTATGCAATTAAGAGTTCAGTTACACTGCACCTTTCCTATTTATGCCTTGTATATTGGAAGTGGTGATACTGCCAAGCTGGAACCTGGTGGCATGAAAGGATCTCACTGTGATGGTGGAGAAGCTCTTATACATGTTGTCTGAGAGATGGATGTCCTAGAGCTATGGTGGAGGTGTGAGAGCCAGCTTCCATCAGTCTTGCTGGGGCAAAGGGAAGAAGGGGTGCAATAATGATGTCCTTTGAGTCAAAGGGAGACATGGTGAAAGTACCTATCTCCAAGCAACTGACATATCAGGGATATGGACCTTTATGAGTATGCATAGACAAATGTTCAAACCAAAACATGCTAGAACCATAAAGCACTACAACATTTTAAAGCTTAACAGTAACAACTTTTTGCCTTCAGTTGTACCTAGAGCAATCCTTTATGTCCAACACTTCATTATTTGTGTCAAAGGGCACTTAATGTGAAAGGTGTTTTTATAAGGAGACTGAATTTGTTATGATGACAAATATATTTCAAGAGGATGCCTTTAGGCTGTGTGGGGAAAATGGTGCAACCAGAATATGAGCATGTGAAATTTAACTGGAGGTTGAAGTAATTTGCTCAATAATTTGGTTTCTATTTCATGAAGTCTGGAAGAATTCAAGGAAAAAAAAAAAAAAAAAAAAGGAGTAGAATGTAATCTTTGTAAGGGGCTATTTCTGAACACCCTGATGCTCATATTCTCTCATTTTATAAAACCTAGGGTAAAAAGAGCTATGCTTTTTGCTCAGTTAGACTAAACCATGCAACTCACAAAAGCTGCATTTCACTGCTTGATGTAATATAGTTCTGCCTGAATTCATGCCAGTAGAAGTCTCACACCACAGCACAACACAACTTGCTTTATTTGAGCCACTTATTCAAGAGCAGTATTTTAGAGTTTTAGTACTGACTGATATTAAATTTCATTACTCCATCATTCAGGAGAGAGAAAAAAATGAAAAAGAGTGTATTAAAACACTCCAAAATAATTTTCAACAACATTTCCCTAATCAAAGAAACACATTTTCAAAATCAGTACTTTAAAATGCTGGGACAAGAAATTATTAGTGTCTGCATAATCTCAACAAAACATATGGAATCCCACTGTACAATGTCCCCACTGAATTGCTGGTCTGAACTAGTACAGTCTTCATCCTTCCTTTTTATCTGACTTGTATACCTGGAAGGGCAGCAAAGGAATAAGAAAAAAAATCATTTCATTTTGCAGTGGAAACAAAATAAAAGTTTTTAAAAAGTCTGCCAGTGTTTCAGAATTCAAAGTGCTTTACTTAAAAATAGTTGCAAATAATGAAACTTTTCTGATACCCCAGTCACTTGTTCAAGTGAAATCCTTCTTCAAATTATTTTCTAAATTCACATTATAATCATATAATGTAATTTTATATCATGCTATATAGTAAGATACTAAATATAATAAGGTGTTGTATCTTCTCTCTTTTTCCAATAAGACATATGTACAAACATTTAACCCTTCTATTTGGCATATATAAAAGAACATTTTAGAAAGATATTACACAGAAGTCAAAAAAAGGTAAAGCTGTATAAAGTTTTTAACTGCCCAGAGGTTGCCATTTGGAGGAAGTTGGCTTTTCAAGTGTTCAAAGGTATAAAAAAAATTATTTTTTTTTTGCACATTCCTTGTCTTAATCCATACCCAAGCAACTAGATTTATATCCCTAGGGATTCCATTTCTGTATCAAGAAACTTTATAGGAAAAAAAAAAAAAAAAAGAAAAAGAAAAAGAAAAAAAAAAGATTTACAAAAATTCAAAAGCTAAGGAAATTTAAAAAGCTGAGGTTTGGGTTTTCTTTTTTTGTTAAGTTTGTAGTATTGTTCTTATGCTTGAGAATTCTCTTTATTAAATTACAGCTCTGGCAATTTAGGATTCTCAGAGCACCTGCTAATGTACATCAAGTATCCAAGATCCACCTTCAGGGAGGATGATACAATTTTATCTGCATTGTCTTTGCTAGAAATTTACATGACCTTCAGTTGGAATAGAGGCTTTGGAATGAAGAGGAGTAAATCTGCCACATTCCTGTAAGAAAAAAAAAATAAATAAATAAAAAATAAATAAATAAAATGAAAATGGTTTGTTGTCATATCTGGAGTGAAAATCTGTTCCACAGCTGCCTGTGCCATTGTATCATTGTTTCTAAACTTAAATATTTGGTTTTGGTATACAGTCTTGCCATTGGCAATATTTTTGCTTGCAGGTTTTTTGTCTGTTTTAATTCTGCTATTTTAAGAAACTTCAGAGTTTTTGTTTGTTTGTTTGTTTGTTTATTTTTACCTCTGGAACAATCTTTTTCTTCCTTTGGAATTAGTTTAAGCTCAGGGAGAAGGAAAATCCCCAAAAGAAAAGCAATTTCACTTCTCAAACTCATGGGTAAATAACACCTATCTGTAGTCTATAGCTAGACTGGGTCTTTGTTTTCTTGCCATTCTTTCACCTTTATATAGTTTACATTGAAAGGACATATTAGCATCTTTGCATAAATTATAGGTTCTTGCCTACTTCCATTTCCACAGATATTAGCCTGACAAAGGCCTATTTTACAGAGATTTGGTTCCCCATCTGGCTACAGCAGAAGATGACAAATCCACCACTTCCTTTTACAGTTGTTGCAGCAGCCATTAAAAATATATGCATTATTACAAATCATCCAGTCATGACTTTTTATTTTAGTTTTTTTCAATAGATTTTATTTATTTATTTATTTATTTTTCTAGCTACCAAGGCTTTTCCTTCACCTACTGGTATATGCTTTTCAGGAACTTTGTAGGTGGGAAATACAAGTTGAAAGTCTGTTTAGATTTTTTACAGCTCCCAGGAAAAATGAACTATAGTTACTACTGATTTGGTCCTTTCCCAGCTAATTGTGTCAGACATTGGGCCCAAGAGTCCAATGAGGTCTATTAGAAGACACTGATTTGATGCTGATGCATGATGTGCATTTTTTCTTCTCACCTCAGTGATATACAGATCCAATCTTTCTTCTGTAAGGTGGGAGAAGCTGCACCAGTGACCAGTTGCCCTCATGACCCTTAAATCCTTAATCTGGTCAGGATTTAGGGGGTAATTAATGCCTGTTTGGGCAGGGCATAAGACTTTCATATAGGAAATCTAAGCTGCAAATGAATACAAGCAATTTGTGCCTCAGTGGTCTTAGCCAGCCATCTAGAAAATGCCCTCATGTAATACTATTTGTTGGTAGTGGTGGTGGTTCTTTTCTTTGTTTTAGTAGGAAAAAAGAAGTGTTGTCCACTATTTCTCATTGCAGAGAAAAAGGAAAATTGAAGTTTTTTCTTACAAGTGTCAAACACACAATAAGAATTTGCATCAACAGATTGTGATATCTGAAACCTATTTTGGCAGAGTTGAGCAAATTTTCTTATCTTTTTTGTTTCCCTTCCTTCCTGCTTTTCTTCCTTCCTTCCTAAAACCAAAATGGACCTACTCCAAATATCTGTATGTGATATAAAAAGGAAAAAAATTAAAAAAAAAAAAAGACTGCAACAAATTGTTTTTCCATATGGACTTTATGTCCACCATGTAGATGATCTCTTGATGAAGGGCAGAGTTTAGTAAAAAGTTGGATAGAGACTGTCTTGCTCTTCAGGTAACCAACTCTTCAGGTAACAAGGTTACTTTCAGTTTTCTAAGGGACATTGTGGTATATAGTAAACTGCCCTGAGCCTTGTGCATTGAGCTCAGTTAATTCACCTAATTCCTGTGCTGTTCACCAGAGCTGTGAACAAACTCAAAATACAGACCTGAAATCTTGCAAACCCAAATGCTATGATGTACCAAATTGCTAGCACATTGTCAGTGCCTGTCTTCATAATGTGTCTGTGGTCCTGTACATAAAATGTAGGGGAACGCAGGATAGTCATGAGGTTATTTTGTTCCTGGTGAATTAGTATCAACTCAGTCTGATCATGAATACTTAAAAATGATTATAATATCACTCACTACTTAAAAATTGTCATAAATACAGAGAATAAGAATGTATGGAAACAAATTATTAAGAGAAAGGATACAAAGAAAAAGGGAGACAAAGCTCTGTTTTTGTGGTTTGTGTTGCAAAATGAAAGTATCAGAACAAAAACCCACACTATTAATCAATATTAAGACAAACATGAAAAGCAAAATTCATCTTAAGAGTAGTATTTGAGTTGCCATAAAAATTGATGATTGTAGAATCTGTACGATTTGTTCCCATCTATTACTAATCCAAAGCAGTGCAAAGAATTTGAAAGCCTACTTTAAGATGGTAGACATAGAGTGACTTATTTAAACTTCTTGCTTTCACTTAAATTGCATACCAACATGTAAGTAATGAGACTTTTCTCTGTTTCCCCCTCTAACCACAGCCTATGTGTAAAACCAGGTAGCAGAAATTTTAGCCCACATCTCTATTAAATTGGGTAATGACTATTCACCGTGCAGTCTTTGGCAAGTAGAGACAGGGCAACTGTTCAAGAAAAACAAGAAATTTCCTGCTGTATATGAACTGCTCATAAACACTTGAGCCCTGGCACTTTTTACTCAAACCCTGCAGGTCTCAGATGCCTAGTATTAATAGACACTGCTAATTACAAGCTGTGTGGTTAAAGCAAATGCTTAGCCATACAGAACATTAATTGACTCTGTTGTTGGGGAAAATTAAAGGCTGTGTGTGGGGGGAACTATTTTCCCAGTGAGAAGGCCCAAGTCACTGCAGCTTTTGCTGTTTTATTCATATTTTCCCAGAGCAGGTCTAGATTTAGCTTGCATTCTCTACCTTAGAAGACCAAGGAGGTAACTGTGATTCCACAGTTCCTTTCTGGCTCCCCTGGTTCAAGGTGGGAGGTAGCCTGCTAATGACCTATTACCACCAAGTTTCCACAGCCATGCTGGCCAGGTCTGTAGTTTAGTGAAGTCAAGGCTTGGTTCATTGCCTTCATTCTAGCCTTGCTTATCTCTACCTACCTGTGTCTTTTATATGAATACCTTCTGACCCGGTTCCTCAGTAAGCTGTGCTGGGTATCACAGCAGAAGAAAAAATAAAACAGGACCTCCCATTCATGTTTAAGCTATTCAGAGAATTTACATGAGCTGCATCCTGTATTTCTGATCTTCATTGTGTAGCACAAAGCCATCTCTGGAATACAATTTATTGGTTTGTTCTGGCTCCTTCTTACCCAAGGCATGGCCATTTTAACTTTTGAAAATGCTTGAAGGCTCATTCCATCAATCTACCAGCTTTCTGTATGAAATTAAGGACTATAGAAGCACCTTGGGTCAATAGCCAGGAGACAAATGCAAAGGGGTTGACTGAGGAGGAAGTAAAAGAAAGATATAGCAGTAATAATGCTTCATTTCCACAGCAGAAAGTCTGTTACATGTGATCCCTAGGAATTCTCCAACTCCAAGGCAAAGCTAGTCAAGAGCTAGAGAAATTATCACTAGCAGTAAAAAAGTCTTAGTATACTCTTATAACCTGTTTATTCAGTGTCTCCAGCTGACTGGGAAGAATTTCACTTTTATGACACAATTAAAGTACAGAGAGATTAAATCTAGGAAATCTCCATAGAAATTAACATCTCATCTGAACTAAGAAAGAAAAAAGTTGTTTTTGCTTCATTTCTCAGGGACAGTTAAAAAGGTTAATGACCCAAACAGGCACCTTTACTGCCTTTTTTCTTTTCTTTTTCTTTCTTTCACTGATTTGCCATTGTGCAGCAAGTGAAAACAGAGTGTTGTGGAATAAAGAGGCAAATCCCTCAATTTGCAGAGTCCCATTACTTTGAACAGCATGTAAGGGGTTAGGTTTCAGCAGGTTTCTAACAAGAGTCATGGCTGACTATATGATTTTATGGAGGTAGAGCAAATCTGAAGGAAGGACAACCGAGGCAATAAACAAGCAGATCTTCCAGTCCCCCTCTAAACTGGAAATATTTAGGACTTTATGTTGTATTTCATCCTCTGGATTTGAACTGTGGAATCTGCAAGGAGGGAACCACATTTTGCCTGTTGAACTTGCAGAGATTAAATGTGTAAAATGAAGTATTTTTCTAAAAATGTCATTAATATAGTAGTTGCTAATGGGATCAGCTTTACATAATGACATTATAGCCTCATTTGATTAATTCTGGTGTGAGAATGGTTATTTTATACCTTCCCTCCTTCCGTACAGAGAACAGCAGCCTCATCATATACTTTTAAGGCTGAAACTCCACACCCCGCTGCAGATCTCCATGTGTACAAGAGAGGGCAGCCGAGTCCTGTTGATAGTGCCTCAAAGCTCTGGACGTCTGGAAAATCTGTTATCTTATTTGCTACGCCTGACTGTAAAAATTACTGCATAAATTGAAAATTAATCTTTGTTCTTCATTTTATGGGGGACGGGAGACTACTCTGAGACTTCTTATGTTTGAAGGAAAGTTTCAAAATAAAAACCTTTGTTTTATTCATGGGAAATTTTTGCTAATGTGATACAAATATGTGGGTTTCTTCAGTGATAAATTACTTTACAACTTGTAGTGTGAAAGCTGAGCTGAATTAGAGCCCTGTGTCTGGACTGATCTCATCAATTTTGGTTCCTCAGCAGGGATTTGGCGTCTGATCACACACTTCTTAATAGATCCAAATAGACACTATGGCCACTTGTGTCTAAATCCTTGCTGCTTGAGTTTATTTCATGCATCACTTTTTGGTCTTAAAGCTAAGAGGTGCAGTGCAGGGTCAGACTGAAGGTCTGCATTGTCTAGCAATCTGTCTCTGAGAGTGGTTAATAGCAAATGCTTAGGTAAGAAGTATAACAAATATGATGAACATAAGGGGATCATTGTCTGACATACCTTCCCATCTTCCACTAGTCCCTAGTCTAAAACATCAACTTCTTGAGCCAGAGTTTGTACCTTGACAGCAGTTCTTTCTTTCCTCTGAGGACATTCCAAGTGCTCAGTATACCCGGGACCCAGGAATACATTTAAAATATTTTCCTCATTTCATTTTAAGGACTGATTTGCTATCTGAGACAGACTTTTTCCATTCCTGAAGCTTTATTTTGATGTTCTTTTTTTTTTTTTTTTTTTTTTCTTTCTTTTTGCTTTTTGTTAGTCTTGTTGTTGTTGTTGTTACCTTCTTCAAAAATCTCATTTGTTAAGTCAGTTCTCAATCTTAGAATCATGCTCTGCTTTCCGTCATAAGTCTCATAAGCCCCAAGTGCTGAGACTGAGATCTAGTCCAAATTCTAGTTCCATTGGGATGGAGTTATCTAGCTATAAAAGAGATACCTAACTATCTTTTTGTCTGTCCATTCCTTTTACTGCTATGCTCCACCAACCCTATCCATTTTATTTTTATTTCAATATATTTGATAACATTTATTTAATTTCAAGATATCTATTTCAGGGCCCTTCTGTGTTGATGTTCTCTCCTCCCTCCCTATCCCTCCTCCACCCCCCCCCCCCCCAAAAAAAAAAAAAAAAAAAAGTTTAAAATGAAATGGCCAATAAAAAATGAACCTTGATGATCTGGCTTGCTGAGATAAGGAGATAAAGGACACTGAATTTTCAGAGATTTCACTAATTGTCAAAAAATGATGCATCTCTTTAAAGAGTAGGGGGAAAGGGCTTTGCAGGGCATTGCAGAGGCTGAGTACACAAAAATTAATTATGAAAAAGGGAAGAAAAACTAGTTGGAGAAAATCTCCCTCATCTAACTTTCATCAGTCAAAATGTCCCCACAATTTTCCTTGCTCTGTGATTCCTTTCATTCCTACATATTCAGCCTGCCCACACTCTTGCTACTTGCACCCTGCAGTCCTCTTGGATTAGGTCTACTCTTGACTTTAACATTCCCCTTACATGAGTCCTGTCTTCCTTGTCTAGCATACTGTGTGACACAGAAATTAAAGGGAAATTCATGAGTGTGGAAAAGTTGTACATAACTTTTCCTTCTCTTGGCCTATGACTGCGTTCTCTTCAGCTTCTGCCCGTAAAGCTTTAAGCTCCTGCTGTCCAAAACCAGTGTGAGTGCCTATGTTCTTCACTGCAGAGCTGCCTGCTAAAGAGACAGGGTTCTGGCATCCCTTGCTAACACATCTGTGGCATTAATTTCTTTGCCAATTAATATAATAAGGAAGCATGTTCCTTCTGAATTTTCCTACTTTAATGCAACTCTCATATGTGATAAGGTGTTGGCAACATGGGTATTTCTCTGTACATTCATTTTAGCATTATGATGATTTATGGTTGATTTATAGATCAGCTAAACCACGGAGTCTTGGTGTGAGTGCCTTGGTTAGCTGTGGAGGTGATGTGCTCATGGAAAGCAATGATTTGACTCTAGGAGTAAGTTTCAAACCCACAAAGTTCAAATGGGTTCAGAAATTACTCAAACACATTCTCACATTCCTCTATTTTACAGACAAGGGTAATGATCCTAAAAGCAACTGCCCCGCAGCGTCACTGGAGAGAAAAATTGAAGGGTTGTTTTCCAAGTAACCTGACTCTGTACAGCTGGATCAATAGTCAATATTGCCAGGGCTTGGCCACCTTGCTTCTACCTAATTTTTACCATTGCATGTCACAATAAAGCCCAAAGTGGAAGAGCCTCTGAGATCTGGAAGGGAAAAGATGACAAGAAATTGTACCTGCTCTCAATGCTCTCAGCTTTTCACTATGCAATATATATTGAAAATTAAAGCTCTCAGGTTAAGAAATTGGATGGATTTGTGTAAGCACCTCTAAAATTTAGAGTTAATTGATGTTATTTACAAATATACAATATAGGTACTTCACTGAGCAGAATTATCCCTCAGCCATCCATGCTTGTGTCATTGTCTGTTTGTAAAATGGCATATGAGTATTAACAATTTATTATTATTTAATATGTTGATGTGGATCCCCTTGCTACTCATCCCCATGCCTTATAAACTTCCTTGGTACAGGGATGTTATTTTTCTCCTCCTTTTACCCCTCCAGAAATTCTTCTGGGTAAGACTGAAGTTACCAGGACTGGTCCTTTGCAGCTACCTCTGGCAGAGAGATGATGAAGGGACAGTGGGGTGGGTCATGGTTTATTCTACATCAAGCACTACCCTGATTTATAGTTGTCAGAAAGAGGAAAGTACATCAGTCAGGATTTTATAAAGGTCAGTTCCACACCTATGACTGGTCAATGCTACAAACAGCCACTTGTAGCAGAACTAAGTGACTCCACAGCAGCTCTGCCCTGGTCTGGGGCTGCATGTTGGAAGGGGAACAATTAACTGGCAGGGTTGGGGGGGGAAGGGGGGAGCACATAGCCAGCAATATGTAGTTGGTTTGTGACCACAGATGCCACTTGGGTGGTGTGGACAAGCTCTGGCTGCTCTCAAGAATTTGTCCAAGTAGTTCTTTAGAAATTCCACCTGGCAAGATTAAACCATACCCTTTCAAGACATTGTCACTCACTTCCTTGAACATCTGTAAATAGGTGGTTTGTATATGTTCATGCACCGTGGAGGATAGAGTTTAGATTTTTTTTTTTTTTTTTTTTTTTTTTACTAAGGTTATCCTTTTGACATAGGGCCAGATTGTAAGGGAGTCAGATCTATGCTGGGGAGATCTGTTTGATTGACTCAGTGGGTGGCATTCTCACAGTTGAATAACAATTTCTTTGTTTTGTTCATTTTATTGTAGCTTTTTTCTTAAGAAGAGGAGCCACTATATTTATATATGAGCAGATTGTTCTCCCGTTTATGAAAGCTATATGTTTTCACCCTGAACATTGCTTCTTTCCCCAAACTTTACCAACACCCTTTAAAAAATCAAACCACTCCCCCACTCCAGAGGTATAAGGGCAGGTGAACAATGGCTTCATTCATTTCAGATAATCATTGCCTGGTAGCTAAAATGAAAAGCATCATTAAAAAATAATAATAATAATAATAATTCCTCTTCACCTATTTTCTGTCATGGATTCTTTTGGCAGCAGCTGCATAAGAATCAGTGAGAACCTGTAATAAGTCATCTCCATTGCAAGAAGAAGCTATAATTTTCTATTTTTGACATTTTAAATGTCTGAATGACTTTTTCTTGCTGTCACTATTTTACTTTCAAATTTAGACTCAACTGCACTGAAACTGCAAATTTAGGACAAAACAAAAATAGTATTTATTTAAAAAGAAAATAAAGTATACTGTGTAAATCAATGACAATATCATTATCTGGTATTCATGAAAAATGTGTATTTGTCATGAAATATGATCATTGAAAGCTAGTAAAGAGTAATGGAAGTTATTTTTTCTCACAATCAAACAATAATTTACTCATTTTTTATTGATCTGTTTCAGTAAGATAAAAAAAAAAAAAAGTATAGAACCAAAATAAATACAATATTTAACAATTATGTCTTGAAAATCTGGTGTAATACAAAATGACTGATTGGTAAAATTCTATGCATCCTGTAAGAAAACGTGGGGTTATACTGAATGGGAAAGAAAGGAGAAAGGGATAGACTGCATAATTGCTTAGTTGTCTGAGAACTTTATGAAAAGTTTTCAATGAGTAACTCCACTTAGAGTTTCAAACAATTTACAAACTCCACAAACCTAATTGATTTTTTTTTTTTTTTTTCCTCAGTTTCTGGAAGAAAGGGAAAAGAACAAGAAGTAGTTCAGCCACACTTAGTTTGAGCAATCAAGCATATTAAATGCAGGAAATTCTAAAATGTTGAGTGCTTATTCATAACTTTCCCGCTGGTGGCATATTACCTAGATAACATTTGTCTTCTTCTTTATTTTCTATATTCTCACCAAACATTCTGTCTTTCCTCTTACCTTTCTTTCTTCTCACAATTTATCCTTAGTATTCTGATAAACCCTTATGCATAAATTAGTATTGAACATCACAAGAGGTATATATGAACTATAAAGGTACCTTTTACTGGAGTTCCTTATTTAAGTCTATATACAACACTCATCTTTTTAAATGTGAGCTTGTTTTCTATATGCACAATACTTTTATTAAGATAGTTACTTTGCCTTTGTTTCTGTAAAATACAATGTCTTTGTTAGTATATGGGATATTAACATTTGGTAAATAATTCACCTGCTCAGTCACTTATGAAGCTGTTTAGCACAAGTCTTCAGGCTCTTTCCATTTTGTCTTTGTACCTTCATATTGTCAGTACCTCATAGGTGAATCTGGGCTCCGTTGGAATGGAAAATGGAACACATTTATTTTTATTTTTTTCTTTCTTTCTTTTTTTTTTTTTTTTTTCTTTTCCTTTCTTTTTATTTTTTTTTTTATTTTTTTTTTATTTTTTTTCAGTAGAAATACAACTGTGTATTTCTTTTTTATTTTTTTCTTTGCTGCCAACCCAGTCATGGAAAATACAAGGGTCAACTGCTAGGAACTTGACGTTTTTAGCTCTCACTTGACTTTACTGTGCTTAACTTTTAAGAAATGACTTCACTTTTATCTTTCTAATCTGTATCTATAAAATCTTGGTTTCAAGTTTATTGTGGTTTGACCCAAGTGGCAGCTGAGCACCACCCAGCAGCTTGCTCACTCTCCCGAGGTGGGATGAGGGAGAGAATTAGCATTGGAATGGGTTGGCCAAGGATGTGGTGGAATCCCCATCCTTGGGGGTGTTTAAGGAAAGGTTGGACTGGGTGCTTAGGGACATGGTTTAGTGGGTAACATTGGTGGTAGGGTGATGGTTGAACCAGATAATCTTGGAGGACTCTTCCAACTTTAAAGATTCTATGATTCTATGATTCTATAAGGTAAAAGTGTGAGAACTCATGGGTTGAGAAAAATACATTTTGATAGGTAAAGCAAAAGCTGTGCACGCAAGCAAAGCCAAGCCAGGAATCCATTCACTGCTTCCCATCAGCAGGCAGGTGTTCAGCCACTTCCAGGAGAGCAGAGCTCAGCGCATGCTATGGCTTCTTGGGAAGACAAACACCATCACTCTGAACGTGCCCTCCTTCCTCCTTCTTTACCTCAACTTTTGTTGCTGAGAATGATGCCACATGGTATTGGATGTCCCTTTGGTCACTTTGCTCACCTGTCCTGGCTGTGTCCCATCCCTGCTCCCTGTGCACCCCTGGCAGGGCAGCACAAGGAGCCGAAAAGTCCTTGGTTCTGTGTAAGCACTGCTCTGCAGCAATTAAAACATCAATGTGTTATCACCACTACTCTCATCAAAAATCCAAAACTCAGCATCATACAAGCGTCTGTGAAGAAAATTAACTCTGTCCTGACCAAAACCATGACAAATCTGATGCTTATCTTGTGCGTTCACTGCACAGTTTTCTTTGATATACCTATATTATTTATGTTTACTTGCATATCAGACAGGTTTTAACTGTGTACCATGCCTAAGTTATAAGGCTTCAGTTGCACAAAGATGCTGAAGCCTGTGCTTAACATGAACCTGTTAAACTCCAAACACTTATGCACTTTGATGAGTGGGTGGAATGATAAAACTTGCTTCAAATGAGCACATACCTAAACAGTTTTCAAAATTAGACACTCTAATAGTACCTTCCAATGCCTGTTGAAAACTGCAGCTGAGAAAGACTTCAAAATACTGATAGCAATGATAAGAGCAGTAGAATGGCCAGTGCTGAGTTTCAGGAAATCAGATGACATTTGATTTGCAAGTACTGTAGATCCTACATAAACATAAAATAAAAGCTTATCCTTACTGCGTGTTCATCATATGACTCTCTGTGTGTTTGACTCAATATGGTTAGGGAAAAACTATGTTTATAAAGCAGTGGTGGCTTTCCCTCTGTTGCCCCATACCCAGGAAAAATGCTACTACATCTTTTGAAATAATGTTCTAAGTCTTTTATACCTAGCTTGGAGCTGGGGAACCAGAGGTTGGCTGTGTTGGGTGGCCATGTCTGGGTAGACTAAACAGGTTTGTTAGAAGTGCTAAATCTTGTGATCCCCTTTGAGAGAACAGTGGTTGTATGTAGTCTGTCAAAAGACAGTATTCTGGAGGGAATGTTAGACTAAAAAGCCAACCACTTGATGTGTTCTCATCTAGGGCTAAGCTGCCTTTCAGATGACAGGGTCCTGAACTTCCCAAGACCTGCAAAGCAAATACTTTGGTCTTTTCCCTCTAACACTGATGCTGAATTTTTCAAAGGTTGTAGTTCTGTTTTCAAAGACTTGTCTTGGGCTCCAGCTGCACAACACAAAGCAGTTCAGAGTAAATAACACCTCTGCACTTCAATTGGATTTCCTTTTTAAGACATGGGCAAGAGCTTCCCAGAAGATGTTGATCCCAGCAACTCATGTGAATCCTGCATGTATCTTGTCCTCCTCAGTCATTTGTATTATAGAAACTGCATTGCAGACAGGTTTTTCTATTCTTTAAGGAGCAGAATGCCTCCACCTTGACCCAGTCTGCTTACATCCTTCCATGTGGGATTTGGCAGAAATTCTGCATGAAGAAGAGACTGAGGATCTTTTCTCGCATGTTAGTTTTCTTTGGAATGATCTACAAATTGTTTCCATTCCTTATAGAGATCTCTGTCTCTTCAGGTCACTAGAGGAAAGCTAACACGTAAAGATGTCTATGTCCCCTTACAAGTAGCTCTCTATTCAGTTCTGAGACAGATAATCTTTTTCTCCTCTTTTTTCCTCTCTGATTCTTCTCCCTGAGAATGCCAGCTTCAGCCCAGCAATCAGCACAGAAAATTCTCCAACTGTACGAACTCAGGTAAATCAGGCTTATCAGCACACTACAGTGTATGATTTATTTAAGCCATATGTCATTGGATATTGAAGCCAGTGATCCCTGTAACCAACTCTTTTAAACACTGGTCCAAGTCATTTGATTACAACCAACCCTCAACACCAATTTTATTTCTAGCTTTGTACAAGACCAGGACATTACCACACTTCTGCATGTCTGAACCATCCTGTCTAGCAGGTATTAATTAAATCACAAAACATACCACAGAGACAAAATTTTACCTTTGACCACTTGCATCTAATGCCATTTGACATAAATTATTGCCTGTCACGTTGTGCTGTGGTACATCAAAGTAACCTCACACTTTTACTAGAGAACTACGATTACAGGAGAGCTATGATGCACACAATAAATCCACATTTTCCCATCTTGTAAATCACTAGAATAGTTACATTTTTCAGGTGAATGGGAGTGTGGTGACAGCAGTGACAACCAAGAAGCTAGACCTCCTATTGACTTTCCATGGTCTTCAAAGAAGTCCAGGAATATTATTCCTGTAAGAAAGGAATAGAGATCATGTTTTTCTGCCTTTTCTGCCTTACAGGTTATTTAGAAAGACAACTTTATGAACTCTTTTAAAGTTCTTTATGATATACAGAGTGAAGATATCACTGAAGTAAAACCTTTCTTGCACAGTGCAAGACAATATTTCAATGTTGCCAGGCTTTTTTTTTTTTTTTTAATCAGGCTGGAGAATAACTCATACTCATTCATTTGAAAATTAACGTGAAGCAAAAAAAAAATCTAGTTTGGTGCCAGTAAAGTAAGTCACAGAACCAAACTGAGGCAGATCTGATCAACACCCAATAACTTGTGACTGAATTGAAGCATATGTAAAACTCAGAATTGCACTGATGCTTCCACACACACCCACAGTACGGGGTGTTGGAGGTAATATGAAAGATAGGCACATACATCTGCATGACTGCACTCTTGAATTCCTCTGTTTGGGCTTCATATTGGTCATATACAAGCAACCGCTGATGGGGGAACCATATAGCTGTTTTGGCAATAGAAGCTTTCTGGGCCCATGCCAACATGACCTACAGAGATGGTTTAGTAGCTTGGGCAGAGCACTGTGGTAGTCTGCTCCTGTTCCTTAGCGCTGATAACTGCTTGAGTAACATGATGCATAGGTAAGGCTTCATCTGCAGATGTCTGTGTAGCCTTTCCCTTGAAGGGATCTTCTGACTGTAGACTTAATCCAAATGTTTTTGAAGCTGCTCTGTATGTTTTTTGTCATTTGAGACCACTGAGGTCAGTATTCTTAGTGGAACAGAAATTTAGTGGCTGCCCACCTTGAGACTGACTGTAAAATGTTGGCTTTGAGCTCTAAACCCTGCATTAACCAGAGCTGTATTTATAGGTGAAATTGCCTCCCCATGGTGGTGTGCCACAGCTGTGCTGGAAGAGGGGATGAGGGTGGGATGGCGCTCCATGAAAATGAGATCTGACTGGAGTTCAGCCACCACTCTTGAGCAAGCATCTACAGAACATAAAATCAACTGAGATTTTTCAGAAGTTAATGTTCTGGCAAAAATTATCTGGATTTTCGCAGGAACAGCAGAAGGCACGTCCTGGATGCTGAGGCAGTTCTGAAGTTCCCTTTCCAAAGCACAACTATCTTAGAACTGCTCAGAAAAGCTATTGTAAGGTTTATTTATATTTTATCAAGAACGTAACATTATGCTTTTCTCTAAATGATTTGGAATTGATTGAACCATTTTAATGAAACTTTCCAAAATAAGTCAGCCTGAGACAGATACCTTGTCTGGGAAATTTCAGTCCAAACAGTTAAAGCTTGGCAAAGTTTTATAAAAAAAAACAATGTCTTCTAATGGTAGGCACTGGGCAGCTCAACTCTAGTTGTTGCTACCAGCTCTGCCTAGACTCCCTAAACCGTCAGAAGGTGTTTGTGTTTCAGAACATTATTTCTACAATCTATTTGAATTGGCAGATGTTTATTTTTTAGCTGCCAGTACTACATTTTGCTTGAGATAAGTGAGGTGCTGAAATTCCAGCTCAGAATGTGCCTGGTTTATAGCAATTTCAATTTACATCACAACTGTGTCACATTTTTAAAGGGATATTTTCTCCTTTGCTTTTTTGCCTTGGGACTTTTGCATGCTCCAAACTGGGGTCTGCCGCTCCCACTGACAATGTGAAGATTGGTTTGGGACTGCATTTACAGAGTGCTGGCTCTAATGCACACTGAATGAAGCCTTGGGCAGGTGCACAGGATTTGAGCACTCACCCATTGGAAATGTTTGGCCCCAAGTATTCATGTGCTGTGTGGGTACACCTACTGGGGAGTGTGAAGTCCACATCATATTCTGAGGCATAAGGTTGTTATTCTATGCTACTGAAATATTCTCATCCTCCCTGTGCCAGTCACACAACTGTGTTTATCATATGGCTCTCTTGCTTTTCCTATTACCTCCTTGCAGCCTTCCAATCTCCACAAGGGTGGTAAAAGAACTTTCCCACTCCACAAGTTATATGCAGTTCCAGGGGTCACTTTATGAAGTCTGAATGGGCACAGAGGACCTTTTGTTTCTCTCCTAGGAACTAAGGGGGAATTGATTCCCAGATGAATAGTTAAAACACTGGCTTAATGGTAAACCTGGCAGATCCTGGCTAAGAGGTAGACAGAAAGCACCTTTCTTCTCAAAATCCTGAAAGATAGAGAATGTAAATTTCAATTTATTATATCAATAAATATATATTTTAGATGTATATATACTCTATAAGTAATTTTAATGTACATGTACAAAAATATTTCCATTTTTGACAGACTTCAAAATTTTGCTTATTTCTGCCTCAGAATGTTGTTAAGAAAGAAGATTCAGATTCTTGTTTTAGGCTATGAGAAACAGAGAACTATGAAAAATAGAGACGTTCAATTTCCATGTCATTTTTTCATTTTGTGTTATAAAATGAAACCAAAGAGGTTTAGAAATCAGTGGAAAAAGTTACCCAAAATGTCTCATCTCAAAGAAACCTCAGATTTTCCTTCCCCATAGAATTCCAAAATCCTGAAAAAAATACCAGAAAAATAAATAAGTAAATAAAAATGAACACAATATAATGACACATTTCAATTTCAGTAGACATATATTCTGACTAAATACTTGGTTCTGAGTTTCTATACATCTAAATTTTTGTACCCACACAGGATTAATCCTACCAGCTGAGTGCTCCTATAAGAGACAAGAAAGTACAAAGTGAGCACTGTTTATTGTATGCCTCTGAATCTCCATGGCAGATACACATCTCAACACAGCTGAACACAGAAATGAAGCTACAGTCTGTAACATCTATGGGTCTGCTGTGATACACACAGAGCCACGCATGTCCTCTTCTGAGACAGATACACCTGTGGCTGTATGGGTGAAATGTGTTAGCTGAAAATATCAAGCAGCTGCAAAGTCTGCTTAGCTTATTAATCAGCTGGGATCATCACTAAGCTCATGAACATTCCATACATGAGTTTCCTGTAAGTCCTGATTTATTCCATGCCCTAGTGACTTTCTTAACAGACATACTGTTCAGTAGGTGATATCTGCGTAAATTAATTAGCTGATATTTCCAAACAATTCTTAATATTGCTCCAGAGACTTGACTAATAATAGCTCCTTTTAAAATATGTACTTTATTTCTACTCTAAATTGAATTTCAGGCTTTTTGCTAGATATGAAATAGTCTTCATAGCAGAAATAATATTTAATGATCTAAGATATGATACAGATGTTGGTATGTTCAAAGTAATGCTTGTGATTTGGACATTTCCTTTTAAATAGTGTTTCTGCACATTTTTTTCCACCATTCCAATTTTT
>CM021766.1:124451341-124534993 GCA_011076525.1 Nettapus auritus | reverse complement strand
CCCCCCCCCCCCCCCCCTTTCTTTTCCCTGTAGGCATTGTAGTTCTATATTCCTCTAGGAATAGTCTATTCCTATAAGGCTCTTACAGACGACATTGTTTTGACTTAAAAATGCTAAAAACTGTTAAAAGACAACTTCATTCTGTTTACCAAATCTGTAATTTTTTGGCCTGAAATACTGAATTCTTATATCAAGCAAAACTTCCTGAGAAAGTATGAGCAAAGATGATTTGGCATGAGGAGAATAAATTGTATTTTCTGAAATAAAATATTATATTACTTTTACTGTCACAGTTATAATGGTCTAAAGCAGTGTATAAGTAAAGAGAGTGCCTGTAGGTAGATACTGAGGTAGATACTATCCTTTGTATCTACGTTGCTGTGAATGCTTTAATAAAGCCATTTGAAATTTGGACATCATTAGTGTAAATTCTCAACAATGTATTTAGCCTTAGCATGTGTTTTTATACCATGAGTAAAAATACTCTGTTTGCTCTTTCCAAGGAATAAATAAGAGCAAGTTCCATGGAAAAAAAAAAAAAAAAAAAAAAAAGGCAAGAAAAGAGAGCAAGATAAGATTCTCTCTTCTCTTAATCTAGCATGGCAATCCACATGTCCAAATCTCTTGGTATTAAGGTTTCAATGTACCATTGATACTATCCACTTGAAAGGCTAGCAGCAAACAAGAAGCTGAGTCATGTTTGGTTGTTAAAGATGCCCTCGGGCTATTTAGAGGAGTGATGGTGTTAGCTCGGGTATCAGTCAGTACTACTTTTAACATCTTTTTCATCTCTTTCCCTCAGAAACGTTTTCCTTGGCAGCATTACTTAGAAAAGAAAGCATCAAAAAAGAGGTAACCAAACTGTGCAAGCAATGCTAATGCAGCCATGCACCTTCTGAACCTGCTCTTTTATCTCTTTCCACTGCCAACTCATTCAGCTTATGTACACCTCACAGGGTGGGATTTGTTCCCATTGCCACAGACCTTCGGTACTCAGGACCCTCCTCCCATGTCACTGGAGAGCCTGGTGCTCCTCCATGCCTGGGATGTGTTCACTGCTAGGGTCCGGGGGCTTTCCTACCTCACTGCTGGTATGGGTACCGCTGCTGTGCTTGCACATCATGATGCAAGGCAAGCATGAAATCTAGCCCCAGCACTCAGAAATGGTGTTAAACTTGGCACAGAGACCTTTGACTATCTATTTCTATTTCGAAAACTAGTGGAAACAGCAGTATCTGAGGAGGATACAACAGGTGTTTCTGAAGCTCAGAAGTATTTCAATTTAATTATACAGCCAGGGACTGCAGGGCTCGTAAAGTTTCTGTTTGCACCTTTGTTCTTAGTCTTGCTTAGAAATGCTGCAGCTGCAGAAAGCTTTAAGAAAATCTTTTCACCTTATAAAATCTGGAAATATCAAACCATGGCAGGGTATCTAGAAGGTGAGGTTCTGGTGTAAGAATTACTTTAACTGATGTATTTAAAAGTGAAAGTAATAAACAACCTGGAACCTAATTTTTGTATATCCTGTCAGGTCTTCAGATGTATTGAAATGAAAGCCAACTACATATATTCAAAGGCTTCAGGTGGCTAT
This sequence comes from Nettapus auritus, assembly GCA_011076525.1. Classification (NCBI taxonomy): domain Eukaryota; kingdom Metazoa; phylum Chordata; class Aves; order Anseriformes; family Anatidae; genus Nettapus; species Nettapus auritus. Next base: position 124,533,402 of record CM021766.1, on the reverse strand, counting down.
GGTAAGATTTTACAAGCTTTTATAAAACATGCAAATGAAAGAAAATAGTTGACAGGGAAATGGCAACATTTAAATAAATATTCTGAGGGTTTCTGCAGAGCATAGCAGAACACATAGTCACTTGGTTTACACCACTGCCAGCACTAATACTTATGCTTGCTGCAAGAAATGCAGGCCATCCTGTCAACTACTGATTTATGTATGTTGTATCCAGAAGGGGTATATTCTGACCTCATGGGATCAGAGATTATCTGCTTTAAACTGTGACACAGGCAAGAATTATTTGAAAAAAATAAAAATAAAAATAAATAAAATAAATAAAAATAAAAATAAAAATAAATGCTGTCTTTGCATAGAGATTAAACAACCACTAAACAACCTCAGCCCATTTCTGCAACATCTGATAGCTCTGAATTCATTAATAGATAGAAAATGTCTCTAAGCTACACGTACATAAACATATGGATTCAGATACTAATATTAAAAAACAGAGAACTAGCCGGGTTATAAATGTATTTTATTATAAATGTATTTATTATAAATGTATTTTATATATCCTTACTAGTCACAAGTAATGAGAATTTGTGTAACTAATTATTATGGTTTTGTTGTTCTTTTTGTTTTTTGTGTTTGTGAAAATTGTGTTGGTCACTCATTTTTCTGTAAAGATATTTAAAAGCAGCACTTAAAACTATTTTCCACCAGTTGGTGCTGTTGGTGCTGTACTGTTAGAAATTTTCTTCTTATTCACCTGATTTGTTTATGATTATATAACTCCCTGAAGCCACTTAGAAAGTGGGGAAATGCTTCTTAGAATCTCAGATTATTTTTCAACAGCTTACTGTATATTTTTCAGTACAAGTAGGAAAGAACATAAATTACCAAAAAGACATCATAGAAGAGACACTAAAAATGTTGGATTTTTGTGATGGTTCAGAGACATATGAGCACTAGATTATGATTTTTAATTGAGACCACATCTCAGACTCTACTACATTTACTTTCAAAATATACTTTCAGAAGTATTTCAGGAAAGAGCCTAAAGATATGATGTTTCCCTGTAAATAGTGGTTTGATTACGCTGGTAAGATAACCACTTAGGGAAGTATTAAGAACATTTCTAAAATAAATATTACCATACTTTTTTCCTTTTAGGAATATATTGTGCTTCCTATATTCTTAGAGGTTTATTTTTTAAAACAATTTCTTAGTGGTTTGCTTTTTCAATTCAGTAAAGAGGTATGTAATACTGCTGCTAGTCATTTTAGCATCTTTCATATCCTTTTGTGGATATTGACTTTAGATGAAAGAATTCTGTCTGAGGATCGTATGAGTTATATTTAAACTTCAGAAGTTTAATTATATGATATTATTATTATATTATATTATATTATAAATTATATATATTTATATATATTATATTATATTATTAATTATATATATTAAATATATAATTATAATTATATATTAAAATTCTAAAATATTCAGATCTTTTCCTGAATTACACTAAAAGGATTTCTCTCTCTGTTGTCCATGCACACTTAAAATGTGCATGTCTACATGCATATATTTTGCAAAGAGTAGGAATGGAGTTTGGGTACCATAAGTACCCATGTTTAGTAAAACTAAAACTGTATCTTAATCTTAGAAGAGGTTTGAGGAAATTTATAGATATTGATTTACAGACATGTTATTTGAACAGAATGGCAAAAACCTGAGTGGAAGTTTAAACTATGATATGTTCATTCAGCTGTGTCCAAAATGAAACTCTGATCAAGTTTATAGGTTTTTTGTTCCATTTTTTTTTTTCCAGCAAGAACAACATGTTTGACAGTATTTCAGATTTATTTTATTCTAACTTCCTAACAGGTTTAACTTTCAGGGACTTTTCAGTTATGACAATACTAAATACAACATATTTATTAATAGTAAAATTATAATTTTTAAAATCATGTATCTTAAAATGTTTTTTATGGGTTTCTTTTTCCTAAAAATTCTCCTGTACCAAAAACAGATCTGTAAGTTCTACTTTAAATTAAAGAAATAACAAATCTGAAATGTCAGCAAAAGGATGCTAAGTGCGTGCTCGTCTAAGCACATTTGTATGTGTTTGTAACTTGAAAAGAGCTTCTTTAGTTCCAAAAGCTTGCTAATAAAAGATAACTATTTTTTCTCACAGTCACCTTTCCCCTCTTCAGTATGCTATGTCAATTGGCTCTCACGGGATGGTATCTCTCTGAGGATTACATGCAAAGCACAGTTTTGATTTTTTTTTCTAAGCAAAGATCCTTTGATCACCTAGCCCAAATCTCCACACTCATCCAACCAAAATAACATCTACTAGGAGCATTTACTATATTTCTTCTTCAGATTAGCTGGATCAGCTACACGGAGAGTGGAAATCTTGTATCTAGAGTTTTCATTCTCCTCTTTCTGGTCTTTCTAATTCATGGGGAAAAAAATGGATGGCACTGGTTTCATCAGCAGCTCTCACTCACTTGGCTTCACTTTTATTTTATCTGGCATGAAGCAATGAAGCCTGCGTGAGTTATTCCTGTCTCATGTCTCAGTACACAATTAATTTTTTTTCCCATCCCAAACTGCCAGGGCCCGGCTTTCATCCAATCTTTACAAAAAGACTACTGTGCAAGGGGGTGATTTTCATTCTTTTTCCGATCATGAAGGCAGTACTGTAGAGCTTTCTTATTTTAAGATCTCTCTTTCTGAAGGAAAGAAAAAATCTTTAGTAACTTCTAAAGTCCCGTTGTCCTGTAAGTATGGCTAAGTTGTTTTAGAAGGTCAACATGCCACACAGCTATTTCCTAGCTAAGTGTTAGCATTTAGATATATATTTCCTATCCCGTGTATTCTTCCCTGGTCAGTTTATAAACAGGTAAGTTCATGCAGGTAATTACCTCTTGAAATCTTTGTACTAAATGTCAGGTTTGGATATTTAATCAACCCTTATGAGCTGCTCTTGAAATTGTGCTACTTTTAATAATCTGAGCTTTTAATACACCAGCCCTTAGCTTTATGAAACTGTCTATAACAAATTTACTCCCAGATTTCTCTATTCGACATAGAACAACATCTGGCTTTACTTTGAAAAGTCTCAACAGGTACTTTAAGGCCCTCCATGGTGCCGATGTTCTTGACTTAAGAAATCACTTCTATTAAAATAACAGATCTCATTCAGAGCGAGACTTTTATAGCGCAAACTTCACAGGTTAATTCCTCTTCAGAAAGAAGGAAAAACAAAACAAAACAAAACAAAACAAACAAAACAAAAACAAACAAACAAAACAAACAAAAAAACAACAATCATATTTTAGGCAGACTTTACCATAAGTCTAGTATTCAGGTCCTTAATGATGTAGATTATCCACTTGGCCTGCAAACAGGTCATGTATTTTATATGCCTTTTATTTTGATGCATTTATTATTCCTATGGAAACCAACATTGTACTCGCTACTTTGGCTCACTTTCTATTTGACATATCTCAGAACAGTACAACGTATCGGCAACATATTGGGACAAAGGGATAGAAGATGGAAAGCATAAGATATGTGCAATTGCTTTGAATTTAAATAAAAACTGTTCTTATTTTACTAAAATTCAGGTCAGTTATGCTGACTGAAATGCCATTAAGATCTACTGAAAACTAGTGTCATCTTCTCTATTTCTATGCTCTGAACATCACTTAAGAGTGACAATTCACCACCTTATTTCTCTGTAGAGTCCCACAAAAAACTTCATTGACCCCTTCCTCTTTACCATCCCAGATCATGTTGGAAATATGCTGAATTTCTCCTTTCACTTAGAAGTTTCAATCCTCTATACATTGCTTAATGCATGGAAAACCAGCTAAAGATACTAGCTTGCATGGGGACACAGAAAAGACTGAAAGAAACCCAAATTCCCCATCTTAGGAAATTCTCCCAAATGAGAGGTGAAATTCAAAGATTTCAGGCAGGCTGTAATAAGCAAGCTGCCTCAAGCACAGACCTCATCATGAGGGACCTCAAGTCCCTTCCAACCTGAACTATTCTGTAATTATGCAACTCTTTAGGCCTCCTGCTCCAGAGGACCAAGGACTATGAAAGGCAAATGGGAAAGCAGACCTTTCTATAACCAGCAAAGGCCTGTAGCTTCAAGAAAAATAAATAATAATAATAATAATAATAAAAGTTTAAGATATAACCTTTTTTCCTTAGTGCTTCTATCAGCTGCTTAAGGAGTTTACAGTTCTGAACACTGGGTTTTATGGCTGTAATTCTTAAATAAAATAAAAATCTGCCAAGCACAATTTAGAGTGCTTAGTCACTTACAAGTTTCATTAGGTGGTAAAACAGCTGTATATCACTAATCCTTCTGCTTGGTTATATTGCTGCTCCAGATGAGGGAGTGGTGTAGCTTGTTAAACTTTGTAAATTATACAAATCTTAATCCATTCAACACTCTTTTTTTTTTTTTTTTTTTTTCTTGAGCATTTTATTCTTGTTCTCCAGAAATGCACACTGTTAAGAAAATGTTAGTCTTAGTGTTTTTTTTAACTATATTTCTCTTTTCCAGTTCTATGAAATATATATAATTATTAATAAAATAAGTCAAGACATAAAACAAAGAACTATCTTGGATTAGAAACTGATCAAGAGATATAAAACAACGTATATTATTAAATGGTCAGCTTCCAGCATTGCTGAAAGATAGCAATAAAATGTCTAAGCAGTGCAGCATATATCTGTCTGCCAGAAGTATAATTGTTAGTGTTATTTTAAAGATATGAAATGTGGTAAAATATTTACCAATTTGTGTTAAACATGTCAAAATTGGAGAAGGCTGTGAGAAACTCCACTAAGATGCAATCCTGTTTAAAACAGCACAGATTAGTACATTTATAGAAACAGTTGTTATCAAAGGTGACAGTGCTTTTTCTGCTACCCCTGTTAAAAAAAAAAAAAAAAAAAAGAGAATATATCACTTATAATATAAATAGATACTTGACATACCACAAATATCTGACAGCTCCATTCTTTCACATCTGACTTCTGAATGTCTGCAGTTTGCAAGTGACCATATTTGATCATCACCTCAAGGTCAATATGAAAATCTTGCATTGTTTTGATCTGCAGAGTTTTAAGGACTTCCTGACATGCCACAAATGTGACATTGATGTCATTCATGAAGATGATACTGTTACCTGCCTGCAGGTACAGCAGCTGCTCTAACAGCATAGACTCTTTGTTTTTTAGCTGATGTTAAGAAAAGGTCAGGCTAGAGGCTGCAGAATGACATGTTAACTTGCAGCATGTGATAGTGCCTATGGTGCTTCCTTTCAATTTGAAATCAAACATCTTGTAAACTTGCTGATATTTTGTCCCTCACTAGTAGCTCTTTGTTATGATTAGTGTGTAATGATTTTCCTAAGCAAAGCAGCCTCGAAAGAGAAGAGGAATAAACAAAGAAAAAATACTCAAATATAATCTAAACAAAAATCTTGGCATTGTCTGTGCACTTTCTATCTTGCTGATGGATTTTGATGGGAAACAACCATTCAGAAAAACATGCAGTTTGAGAAGGACATTTCAGAGTGACTATTCCAAGGTACTTATGTAGCTACCTAGCAAGCTAGTGAGATGTACCATCCACCTTGCATGGAAATAAAAATCTTTAAAGGAAAGTATTTCTAACATAGTAGTAGTAGTATCGTTAATGTACTTACTGTATCAGCTAGTAAATTAGTAAATCCTTCAGTGCTAGGACATGGATTTCCAGGATAGGATAAAGTAATTGGTGCTACAGATTCCCTGTTGAGGAAATTTACCCTCTCAAAATGTGTGTCTTTATGAAATATTTTTTCCCCTTTCACAACAACATTATCATGGTAGAAAGAGAATCCCTATACAGGAAGAACATTTTTGATACTGTGGGAACTTCATTATAGAAGACAAACCTATTATAGGACCCAGTCAGTTTGAACCTGAACTTCAATTTGAAATCAGATGCAGCTTTTTATGTGAAGGTAATTGATCATTGCAACAAACTTCCAAGGGCTGTTGTAAATTTGTCACTTGGCATCTTTAAATCAAGATTGGCTGTCTTTCTAAACTAAGTGCTCCATTTTAACCAGAAACTACTGTATTCTGTTATGTTGTAGGAAAAAACAATTACCTTCAATGTGGAACTGACTAGCAGAAATTTTCTGACATTTGTTGATCAGTAATCCAGACTAGTAATTTCTTCTGAGTCAAGTGATTAAAGCAGTCTGTTTCAGGACTATTAATATCTTATAGAAAATGCATGTAGCTGAACTACTAAGAACTGGAAGGTACGAATGTCCACAGAGGCCCATGGTCAGCCCTTTACACCTCTGGATACCACATGAGTGCTGTTTTTTTTTTATTTGAAAGGTATGTCTTCTAGCAGGCAAGACAACTGTCATAAAGAAAGAACTTCTCCAGGCAGAAATATATGTATATGTATATATTGTTTCTACTGTTTATTGTTTAGTATTCAGAATATACTACCTATGCAAAATTTTAAGCTGTTGCCTTTTTCTGGGAAAAGGTGGAATGATACTACAACCAGTTTGCTTGCTAAAACAGAATTTTCACTTTTGCACATCTTTTAGCTACTCCTTATAACTATTAGTCATTTGCACCATTCATAGCTAGTAACGTAATGAAAACTAGAATTACTATTTCAGCTGTTTGGACTTTATTTTGCCATAGTTTTCTAAAAGTAATTTCAAGGCAAGTGGCAGAGGACAAAGTGCTGAAATTGTTGATCAGGCATTTATGCAAAATTTCTTAGATTTTTAACTAAGATGCATGAAAGAGTAGTTTCTGGTTAATTCTTTACTGGTTTGTACTACATACAAGGACTTCAGGTAAACAATTCAAGAAAGGCAAGAGAGGCCATTTGGGAAGAAAGACTGTAGTAGGCCTAGCGATCTTGAAAACAGAGTGTTTTAGCCTTATGTGAGATTGAGAACATGACTTCAACAATTTACTGTTACTTCATTTTATCCATTAAGCCCAGTGATTTCAAGCTTCTCTTTCTAGTGTACAGATGTGTGTTTTTATATTTATGTGGGAAAGAAACCTGTTGACACTACATGTAATTACTCATGAAAAGTCATAGTTGGCCATTTAGCCTCTTTCAAACTTATTTCACTTTTCATCCCTGCCAGAGATAATTGGAACTAACTGGAGATCTTAAAATTCAGCTCACTAGTTAATTTTCTTTTATTACTAAAACTGGCTTTTTGTTTAAGGGGAAAACTTCAAATCTTTCATACTTCTAATTTTTTTGCTGTCAAATTTTTCATCTGAGGGTGAACTGGAATTCTTTTTTTTTTTTTTTTTTTTTTTTTCCAAAGAATACATACAAAGTATTTCCAAACATCTGATTTAAATTCAACGAGTTAACTTTCTCTTTGAAAGAAGAACAGTTTATATTTGCAAATCGAAAGAAACCATAAAAATGTGGGACAAAAGCTCAGTCTGAGGATAGGAAAAGATTAATTCACATGACTCTGTTTAGCTGTAGAATGAGGGGTAATGCATAACTGATTTTTTAATTAATATTATTATCTTTTTTAACGCATTTGTTATTTTTTCAATTAAACACTTACACTAAGCACAATATATGTCTCCACTGGAACTTAATTTAATCCTTAACATTTGATGACACGTCAGACCTCATCAATTTTACACCTTTTTTTTTTTAATTCTCCTGGAATGAGTTTTCATTTACCAATTTCAATCCAATTACTCTAGCTCTCCTATTTCATTAGGCCTTGTAAATGTGATCCTACAATACTGCTGTTAACGACTGCTAGCAAGACCTCATAAATATATTTTATAATTGATGGATGTTACATAACAAATGAATGCCTTAAAAATCATGCTGAAAGGCATTAGAGTACCAGTCCTGTTGGAGGAAGAAGTGAAAGCCTCCCTCTCCACATCTGGAAATAAATTCAGTTCAACAATGTTTTTGCTTGTTATTAAAACTTCTCTGTTTGCCTGTTGTTCTTGATTCATTATTAAAGATGACAGCTGGCACTTGACTGAAACTTGCAGTCAATTACATAATCTGAACTCACACAGAATTCAAAATTGTGCTGATGCAGACTGAAAGTTAGCATTAAAAAGAGCAAATAAAATTAGAAATTGTGTTGTACTACAAATTTGTGTTCTGAAATCCTATGGAGGTTAGAATGGAGGATGATCAGTGCATATGCTAGTATTCAGAATGTTCAGTTGGAATAAACTACGGATTCTTCCTCAAGAATGATCCTGATTTGGTGGCAGACTGGATTGCTGCTGGCAGGTGACTTCTGCTACATTTGAGAGTATATATTTTCAAGTCTGACCAAGTAGAGTTGTAGCAAACAATCATCTGGGAAATAGACTCTGAGAGAGGATTGATATAAATATAACAGGTTAAAAGAGATGATTTTTTACATAATGTTTGATGTACTAACTGTAGTTTTGGAAAATCCTCAGACACAAGTTTTATAGGTTTGCAATTAATCTATATGTAGATTTAGGTCTTGACATGAGTGAGGTGGAGCATACAGCCATAGAATCATAGAATAATTTAGGGTGGAAGGGATCTCTGAAGGCCATCTATTCCATCCTCCCACTCAAAGCAACTTTAATGTTAGCCCAAGTTGCTCAAGGCAACTTTTGGACCTTTTGAACAGGTCCAAGAATGGAGATTCCATAACCTCTTCTAGTGTTTTACCACTTGCACTGTAAATGTGTTTTTTTGTTTTTGTTTGTTGTTTTGTTGTGGTGGTGGTGGTGGTGGTGGTGCCTAGTCAGACGTTTCCTTTCTGAAACTTGTTGATAGCCTTTTATCCTGTGTAAGTGTACAAAAAAAATGGCTTTATTTTCTCTACAGCCCCTCTTCAGACAGTCAAAAACTTGCAATTATGTCATATGTCAATTTTTTTTATTATTATTATTTTTTTTTTTTTTTCCGCAAGTTTAAACAATATTTCTTTCTTCAGCAGGTTCTTCTAATACATCATATTCACCAACTCTCTCACTGTTACCCATACTGGACTCTCTAGTTTGTAGGTCTCTCTCTTGTTATAGAAGACCCAAAAATAAGGCACAACGTCCCATGTGTGACCCACCATGGTCATATAGAGGGACAACTTTACAAAACCTGCAGGTTAAGCCCTTTGTAATGCAGTTTAGTATGCAGACAGCCTTCATTGTTGCAAGAGCACACTGCTGACTCACCTTCAAACTGTCACCTTCCAGGGTCCCTAATGTTTCTGTAAATCTAGTGTGAATCCAGTGTGACCTAACCTATACCAGTGCATGGTGTTATTTCACCCCAGATACAGGTTTTGGTATTTCCCTTTGCTGTACTTCTTGAGGTTCCTGTCAGTCCATTTCCACAGCCCATTGAGGTCCCTGTGAATGGTAGCACAGCCCTTCCACTTGTCACCTACTCCCCAGAGCAATGTCATCCATACAAGAGATAAGGAGACATTGATCTACTTGTTAATGAAGATATCAGGGAGCATGATAAAGATTAACAGAACATGAAGATAAACAATATTGGTCCCAATATCTGTCCCTAAGGGATGACATTCACAAGCAGATACTAGCTGGACTTTTAAACGCTGTCTGCTGCTCTCTTTGCCAAAGTTTTCTTGCCAGTTTTTCAGCCACATTAAAGCCCACCCATACAATCCATTTTCCTTCAGTTTGGCTACAAGGACACTAACAGATATAGTGTTGAAGGTCTTGTTGAAGTGTAAGTGACGTTCACAGTTTTCTCCTCATTCACAAAGCCAGTTAGTTCATATAGAAAAGAGTCAAGTTGGACAGATAAATTTTATTTTATTTTATTTTATTTTATTTTATTTTATTTTAATTTAATTTAATTTATTTTTTTTTTTGGTGGATATCGTCCTTAAAAACTGGCCAACTCTCCTGGGTTCCTTTGGTTCCTGTAGGGTCCTGACTACCAGTTCAACCTAAACCTACTCTGAAAAACACTAAACACATTCTCCTGAAGACTGGGGCTTTTTTCAGCTACTTGTCTTGCTCATTTCCCCTGGATCTTTAAACTCCATCATCTGCTGCTACAGCTGACTATAACATTTCCAACCAGTTCTACCATAGTCATGAATAGCAAGTCCAGAAAAAACACCTTTTTTAGTCCAGCACCTGCATTAAAAATGTGTCTCTGACACTCTCCATAAATCTCCTAGATTTCTTCCATCTTCCAGCACGTGCTGGCATAGCTAAAATCTCCTTTGAGAACCAGGACCTGAGATCACGAGACTTGTCAACCTCCTTTTCCTGGCTTCTGACCTACAAGCTCACAACCTTTTCTTAGCCATGGAGCATGCATTCAAGCCACTCCTTTAGGTATGGAGAAAATTCCCCTTCTCATCTACTTTGCCTGCCTTTCCTAAATGGCCGGCTTTCACTTGGACTCAGAGGCAATATTCATCATTATATTATATACATATTGTCTCTATTTTTTATCAAAAAATTCTCAGTCTGAACCATTCCACATTTTAATCCTTATTTATCTGTCATGCACATCATTTGGACAGGAAGATGTAAGCACAAATGCTCACGTCTTGCTTGTCAAGCATGTTGCCTTGCACATAGTGCACAAAGTTCATCTCTGATAAATCTTCATTGCAGTCAGCCACTACATCTCTCAAGGCCTCTGTGACAAGCCTCAGTTGCAGTCATTCCATGGAATTGCTCCAGGTATTCCATTTTTGCAGAGGTTTCATCCATGTATGTTTCCTTGATTTATTTTTACCCTACACAGAAAATCTCCAATACGTCATTTACCATGAAAGTGGCTGTTACAAGAGATGAGATTATGAAGAATAATTACAAACAGAAGCAAGTTGCTTAAAAATCATTAATGCAGCTCAGTGGAAATGCTTATTAATCTTCCCTTGAGAAAAGTGATCTATATTTAAGGTCCACATTTTTTTTTTTTCCTTCCAGTTTTCCTTCTTTCATTTCGTTTCCTTTATTTTCTCTATTCATTGTCAGCTTCAAAGTTGATACTTGAAGATTTGTCCAGTAGTGTTGCTTCAGGCTTTAGCTGTCAAACAAATTTAAGGGATTATGTGTAGATAACAGGAGCAATACTGTTTCCAAAGGTCTAATAAATCAGAGCAGCTGTCCTCTGCCAGTGACTCTGGTGTGATCCTGCATGCAGATTGCATGACCGAGCACACCTGCAAGCTAGGAAAAGAGTATTTTAAGTCCTTGAGCTGCTGTAATGATGTCAAATAGACCATTTACGACTGCATGAACGTTCTGTGATTGTTTCTGATGAATAATTACCACTAGAACAAGCCAGAGACTTTCAAGGAAAAGTGAGTTTCCTGTCTGTATTAAAAATAGATAAAGCTGTAGCATAACTTTCTCAACCACTGCCATAAACTATCTCTAGACTTGCTGCTAACATTGAAACAAATAATTTTATTCATTTCTGCTTAAGTAAACCTTATGCGTTTTTTTTTTTAAACTTCCTGCTCTTAGTTCCGGTTCCACTTAAACATAAATGAATGATCTTTAACTTTGGAGCCATTACAAAATAATAGTACATTGAGGGGGAATTTTATTGTTATATTTCAATAGTGGAATTTTGTTGTGATTTAAAAAAACAAAACCAACCAAACAAAAACAAACTAACAAACAAATAAACAAAAAACTCTGTACCTTTCAGTCTCTCCTTCTTACAAATTTAGAAAATACCCAAATCTTACCAACCAATAGATAATTATGAAAGTAAATATTTATATGTACATCTGAAAGTGGAATTTGAGGTAATGGTTTTAACAATTTGGTTTCTAAATGTTAAACCACTCAGCTCCTTTAAGATACTATATTTGTTGAGCACACATCATATTATTAGAATCAAGGATAATGACGTCTACTGAGAGGTGAAAGTAACCTGGGGGGGGGGAATACTATCCTGGATATTCCTAAAGGAAATAACAATAATAACAATAATATTGTGCCAGACTTTGGTAGCTTCTGGAATAGTAGCTATTTTAAAACTTTCCTCCTTCTGAAAATAGAGACTGTAATAGAGACTTTCCTAATAGTGTCCTTCTGCCCAATATCTGAATTAAGACTTTGACAGGATATATTCATGTATATGTCACAGGAATCTAGGCATCTCTGACCATAACCATTGCCAATACATTTACATATCTTCACAAGACTATTGTGAGAATATTGTACACAAGAAATTGAAGTATTGTAAGTTCTGTAAAAAGTGGCTTGGGAATATTTTTTAAGAGACATTGTGAAGAAATGGTTCTAAAAAGATATATCATCCCACAAGGTCTATGAATCTGTACGATAGTAAGCTGTATCAAGTTATCTCCTTTTGATAGACAATCAGTACACCTGAGAGCCAGCCTTTTCTGACAGGGCCATTTCATCTGATGGAGTATCAAATGGCTTGTTGATTATTCTGACTTCAAAGGCCAACAGTGCTGATATCTTCAAGGTGGTCTGTAATGCCTGAGTGATGAGGCCACCTGTCAATGTGACTGCAAAATTAAAGAGAATTTGTTGGGAAATGGAGGGTAAACTTCCTCTCCCTCAGATTAGCCTGATTAGCCTTGAACAATTTAACTTCTACAAATCAGTTTTGTACCTATGGGAAAATTATTTATCATTGGCTACTTGTTTTCTGTTGCTCTGGTGAGTAGTTCTGTAAAACGTGTTCACCTACTTCAGAACCAGTTTTCCATGTACTGGGTAACAAAATAAACAGATTTTTTCTTCAGTCTACATTTGAAATGATTAATTTGTTTTGAGTGGTAAGAATAACTGTTCCTCGGCTGCCTTTTTCTTTTTACTTGTTTTAATGACAATGCTCTGCAATGTCAGGAAATAAGTAAGACAAAAAGGTTTGGTTTCTTGATAATCTTGTGACGAGCAAGAATTTCTCAGCTAACAATAACTACTTTAATTGTTCTGACAGGAAAGGGTACAATGTCTTGTGTTTGAGGAAGAGAAAGAGAGGGGAACAGTAGGCTGACCTTCACTTTTCTTATTGAAATAGTGAAGAAGAAGCTATTAAGAATGTTCAAGATTTATGTATGTGTGAATTATGTATTGTTTTTGTTTTTTTGTTTGTTTGTTTGTTTTCTTCGTGTTATTATAAGTAAAGCAGGAGGGGACTGCAAGGGGAACCTTACTGCTAGCAGGTTAATGCAACTTGATATTTAGGTTGTCCCATAGCCGGCTCACTGCCACCCCTCTCACAAGAAGCTGGTGGCCATCTCCTGTCATGACCGGGAGTGCACCCACCCCATGCCAAAAAGGAAGCATCTCTGTCATCTTACAGGTGACAGAAGATCTCTAGGAACTTTTTTGGAGTGAGGCTGCACATCAGGGCATGTGATGAGCTTGCCTAAATGTTGTTTTAATAACAGTCACACGTTAGGAAAAGGGACTACAGTGTTTGGACTTCCAGTATCCTCTCTGCAGTCTACCATTTGGGGGAGTTTAGGCAGATCTGCTAAGTCTTAAGACTAGAGAAACACTATGCAACCACTCAGCAAAATGCTGCGTAAATATTGAGCTCCATGTACAGGAGATGAGTTTAAAGAGCCATCCATCAGAAACAGAGGCCTTGCCTGCTAGTGGATGTGTGGTCCATAGTGTTTCATGTGGCCTGTGCAGGGCTGCCTTTTTAAAGCAATTTCTGATAGCAGAATTTTTTCCTGTGCTTAGGAATCCTGACAATTGCTTATAACCATTTCAAAGCTCTCGTGCACAAGTTTAGCTGTACAGTGTGGCTTCAGGAGCTTTGGAAAGAGTCCTAAGAGTGGTAATTGATCTGGAGACTAGTTAGTTACACACCATTGAGTGTCCTATTTGACTTCTTTGAATTTAAAATACATCTTAGGTCAGCTAAGTTGAGGACCAACCCAATACACACAAACACCTAGAGCTATACAGCTACAAATTGACATAGTAAACATGTGAGTTTGGGGTCTTTCGTGGGTTAGAAAGACCACCATGGAATTACCTGATGCAATTTTTGTCATAAATACAGGTTCATCTGTTCATAGTTGCAAACTGCAGCTGAAATATAGAAAGCCTACTGTAGAGAAGACAAAGGATTAAATGAAGAACTCAGTTGCCTAATTTGGTTCCCACCAAGCTAACACTGGAAAGCTGAGAAAAGAAGATGATACTGAGACCCAGACAGAGGGTGAAGAAAGCTAATACAACCATGATCAGAAGATGCTATGTCAATCTAACAAGTCCTGCTGAGAGGCACAGAGTGAGTGGTATGTCTGTGGTTTGTGGTGTACCGTGGATGTCCTAGTTCATGCCTCTGCTAGCTCTGTATTTCTGAATCCTAATCCCTCACAAGGGTGTAAATAATCATAAGGGAGCCTGTCTTATCTAGCCTTGGAAGAGCTAAGAAGAGGAAGAACAGAGAAAAATGTTGGCATGAGAATAATTTGCACAAATTGTTTTATAATATATTTTAGCTGAAAATGTGTAGGGTTATTTTAAAATGTTGCCCATGTCGTTCCTGAAAGGGATTACATGGGGTGGTTGCCTCCAGCAGTGGCATAGCCCTGCCCTGTTCAGGCAGCCCTGGCGACGGAGCGCGCACCCAAGTGTGAAGCAGTGGCAGGGCTGTGCTGAGCACTGATCTCCCTTCTGCGCCAGCAGAGTCAAGCTGATGTGTCAGCCCAGCTGCTTGTGTGCAGATCAAGTGTATCCTGGCAGCTGTCTATCAGTGACCTTTGAGCTGAGGTCCTTCCTCAAGATGGTACTCAGTACCAATGGATTTGATGATCTAAGAGGTTCCTTCCAGCCCTACGTTCCAGTAATCACTGTGAGGTTTTCTATATTGCAGAACTAAAAATGTCCAGGTTCAGAAGTTAATTTTCTGTAATTCTTCATGACTGAGCTGAAATTTATACATCTTGATAAAGTTGTGTTAGTGGCTTTATATAGTAGTTGTTTCTTTAATGAATCACCTTTATTACATTATGTGTTTGGGCCTGTCCCACCTTTGAGTTTTATCATCAAAACAATCAATGAATTGATGTATCAACTCATACAGTCCAGTGTATGTACATCTCTTGCTCTTCACTCCTCCATAGTGAGTTTTGTCTCAGCTGAGAGCAAACTTTCTGTTCTGTCAATTTATTCTCATGCTTAGCTTTAAACCACATAAAGAAAGTGGATATGAAGAACAGCAGCACACCATTATCAATATACACCTGTGGCCTAAAGAGGGAGATTTATGCTTCTTCATTCAGCCCTAATAGGGAAATAGATCCAAAACTGCAGCAGACACAGCCTGCTGTTAGAACAAGTAGTTCCCTTGTACCAGGGCTAATGAGGCTTATTTTCTTCCAGATTTTGATTGACTTGGTGCCTAAGAAATCTGATAGACATGTTTATGAGATCTCTGTCATGTTTATTCTCTTGTGACTGATGAGCTATGCTTCAAACTCTCCCTCACTTCAGGCAATTATCACGTTTTTCTTCTCTACCTGCATGTAATATCTGCAGTAACTTAATTTTCAGAAGACTTCTCTTCACTTGCCTGTCTTGACTGAAATCAGACAGCAGGTGCAGAAGCTGCTGTGTGAGAAGGAGACAGAAATACAGCTATAAACACACATTCACATAGACATGTGGTGGTTGCATAAGACTGAATCCCATAGGAAATCAGCCTAAAATGATGACTTTTTTTAATCACTAGAAAATGCTACAAGAGAGAAAAAGATGAAACTAAACTAGCAGTAGTCTGGCATAGCTACTGACATAGTAGGTCAGGAGCAAAAATAAGAGACATGCTCCTTTTTCTGACCTTTGATATTCCCTTTCTCATGAGCAGGGCTCCAGTGCCCATCATATTTGGCTCATAGTAATAACCGTCTTGTCACAGGACAGTGTGCCCTGCTCACCCTGAAAACATACCTGACTGAGATTCTTCTGAAAAATTAATTAATTAGGTCTATCAATTGTCTCTCTGGAAATGGAAGTGTTAGCAAGGATTTCATAATGTGCCACCTAGCAGACCAAATAAAAGCTCTCTAGCTGTCATCTGTAAGAGACAAGACTTCTATTGGTCTGGAATACAAATAAATACATTCAAGGCCATAAACATGAAAACGTGCAAACAATAAGATATAGGATAATGAAGGGCACCAAGACAGCTGATTTTTTGCTTCTAGCAGTGGGCAGAGGAAGGCATAGAGTTTCTGCTTAATCCTCTATAAGAGGACTCCCAGAGGAGGTGACCTTCCCACATGAATTAAAGTTACTGGAAATAACTCTGTACAGACCACCTCAAACTGTACTCTGCTGGTCCTGCAGCACATTGTGTGTTTACTATTGAGCATACTTGATTTAATTTTAGTCTTTAGTTTTGCCCTTCTAACATGTGATATCAAATTCTTTTGCCTGTTTTATTAGTCTTGGAAACACTATTTTCATTTTTGTCATTGATAAAAAATTTCAGTAAGATATCAGAAAGATGTGGAGGGCTTACAGATAGCATTTTGATTCCTTCTGTCAACTGTCAGTCTCTGTTGAAAATGTCTGCAGACATTTGATGTCAAAATAACATCTGCATTAACTGAAGAAAAGTAAAAACTAGTTTTAATCTATGATATTGAATGACCCATAGCATATATGGGTCATATATATATATATATATATATATATACTCTATATATAGCATATATAGAGTATATTTCCTCAAACGTGAGAATGTTAATTGCTAATGTCTGGATGTTGGCCTTACTTCTTGCAGCCCTCCTGTCTTCAGAAACGTCATCTCATGCTCAAAACTGCCTTAAAATGCCACTTTTCCTGATGGAGAAGAATGACTATTTTTCTTTTCCTTTCTAGTTTTGCCCTTGTGGTTTCAGAAACAGAAAATTTATGTTGTCTTTATGTATGTCTATTTTTCTTCCCGATTTTACTAAGCAATTTTTAAAAATAATTTTATTAAATTGGGAGTTGATTTCACTGTTTGCATGAATAGTATATTAAGCTCACTATTTTTCATCTGCTGGCCTTTAATTATTTTTCATTCTTCAGATTTTGGAAGGACTACATTGCTTTCTAGTTATTGTTAGTTTTAATTCTGATGTCCTACTTCCTTTCACTTTCCAAACAAAATAGTCGTAGCATGTTTAATCTTTAATCTTTCCTCATATTGAGGTCTCTCCAGTTCCCATGACTTTAATTATTTTTGTTATTTTTCCTTTGGATATAATCTGCATATTAGGCTTAACTCTAAAAAAAATCAGTTACTGCCTCACTAACCTCTACTCAGTTTACAGTTCTACTGTAGATGTTTTCTCACACTTCATTAGCCCAAATCTGGAAGAAAAAAAAATCAGAGCAAGATTTTCCAAGCAGAGCTTCTCTCTCTCTTTTTTTTTTTAAAAAAAAAAAAAAAAAAAAAAAAAAAACTGCAGATGGGCAAAGTATTCCAACCTTATGTATCTGCTCTTCCAAACCACTCAATTCCCTTTATCTTTGCATTCCAATTTTGCTCAGCAATGTGGAGGCAGCACTACTATTTTTGGCTTCTGAACACATCACTTAACATTTGCTCACGTTGAAACCCATCAACAATTTCTTCAGCCATTGCCTTAATGTGTTTAAATGTCACAGAGAACAATCTATACCACTTAAAGTATTAATGTTATTTAAGATTTTGCTTTCATCAGCAAAGTTTGTCGGCGTATAGAGAGATCATTTGGACCAGCTGCTGACACCTCTTCCCTGACTTAATCCAGAAATGGTGGTCTCAGAATTATATTGACTAACAGTTAACAAGAGATATATGATGTAAATAAAGAAAAAACAATTAGGTTAACAGGAAAAACAAATGCATCTGAAAATTATTATAACCACAGAAGCAAGCTGTAGACACTTCCAGTTTTGTCTAGCTTAACGTAATTATACCCAATAGAGTTTCCTGGCAGGTTATTAAGATATAAGCAGAAGCGACTCTTGTTTGTTGGTTGGCCAAGAGGAGTAAAGCTGTATCCAGCTATGTGTGAAACAGGAAGCTTAAATAACAAATGTTCTGTAGGAGAAATTTCAGGTTAAAGGATGGAATGCATATCTGCATGCACTCTTTTTTTTTTTTTTTTTTTTTTTTTTTTTTCCTAGTATATCTTTATATATTGCTAACTGGAGAGACTATTCTCTCATTTGTTTGATGTAGTGCAGATTCTTGCAAAGAGCACACACAAACACAGCTCTCTCCTTGCAGCATTACATATATGTGTCCTTCTTAGAAGTAGATGCACAATGTCACATAGGCAATACAGGGCTGAATGCATTGTGCTTGCTCCCAGGCACCTGCTCCCAGATGTGTTCCAACTGTTGTGAGCTTTTTAATTTTCGGAGGAGACACAGAAGCATGAAGACAGAAATTAAGACAGACATGATTCTGAGAAAGCACCAAATTAGAGAAAGTGTTTATTGAAAGGGTAATCTTAAATCACATCCTCTTCCAACATTGCTCTCTACTTGGGAGGCTAATGCAAAATCTTTTCCTGAAGGTGAAAATTTGATATTTTTAAACTCAAACAGAATAGAAAAATTATTTTGAAAATGAGTAGATGGAAAAATTGGGATATCTACCACTATCAATTGATACGGTAGGTACTGAAATCATTGTGCATGACAAGAGTGGTCCAGATTACTCTCTCACCTCCCTGAAGAGTGTCCAGGACCAGCAGACTGTTCTACAGCTCACATTCCCTGCTTCTTCTGTTCACTGCATAAGAAACACTTTTCTGATGGTGCCAGAACAAACTTATGTAAGAGAAAAAGTGCATAATTACCTAAGAGTGTAAGAGTCTAAGAGTCTAAGGGTGGCACTGAATTCCAGATTTTTTGTGAGGTTAGTTTTTTTCCAATGGAGATTTAACACAAAATGCAGAAATAAAGAATTTAAGGGAAGGTGGACCCAGAAAAAGGTCTTCTCTCCTATTCATGCTCTGACTGCCCAGACCACTAAGCTGTTAGGTCATGCAGATCTCTTTGCCTCTAGAAAGTTTTAATGGAAGAGGAACAATTGTGCTGGATTTCCTACAGTACATGCAATGACTTCATATTTAGGGCTTCTTTTGAGGAAGTTTGGATTCTTTCAACATTGAAGATTACAGAGGTTGGGTGACTGATCTGGCCTTTAAGAATTTAACCAAAAACAAACAAAAAAGAAATCACGTCTTTCACAGTTACCCTGTTAAAACAAACAGTAACTGCTACACAATAATAATTTATGTGAAACTTTCATTCATTAAATGTACTCAGAAAATCCATACTGGCTTGACTCCTTGAAGGGAGTTAAGAAGGTAAGACCCTTCTTTATGAATGTCTACCAATTGTAAGTAAGTAATTGAGTGGTGATAACTGAGGAGGTTTTGAGCACGAGTGAGATCATGGAGAACATGAGGTGCCTGCAGAGCAGGAGGATCAATAGTGAGAGCCCTTTATGGTAGAGCCACAGCTGAGCAATTATTTTCAAGACTACAGTTTTGATCTCATGTGACTACATATTGCACAAATTTTTCTTTAGGTATCTATACACTTTTCTGAGTCAACCCATAGTAAAAATAAAAGTGGTTGTAACTGAACTATTTCTGGTGTTTTCAGGTGAATTTTTATTTATTTATTTATTTATTTATTTATTTATTTATTTTTCTTTGGCAAATGCCATTGTTTGCCACCTTCAACCTGCCAACCAGATTTAACTTCACCACAGTTCAAAATATTACTGAAAGTACTTCTACTGCATTAACTTCACATTAATAAATACAAATAAGTTTTCCAAAACCCAAATCAAATTACCAAACTTTCCCATGCAAGTCACAGAGAGTTGGATTCAGTACAGGGTATTGTAAATTCATTAGCAGACTCTTAATGACTGTTTAGTTATGAACATGTCACATATTGATTTTTTTAAAAGTTTGAATTTTTAAGTCTGTATGCATGAAAACAAATACAGTATACCATGATGCAGAAATGCATGGCAATTAATAAAGTGACCTAAGAGAGAAAAATCTACCTTGAAATAGCCAAACACATAAACGCTACTAAATCAAGGCCTTTATTTTCCTGCCTTTGTCCTTCCAATGTTTAGTTTCACAGTAAATGAAAGGGGCTATTTGAAGTGAGGGAGAGGAGAAGACAGGTCTGTGACCTCTAGATAGACTGTGGAGATCAAAGGCAGTCTCCATATGTGTTAGATATTATCTTTTTGAGGCAAGTGGGCATGATGTTTTGTGATGCAGCAGTGTGGAAACACACAAATAATCTGGTTAGTGACCGCTGAGAGAAGAATGATTGACATTGTGCTGTAGAAGTAGCAGTAAAACATGAAGAAGAAATTTAAAGTTTACAGAAGAGTCCTTCAAAGTTCTATGGTGCTGAAATACTGCTTTTGTAGAAAAATTCTGAGGTCACATAAATATTGTGACTTACATATGCAAAAGAATAAGCTGTTGAAACTGACAACATATGAAAGTCAATATCTTCTATAAATTTGTTAGTTTAAGATATCTAAGGAACTACTGTTTCAACACATACATCCTTCCATGTGTTCATTTCTTTTCCTTTTAAACACATGGAAGATTTAGGATGTCTCTTCCTTTGGTGCAGTTTACTCGTTCCATTACAGAAGGAACATTTTTAGTAGGAAATTATGTAACCACTGTGAAAAAAAATATATATATATATATCATTTTGTGGTCAGAATGGTGGACTGATGCAGCAAAGAACCTTCTCTGTTACTGTAAACACAGCTAAGCATTTTATCATTTGTGTCATGTTAGGCACGTGTGCCCCATTGCATATAGAGGTGTGTATGATACTTTACTTGAATGAGGCTCTAGCTCAAGCAAATGGCCAACATATTTAACCTGTCTCTCTCAACTTTTTCTCTCTATGTAGGGATGTATAGTAGTATTATTCTCTCAGAAAGACCATGAAAATTCCTTTGTGTAAACTTCCAAGTCTGGAATGAAAGAAGTGAAGTAAAAGTGAAGAGGATTACTGTTCAAGCCAACACATGCAACCTGTCTGCAACTTGTGGAGTGACTATGGCAGATTCTATTAAAGTAAGAATGCCAATATTTTCCCAGGAAGCTGTGCTGGGAAAAAAAAAAAAAAAAAATAAAAAAAAAGAAAAAGAAAAAAAAAAAATAAAATAAAATAAAAAAAGCCCCACGACCATCTTTGTTTTTGTTATGATTGCAAAGTATGTTAATAGGAGAATGTTGTCAAAATCAGCTTAAGGAAGCTTTAATGCCTCTCTGTCTGCACAACGTCAGTCACCAGTCTGCTCTTTTGAAGCTCCCCCATTCAAGAGCAAACATAACCAAGGGTGAATATGGTTACAGCCCCAATGTTGAACTTGACCTTTAAGTAACCCTTTTGCTTTCCCCACTTTCCTTTCCAATTTATTTGTGGAAATTTGTTTTATTATTTCCAATCCACTTGGCAACACTGGAAAATACATTTGGTCCTTTTATTATTGTACTTTTTTTTTTTTTTTTTTTTTTTTTCTTTTACTGTACTTTTTGCTGGTGCTATTCTCAACTTGCATTTTTATCTTCATGTTATTTTTCTTTAAAATTATATACATATTTAACCTGCTTCTGAACACCAGACATATTTAGTTTATTAGCCAGTTTATTATATTCTTGGGCACAGTCAGGCTGCCCAAGCACCTGCAAATTCCTTCATTGTAGTCACAGAGAATCCTGAGGTCTTTTTTACAATATATTGTAATAGCTGGAATGTATATTTCTTTTTAGTATTTCTGAAAATGAACACTGAGGTCCTCTTAATAACTTACAGTGAGATGGAAAATACAGAACTCTGAAACCATGGCATATGTGGAATGCACACACATTCTTTAGTAAGCCCAAATATAACTGAGAATGGTTCATAATCTCTTACAATGAGATGTGACCAGTACTTTGTTGTTTTTGATGAGCTTTGAGAAATGGCTGCATCCCTATTTTGCTGCATTCAGACACGATTTATGTATAGGACATGCCTACAGAATATACTTGTGTATATATACACCAAATCTGATTTCTATACCTGTTCTAAGCTTTGGCCCAGGTCAGGACCATCTGCAAGCAAAAGTCATGTGCCTGTACAGACTTGCCTAACCAACAGAGAGGATGTGTGTTGCCTCTTTTATGGCTGCATGGATGGAAAATAATGGAGTGAGACACATGGAAACTCAGGCTGTAGTTGATGTTCATTTGCAAAAGAACAGTAGTGTTTTAAGAGGTTTCTGCTGTTCATCAGTTCATTATAATTCTTCACCTGAGATTAAGTACATGTCCCTGTGACAGCTCTTCATCTATGTCAACACAGAATAGAAAGATTAGGTTAAATCATTGCTGAAAGAGATTTAAGCTGACTGATGTTATTTACACTGAAACAGAGACAGGCAACAGTCTGTACTATGTCTTTGCTGGAAGAGTGTTAATCAACAACTAAAGGATGTAGAAGTCTTGATCCGACATGCCTTCAGCATAGAAATTCTGACTCCTCACATCCTTGCGTTCCCTGAGAGGTGATGGTAGCAATGTGAGAAATGACAGGGCTCAAATAATTCCTTGAGGAACCAAGGGTGTCCTCTGGGAGATTTTCAGATAAAAATATGAACAGACTATGGAAAATCAGGCATTAGTACCAGTCCAAAGTTTAAACAGTGTTGAAGAAATGACCACAGGTGCATATTCTGTCTTCAAAATATTGGACAGAAAGAATGGATTTGAAAGACTTGTCACATACACCAGTACCAAGCATTGTATCTAATCATAGGAAATTGTCCTTCTTCCAGAAGTTTGCTAGAGGCACGGATGTTTCTAGCTTACCTTGTCCAACAGCATTATCTCCAGTTGATTAATGAGATGCAGCAACAGATTCCCAAGGAAGGGAGTTCAACCAGCTCTTAGCAACTGCAAGGATGATTGTTATACTGAATGATATACTGAAAAACTGGGGTAAACCATACTCCCCTCAGTGAGATACTCTCTTTCTATAGAATATACCCACCTTGGCATTGCTGTTCATTCTGGGCAGTATCTTTCTCAAGTATGGGTAGAAAACAAAGCAGTTTAATGTCATAAAAGGACTATTATACCTTCTGTGAAAATATTTACACTATAACCATTCAAACTCTTCACATGCAGCAATAAACAGTTCACATAGCCACAACATGTGAATAAACACATCAGTTAGTCTTCAGACTTGTGGAGAAACAGACTCTTTGGATCTAGTTGTACAGAAAAGTCTACATAAATTAAAACTAGTCTCTAGGTGCTGCAAAGTTTCTCATTTCATCAGAAAAACAAACAAACAAACAAAAAAACCTACTGATTTTCTAACTATGAACATGGTGTTTGAAATTTAGTCGTAGAATTGTTTTGCACTTAATGGCCTATTAACGAGGTGTATGGCCTATTAGTGAGGAAATAGCCAGTTTGCAAAGAACATCTTCTTGGCATATTCAGAAATAATCTACTCTTTTACCATTATGTTACAGTCTAACAGAATGACAGCCATGCTCCAAAAGAGAATTTAAATACATTTAAGTATCTTGTTTACTCAGGACAACCTATGATCCACTGATATAATTTCAGAGTTACTGCACTGAAATCAGTGTTGTTTTTTTGTTTGTTTTTCATATTTATAATTAAATAAGTGGGAATATTCACTGGTTTCTAACATCTCTGGACAAGATGTCTTTAACAGTAGACCTTATTAGCAGATGTTTAGATTGAGGCAAACAGAGGAATAGATACTTGACTTCCCAACTTAATAAAGCACCCAGATAAATGTTAATAAAGGCGTTGGTAGAAATGGGGAATACAAAAAATCCCAAGCAATGTAAGTAAGCAGTTTAAGAACAAGACAGTGGTGTGAATGAGTTTTACATTCTACAATTTAGCATAAATCTTGAAATAAAACTTGAATGAAAACATGTGGCCAGATAAATGAAATAAATGGTGAGAGAGTGTCTCAAGTTTCCACGCTGCCACCTGAATTAAGCACCACTGTTTAATAATTCAGTGTGGTCATTCATCCAGTTATATTGTCCATATTTTACTTCTTCCTTCAGCACTTTTCACAGAATCACAGAATTTCTAGGTTGGAAGAGACCTCAAGATCATCGAGTCCAACCTCTGACCTAACACTAACAGTCCCCACTAAACCATATCCCTAAGCTCTACATCTAAACGTCTTTTAAAGACCTCCAGGGATGGGGACTCCACCACTTCCCTGGGCAGCCCGTTCCAATGTCTAACAACCCTTTCGGTAAAGAAGTTCTTCCTAAGATCCAACCTAAAATTCCCCTGGCGCAACTTAAGCCCATTCCCCCTCGTCCTGTCACCAGGCACGTGGGAGAACAGACCAACCCCCACCTCGCTACAGCCTCCTTTGAGGTACCTGTAGAGAGCGATAAGGTCACCCCTGAGCCTCCTTTTCTCCAGGCTGAACAATCCCAGCTCCCTCAGCCGCTCCTCATACGACATGTTCTCCAGGCCCCTCACCAGCTTCGTCGCCCTTCTCTGGACTCGCTTAAGCACCTCGATGTCCTTCTTGTAGCGAGGGGCCCAAAACTGAACACAGTATTCGAGGTGCGGCCTCACCAGAGCCGAGTACAGGGGGACGATCACCTCCCTAGCCCTGCTGGTCACACTGCTTCTTATACAGGCCAGGATGCTGTTGGCCTTCATGGCCACCTGAGCACACTGCTGGCTCATATTCAGCCGACTGTCAACCATCACTCCCAGGTCCTTCTCTGCCTGGCAGCTCTCCAACCACTCATCTCCAAGCCTGTAGCTCTGCTTGGGGTTATTGCGTCCCAGGTGGAGGACCCGGCACTTGGCCTTGTTGAACTTCATACCGTTGACCTCAGCCCATCGGTGCAGCCTATCCAGATCCTCCTGCAGAGTCTTCCTACCCTCGAGCAGATCGACACACGCACCTAACTTGGTGTCATCTGCAAACTTACTGAGGGTGCACTCGATCCCCTCATCCAGATCATTGATGAAGATATTAAAGAGGACCGGCCCCAGCACCGAGCCCTGGGGAACGCCACTAGCGACCGGCCTCCAACTGGATTTGACTCCATTTATCACGACTCTTTGGGCCCGGCCATACAGCCAGTTTCTAACCCAACGAAGCGTGCGCCAGTCCAAGCCAAGAGCAGCCAGTTTCCTGAGGAGAATGCTGTGGGAAATGGTGTCAAAAGCCTTGCTGAAGTCAAGGTAGACCACATCCACAGCCTTTCCCTCGTCCACCCAGCGCGTCACTTTGTCATAGAAGGAGACTTTTGCACTTGTAGTTGTTTCAGGGAGCTCATGCAGGGCAGTTCCAACAGAGAACATCTTATAAACTGTCTCTAAGCCTAACTGCTACCTGGGGTTGTGTCCTTAGCCCTCTACTGACCCAGGTTTAGTGACCCTTTTACCCCTACTGAGAGCAGGGAGTTAGAAGCTGGCTGCACTCATTGCAGACTAAGGCACTCAAAGTCAACAGTCCTCATATTCCCACCCTACATTTCATAGCAGCACTAACTAGTGTGACTCACCCTTGTTCTGTAGCACTCTGGAAATTAAAATAACCAAATAATTATAATCCTTGCTATGCAAACAATTAAATGTAAGCAAAGCATTTAAAAGATGACAACACATTCCTGCAGATAATACTTATGGCTGTAATACGCTCCTCCTTTGCACTTCATTTCCCTTGTGTCTCTATTTTTTAATACTCCGGTCACCCTGGAAAATATGTATTTTTCTCCTTGCTTGTGAGGTGCATTAAAGGTTGATTGTTGGTGCTTTTTTGTGTGTGTGTGTTTTTTTTTGTTGTTTGTTTGTTTTGTTTTGTTTTGTTTTGTTTAATATAAATGTGGGGAGGAATTTAATCTCTCCAGAGAAAAGGTTATTTACCAAAGCAGATTTGATAGTACTCTTACACTCCTCCTAAGGTGTCTCAGGAGTTTATAAACAATGTAAACATGCCCAGGGCATCAAAATATAAAGAGTGAGAAATCTGCTCTAACCACAATAAACTATTACTTGTAAATAGCTTCTCTCTCCAAGTCTTCTTTCACAGATGCTCTCCTATGAAAACACTGCAGTTTGGTAAACCTACATTCTTAGACAAGCCCTTAATTAACAGAGAGTTAGGCATGTCCTTTCCCAAAGCCAGGAATGCAGTATTATGGGCCTGCTGCACAAAATCGCCACATAACTTAATGAGCCATTGGCACTTTAATTTTATAACACACTTCCCCAGTTAAGCTCTCTAGACCCCAGACTTAAACAGCTGTCCACAGCTGTTGGAAAGTGATTTATCACTGTCAGGCTTCACAGCCAAAACATTCAAAGGTGCAAGTTTTCTATATCACTCATCAGATAAACATTTGTCTGTTTTCATCTGTTTTAATAAACATAAATGTTGCAGGTGTCAATTTTTATAGATTTTCATAGTTTCTGTAATATGTAGATTCATGGAAATTCTGCATTCTCTTGAAGTCTGCTCAGTGGACTGGTCTGGGAATATGGAAAGATGTACACCACAGTACAGTTTTTCTGTTCCTTTGAAAAATGTAAAAGTGAATACAAGTCCTCCCAACTTTATGTGTGGCTGCTGCTACTAAGGAATGCACTATTATACATGTGTTAAGAGCAAACATTTAGACTCCAAACATATGCAAATGAACATGCTTTATGGCATGTTCAGCTGACCTTTAAGGGAATCTTCTAGCTTTGTGAGACAATCTTATAAAACATACAATAAGAACCTTTTGAAGAACAAACCTAATAAATGGATCTAAGAATGTCAATATTCAGGATTCACAGCCAAAGCATTCAAAGGGGCAAGTTTTCTGTGTAGCCGATTAGTCAAACTCTCAACTCATCTTATTCAATAATGTTTTGGTAAATAGAAATATTATATGTATTAATTTTTTTTCATACCTATCCTTTTTCAACTTTGAAAATGATATGCTTTACTTGGCATACTATGCTTCCAAGTGAAGTAGGAGTACCTTTGGTTGGAGTAGAAGATAATTAAAAGATGCTTTTTTATCTGACTGTCTGAGATTAAGAAAAACAGAAAATAGTCTGCTATGGATTTTAGCAGAAAAAAAATAATAATCCATAACTTGACTATACAATACAGACACCAATACCTTGATATTATGATAAGTTATACTATCTTAGAATATTCTGTATACGTGTCTTTTTTTTCAATGAATTCAAATTTAGAAACAACAAAACATATATACTTGCAGAAACGAGTGATCCTCACACTCAGCACCACCAATACAGTTGAAAGGCTCCGAGCTGGTGGTCTAAAAAGAGAGCCTTGGTGCAGTGATGCAAAATAGCAGACAGGAAAATCTAGTGTAGCAATAACATTTTATTTCTGAAAACAAAACAAAACCTGCAGGACAACCCAGTCAGAACTTATACCTCCAGGTTTCACCAGGCTGAGCTGTCACAAAGATACTTGTGTTTTGGGGGCACAACAGCGTCAGAAGGTGGGTGGTAATTTTCTTATTCCAATTTTCTTATTCCCCTTCAACTTTTCAAAATAGAAATGCAGACAGAGGCCTTTCTTTCTTTTCCTCAATAATTCTTTGTCAATAGTAGGACACTCTACATTGCAGATGATCCCAAACATTGTTATAAGAAGTTTCAGTCAAGGCTTATGGTCTTGTTAGTTCAAGGATGGATCTTTTAACCCATCTATGAACACAAAGAATTTGAGATTTTGTTTAAAGTAGCTGTCAGTGCTACTCGTTAGATTGAGATCTGAGCAACATGAACATCTCCCTTCATTTGCTTTTGCTTACAGACACTTCTCTGCTAACTTAGATGTGCATGCCAGGTCTATGGGAATAATTCATTAATTACAACTAAATACAGAACATTAGAATGCAGCTTTCAACCAACATTAACTGTTATAAGCACGAGGCTCATTTTCTAATATTCAGAGTGCCCTTCTTATGAAAAAAGAAAAGAAAAAAAAAAGGACACTTCAAGAAAGACAATCAATCAGAAGTTTTAAAACCTCAAAAAAAAAGTTTGTTTTGTTTTGTTTTGTTTTAATTCAATTGCCTCAGGATATAGTATCAAAAGTATGAATTGTTCAGTAAGTAAATGGAACAAATATATGTAACAGAAGTCTGCCAACAGCTACAGACCACAATATAGATCCAGCTTCCAGCCCAACATCCCAAGCAGTAAATTGCCAGAAGCCATAGAAGAGAGAGCAATACGATGTGAAATAACACTCTATACCCATACCATTCTTAAACATTAATCAGTGGACGTTCTCCAGGAAAATAGAGGACCCAGTAGCTATAGCCACTAGTAAATTTATCATATCTTTGATAATACAGACATTAAGTTCCCAGAGAGAATCCACGAAAAATGCAGATTCTTATGACTTTAAATGCCCAGCAACACATCTTAAAGGTTTTGAGTGGGCTTATTTCCCCACTTCTCAGTACATCTGTACCTCATAACTACATAACTTCTTTCATAACTGTAAAAGTCATCTACAAGGAAAGAATTCCTTCCAAGACTACAAAATAAGGTCCTGTACTCATCGTATCCCCTTACCTCCACTGGAAGTTCTTTCTACCTTGCCACCACTAACATCAGACAGACACAGTCTTGTGCATATTAAAATAAATAAAAACATACCAAAAAACAAAACAAAACAAAACAACAACAACAACAAAAAAAAAACTGTGCTTACAGTTCTCTTCCTGGGATAAAGTTGAAAAAAAGGAAAGCAAACATAACAGGCATCGGTCAAGAGACACAGCACACTGCTGGGAACCAATATACTTGCTGCTGTAATGACCTGAACAGAGTGAAATTTGTTATGATCATGGTTGAGGTCCAAGTAGAAAAAAAATATATATATATGGTTTGAGCAAGGTGTGCTCTCCTGCCTCCAAGAAAGTTATTAACCAGAGTGCAGCAACTGGGGTGAGGAAGCATTGTTCTCAATTATTTATTCTGAGAGAAGGTTTCAATAGACAGCACAGACAGCATAAGGATCATGATCTTGTGTAATAGTGAGAATAGTGAGAATCCTAGTGATAGGAGCAGATGCTGTGCAGTGTTCTACTAAAATGGGTATGGCTTTAAATATACATTGCAATAAAACAAAAACTGTTAGCGTGAGGGTTAGACTTGGGTGCCTTGTCAGTATGATTCATTGCAAAGTTATAATGAAATATATGGATCTTGGTAGACAAAACTAAAATCAGTCTGTTATGTTTTATCACAGTTTTAAAAACAGTCTTTTCAATAAAATTTTGCCCTGCTGTAGAATTAAAAGGAATCATAGAAACTTTTCATCATACATACTTTGTGCATAAAAATTCACAATCCACTGAGAGTAACAGAACAATATCAAAATTTAATTTTCAGTTCTAGCCTGTGTTTTATGAGATGTTATTCTTTTTCTTCTGTAGTCAGCTGGCACCTCTGAATGACATTTTCCCACTGAGATATTTTTAGCTGAAGCAAAATCAATATTAGTTTGAAATACTGGGAAAGGGAAAAAAAGAGTTCAGCATTTTCAGTTAGCAGATGTTGGAGAGATAGGGGGGAAAGATTCTTGCTAACAAAGTGTTTCTCAAGGATAAACAAATATTTAATAACAACTTGACCTAAAGCATATTTTGCAGAAGAATTTACAGTATATTTAACATACCTATTTAAGTTACAAATGGCTGAGGTGAGGCATTCTGAGGCCAATAAGTACTTGTGAATATCTGAACAGGAGGAAGCCCACTGTAATCCTGTATTCAAAGTTATCTACATTTTTTCTATGGAGAGAAAAATTCAAAGCTCTCAGTGGTGACCAAGAGGATGAAAGAATAAAGTAAGAGCATAGCTGGTAATCTTGTCTTGAGCCTGAGATAGTCACCCAGGTAGATATTAGCAGAACACCTGAGCTCTTACATAGTCTTTAATCTAACAAAATACCTTCCTCTGAAATGGCTACTCCAGATTTAATGTCTTGTGCATTTTTATTATTTTTTTTTCACATGGAGGGAAGAATGTGATAGAAGGATCTAATGACTTCTGTTCAGTTCCAAAGAGTATACGAAATCATTTATCTTTTTATACAAGAATCAAGAACCAATCAGCACCTAAATAAAATAAATCATGCTTCAAATTTCTCAGACAGTCACTTACAGGGGTTGTTCTAGATATCTGTCCTGGGATAGTTTCTTTACAGTTACTAGTTTTTCTCTGTCACACACAGAAATGCCAGCAAACTTATGGTCATACCCTGTATCCTCTCCCTGTTTTATTCCGAATTCGGTGAAACTATTGGCTTGGAACTCTGGCTGAACTTTCTGACAGGAGGAAAGAGAGAGGAAGCAAAGAAAGCTATTTTCTGCCCCAGTCTCCTGGATGTTCTTTCTGGAGCTGAAGTCAGGTCTCCTGGGCTGGTGCCCCAATTCCTGCACATCCCACTTTACATCATGCTGTCTACAGCCCCTCTGCTGAATGAAGACCGCATCCTTCCCTGCACCAAGAACAAGCCAAACACAGTGGCAAGACACAGGGCAACATGCAGCTGGCCCAGTCCCAGGGGGGGATGCTGCCTGATGCCTCTGTGCAGTGCTGCATAGCCACAATGCACCATTTAGCTCTGCCTGCGAGCTTTATGTTTGTGCTGTACCCTTACCCCCTAGAAATAAAAATATAAACAAGATTTATATTTTAAGCCTATGGATGATGTTACGAAAACTTAAATAAATAGGTACTTTAATGAGCTACTTTCATATAATTAATTCCATCTCATTTT
This sequence comes from Nettapus auritus, assembly GCA_011076525.1. Taxonomy (NCBI): domain Eukaryota; kingdom Metazoa; phylum Chordata; class Aves; order Anseriformes; family Anatidae; genus Nettapus; species Nettapus auritus. The sequence goes on along the minus strand of CM021766.1, from coordinate 124,502,484 downwards.
CATCAATATAAAAATGCACTTTAGTCATGATATAGCAGTTGTTTACACATTTGTGAGGAAGTATGGAAAGGAGTACTGCAGTAGTCAGACTGCTGGTAATATGGTATATATGGTATTCATCTAAATTCAAAATTCATTAACTTGAAATTCTGTATACTGAGTCAAGACTGGAACAGCTCAAAACTTCTTACAGTCTTATGCAAAGGGAAAAAATGAAAAAGACATTCTGAACTCATGTGGATTGCCCAAAACTTAGGACTGTCATATCAAATCCATTACAATTTTAATAAAATGCTTCTGTGTGAACAGTAGAATTAATAAACATTAAACTATGCTTGATCAAATTAAACATTTTCATATGTAAATTATTGTAACATGTGAGACATTCTCCTTTTTTGGTTTGCAGAGTGGTGTGTAGAAGCATGTGAGTAACTTCATGCATGTGAGTACAACAGGGCTATATTTCTCTGCATAAATACTCACTTGTGTGAACATTTGTGGTATTTGAGCTTTTCCTTGTAGATTTTGGCTCTTCATGAAAATCCATAAACTGGGATTCCAATAATGCAAACACTTGCATATCTGAGTTAACACTGTGCATATGAATAATCTAATTGAACTCACATGCACAAAATTATTCACATATGTTTGTTAGGATTATGGCCAAAAGAATATTGATTACTATGACATATATTTATTCATTTCACTTCATTTAAGATGAGGCTGAGCCACAAAGTGCTGGCCTAATGTTGTGTCTTCTGAAAGTGTGGGGGTGTTCTCAACAAGATCTTGGTTCCAGTCCATTTCTAGCTCAATTAACATTTTATATATTTCTTTTGTTTGTCTATTCTTATTTCATTCAACATAATAAAATGTATGACTCTAATCACTGAACAATACCTGGATTATTCATCTCATCTCTCTACGGTTAAAGAAAACATGAATGTACATACCCTAGTATAATAGGAAGCTCAATTTAGTAACTTACTACCTTAATGTAATGACCCTTTTCCTCTGAGAACTGGTTTTGACTCCAACCCAAACTAAGGCAGAGGAAACTCATTTTGACTGTAATGGCTACAAGTATAATGAGATTAGGCTGACAAAATCCTGTTCTCTCCTTGCAGCCTAGAGGTATTCAGTTCAAAATCTCCTTCTTCACTTAGAGGAGGAAGGTGCTAACATCAGACTCACTGGTCACTTAGCAACTTTCCTGAAAGACAGTTCTATTTTCCTCTTAGAAACTGACTTCTGTGATGAAAAATACTGTACAAAACATGACATCTAATGTTAAAACTCCAGACAAAGTTGTCTCCTTATTCAATAATCTCTGCTAGGCACTCTAGTATTAATCCACAAACAACATTGTGTTGTATGGTATATGAAATTAGGGTCATAATCTTTAATTTCCTGGTGTTAATATATGTTTAACTAATTCATTAATTTGGTAGCTTCTATCTAACCCAGCTAACATGTGAAAAAGAGCAAAAATAAAATATTTTCATTTTAAGGTTGGAGAGAATACCAGCTTTTCAAATGCACCACCGGAAGCATCATGTAAAATTTTAAGCTTCTGCAAGCTGTGTGTGGAAACAGAGTAGTAAAGATGCTGATATGTACAGCAGCCAGACACTTTGCTGACACACAAGGTAAAACCCTTTTATTCTGTCTCTTTTTATTTTTTTATTTTTTATTTATTTATTTATTTATTTATTTTTTTACTCCGAAGAGAAATACGTTTTCAGGCAAAAAAGGCTCATTTTTGTAATTTAATTCTACTTCTTTAACATAACTACTTCTGCACCAAGATCATTATTCTAGTTTCACCTGTAGCTTCACTTTGTGAAAGATATCTTATCCCTTGATTTAAATTCCAGTATTGATGCTCTAGGAGAAGTTGTTATGATTCTTCAACTTCGAAAAATATTTCCCATCTTCCTAACTCAACAATTAGAAATCATTGTGCCTCTTTTGTTTGATTAAATAGCTATCTGCAGGATAAATCTTTTTCATGACAACATATGCAAGTTGTTATCAAGTTACTGTCTGTAAAGGTCTGTCAACTGGCATTGCAGTCTGCATGCCATCATTCTGGGAGCAATGGCAGACAGTCACACAGTGTCATTGGAAAGGACATTTCAGCATCACAACAGCTAGTTCACCAGATTGCTAACACACACCTTTTAGCATTTTATCTTCTCTTTTTCAATAATCTTACATTATTTAAAGAATGATCTGCACAGAAATAAGAATATTTTCTGCATGAAAAATGCTATTTTGGTGGAGAGCAGAACATCACTTTGATCTTAAAACAGTAACTATGCATTTTTTGAAGGAAAAAAAAAATACAACAAATCAAAGGACAACAAATTTTCATAATTTCTTTCAGGAAGAAAGAAGCACAGCGCTTATTTAATTAGTCAGTTCCTGTGTGAAATAAATAGGAGTGTTGTTCCACATAAAAATTATCCAAGCACTAAATCCATCAGACTTAGAGCTTATTATTCACAGGTTCCGATTTAACATGTCATGAATCTCCTTGTACTTCCCAACTTTCTTGTTTCTGATCTCCTGTGATCAGCACTGCTTATTAACATGGCCTGTGGTGCACCACAGACACCATGACAAAACTGCTGTTAAATCAATCACTGGGTGGCACCCAAGAGCTAGCTAAGAGATGTATTGAATTGCAGACACTCTCTAATACACATATTTTAACAATTTCCTCCGTCTTCAGTGAAATTATGCTAATATTTTAGTTGAGTTTCCTTAAGTCTGGAACTCAAATTAAGTCTGTCTGTTTCGTTTTTATGATAGTGCTTGAAATCACTTGCAGACAAGGGGTTGTTGGACCATGAGATTTATAGTGGCAATGCCACAAAGGTGAAACACATCCTGAGGAAGAGGAAAGCAATCTGTATAGCCAGTGTTTTCACTGCAGTAAAGTTTATAGCAGTATTAAGGGAGTAGTTACAAATCAGTTTGATGGTGTTGATTTCATTGAGAATAAGTATATTTACACTTGCAAGCTTTCTCTTAATAATTTTCAGTATGTTTTACACAATGGGGTTAGTGAAGGTTGAATCCAAGCATATTTGGGGAATTACAAAATCTGTTTTTCTTTTTCCCACCCATCCTTCTTCTTTGCTTCACAAAATTGTTTTATAACAGCTCCTAAGGGGCTGAGTCAAGGTTCAGCTATTTTACTGAGGCTTGCTGATGTTTCTGAAGATGTTGCAGAATCTTTTACGTTCAGATGCTTTTGGTTATGATGTAAATATGCATGGGAAGTAAAATATCTAAAGTGCGTGACTACCAAAAGCCATCCACTTTCTCTACTGGCTCCATACTACCAATTAATTACCTGGAAAGATAGGTTCAAGTATATGATTTCCAAATATAATGCTTTATCAACCATGTAGGTTATAATAATTTTTCTCCCCTGCTGGCAATTAAACTGTTCACACCTCATTCTGCCACTGTAGTATGGGAACGTCTTGTCACCTACAAAATATCTCAAAATTCCAACAGTTTGAAAACAAACAAAAACAAAACAAACAAACAAAGAATATATATATATATATGTCCATGTACTTGGAGACAAGTATATTAGGTAAGGGCAATAAACCATCTGTCTTCTTCAGATAATATTTTAGTTCAGAAATCCTATTTTTTGAAGGGCACTTGGTTCTGAAAACACTTTCCAGAGGGAACAGATCATGAACAGTAGCAAAACCAGAGCCAGTGAGTGAAAAAGAGAAGACTGGCACTTGGGGGATTGTAATAGCTATTTCTGGCAAAGGCAAGAGAAGGGCACATAACAGTGAGTGATTCCAGTGCAAAGGACCAGCTGGTGAGTACCCATTGCAGGGGCCAGGATACCAGCCAGCAGACAGTGGAAAGGCAGCAGGAAAGGTCTATGGAATACCTGTTTCAAAGGTATATTACTTTAAAAAGCAACAAAGGGTTGAAACTTGTGCTCCCTGAACCCTGATGAGTATAAGCCCATCCTCTCCCTCCTTCTTCCCTCTTCAAATCCATCTATCCAGAGCAAATGAATTAGTCTGCATCCACGTTTTACATTGTTAGCCCTTCAGAAGGTTTGCTAAATATTGTTGTGTTGTCCCAGCACATCATGTTCAAAGTCTGCCCTCAACATAGCCCTGAACAGCAAAGACATTACGCTCAAATATTCCTGGCAATCCACCTACTCCCACTGACTTTCCCCTTCGCTTTTCCTTCTGCTTCCTTCATATATTCCCAATTTCTGTGCCTTTCCTTTTCTCACAAAAACAGGCTTCCAATTAATGTTTGCCTTAGGATGGTGTACCCTCCACAGTGTGCAGCAAGGCAGGGTCATAGACCTCACTTCCTTCCTTAAACTAAGTGCAATTGTGCGGGCCACACAAAGAGGACTGTCCTTGTTCCTCCCTGCCTTTGTTCACCCAATTCTGTGTAAACTCCTACAATCCAGCTCCAAGGTAGTAAGGAGAGTCCTAGATACACAGCTGAAATTATGACAAACTCATCTTTGACACCAGTGAGACCTCTGCTTTAAGGTATAGACATCAAACACATGCCTAGCATCTGTCCCCAGATAATGCATAAGAAAATTAGCATGCCTATTCAGACATACTTTTTTGAGTATATAAAACAGAGTATCAACAGTTGGAGAAATGAGAATTCTCTGAACATAAGAATTTTCACATAACAAAATTAAGCTCCTATATAATTCTTATTTTTATTTTTATTTTTATTTTATTTATTTCAAGGGGTAGGAAAATTGTCTAAATTTGTTAGTTAAAATATTTTTAAGTGAAACCTTTGCAATGATATCCTCTACAATGGAAAGTTATTTTACTTTCATAGACAGTAACAAATAGTTATGATAGTTATTATTTCCCTCTCATTTTAAAGAACAATACATCTATTCAAGAAATGTGGTTTTGTTCTTTTTATCGAGTAATTTAAAATTTCTAGCTTACAGTTTCCTCAATATAATGTTTGTTCATTCTTTAGAGCAGGAAAATAATATAAATCACATTCTAATAGAAAAATTTGGGGTATTTTTTTCCCCACAGATTTTTTTTTTTTTTTTTTTTAACAGCAGAGCAATCATAATATAATGTCTTTATATTCAGGAGATTTCTCTTTGTCTCAGTTGTTACAAAAATCTAATTCATAATGGTGTGAAATACAATATAATATTCTACAGTTCCAATGCCTTTATGCAATGCATATTTAAGGATAGTTTTCTATTAGCAAAATTCCATGGAAACAGGAAAAATGCATGATAGTTTATTTCTGGAAAACAGTTCTAAACTGCAAGGATATTAATGTCAAGGTGCATGTCCGTCTGAAGAAAAGTAGCCTTGTTCTTAACCCCACAGAACTCTGTATAACTGGATTTGCATTTATTTCAGATTTATACCTTCTTGGGTGAGACCAGAACTGATGCAAGTTAGTGACTTTAGAAGGGAATTATTGTAGGTGTAACAGAGTGCTATTGTATTGTACTAGTTCTCTATTGCTTTTGTGGTGTGTGTAAAGGTGTAGGTGTACATGTAAGTTGTTCCTCCCCATTTAAATCATGACTACATCCACACGTATCCACATATCCACAATATTCACATATTTTCCCAGCTATGCACCAGTTGATGAACTTCTTACTCTTGTTGACGTTGTTTCTAAGTAATCCACATAAATATGCAAAAAATCCTCTTAGAGGTTGTTGTTTATTTTTGTTGTTGTTTTGTTATTGTTGTTTGACATACAGCAAACAATTCCTTTTAGAGTAATAATATTTCTGTGTAGAACTAGGGCTTGGGAATAATCTGATGGAGTACATGGTCTTGGAAGCCAATTAATTCTAGAGGTTCATAAAGATGAGGACCCATCATCCTTCAGATGTTTATCTTGGGCATATAAATACCACTTGCCAAATATATACTTTTTTTTTTTTTACCTTTTTTTTTTTTTTTTAATTATCAAGCAGTATGATAATGCCTGACTTGCTCATATTTGTCCTTCTGAGATACAAGATAAATATAAATACATTTTTTTTCTACACCATCAGCTTCAAATTCAAATACGGATTGAATCTGAGAGTCTTGACTGCCAGATAACAACAAGAATGTATCACTAATTCAAATACCCCAATATAACAATTATCTGCTGAAGAAAAATTGGCCTATTTCCCAAAAATACACACTTGCAACTTGTCAATAAGTGAGTAGTGATTAATTCATAAATAATTTAAAAGGATGACATTAAATCTTGTATTTTTTTAATTAAGCTTTCGTTAGCCATTGGTCAAAAGTTACCTTTCTTTTAAGTTCTTCACTTGAAAAAACTGTTGTGATGACTTAAAGAAATGGAAGTGAAATGGACAAAATGCAAGTATTATTTCCTTGAAAACTTACCAGAACACTCTAACTTGGCTTTAAAGCTGTATAAATATTCCTAAAAGTAGTATTTTTGATGATTTTGCTTTGGACTAAATACAGGATTTCTCTTTCTTCCTTTGCTAAGCGTAAAAGAACCACATCATGGAGGTGATCTCAGTTTGCAGTCAAAGCATGCTGTGCCTGGACATAGAGCAGAACAGGAAATCTTCCTGGAGAGGGCTCTTTACTTTAACACAGCAGCTGCTTCTGTCCAAATTTTTAGTTCAGATCCAGCCAGGACATGGAATTTGAGAGGTTGTGTCTTGCCCTGGTAACTGAGGTCTAATGATATATTCAAATTCCTCTCCAAAAACTTTTTGGTCTTGAATAAAAACACTAGTTATCTCTTTATAACACATCACCTTTGATCTAATGGCTTTCAATCTCTTCATTTTATTTCGCCACTGCTTCCCCATCTTTCTTCTTGTCCTTTCTTATCTTCTCCTAATATACCTGAAGAATATTTTCACTTATGACTTTTCTTCATCAATAACTTTCTTCTTTATCCCATGAAGAAACTAAGCTTGACCCATCTATTTAGTTCTCTCATTTGTTTCACAGATGTCTTGCAGCATGAGCAGATTTCCCAGTGACCAAAACAAATTGAAATCCATAGTCATAGCCCCAGCTGCCTTTTCATCATGTTTAGCTGAACTCTCTTCTCTTCATATCTGCTTTCTTTCTGCATTAAATATAGTGTTAGTTTTGATTTTCTCATTAAGTAGGTATACACTCTTATCTCCCTTCCATCTATTAGAAGAGTTTAGCAATGACCCAAGAGTCTTTTCTGCCTTAGGAAGCCTAATCCATAAACTCAACACTCATCTCCATGCATATCCTACTTATATCTTTAGTCTAAATTGAAGCTGTGGACTCTTTTACTATCTGCTAGTATATACCTGTCTAGCTCTAGGCCAGTTATTCAGAGAAGTTCCATGGCTACCACAATAGTTCAAATACCAGATGTTCAATAACAGGCCAATAGTACCGAGCTAGTCTAAAGAAAATGTTGGTCATCTTCTAAGTGAGCAGTATAACATACCTATCCTGCTCAGAAAGTCTAGCTCTCACATTGTAGAATTGTTCTTACCTCAGTGCTCCTGTGTAGGCTGAAAATATTTTAAACCTCTGCTCCCAGGTATCAGAATGCATTTTTGCTGATCTACATCACCTGCATGTATATTAGCAAGCTGTTTTGGTTTTGTTTTGTATTTCTTTTTCTGGGGTCTTAAAAGGAACCACTTGCTTCACTTTATCAGTCAGTCAGGTTCAATAAAGTTAAGGGAAAAAATTCACTACCCTTTGATTAGTGTAGAGGCTACTTAAGATATTGCCATTTCTACTGGAGACTTTCTCTCAAGCTCATAGCTGATCTTACTGCTTTTTGTTTGCTTGCTCACTTTTAAGGTCTAATGGCCATTCCAGTTTAGCTGGACATCTAAAAATCCTTCAAGTTTTCTCTTTGCTTCAATTATCACTTCTCTAGCCTGGACTAATAACCCTTAATACCATAACTTTTGGATATACTTTGTTGTGATAATCTGCTTAGTTTATACTTTTGAGTTCATCAGACCCTCTATGATACGCCTCGCTTCCATTTTATATATCAGAAATAATAATAATAATAATAATAATAATAATAGCCTTTACTTTCAAAGCCATCATACTCTACTTCCAGCCTACGTATAATTCTTGTTCACCACTAAGTTCAGTCACTGAGAAATATGCACTTACATTATCATCTGATAATGACATTCTGAAAGAGGTAATTCTGTAATTTCTCAGAGGAACAGAAAAGCTTTTTTCTCCTGCCCCCCATAAAAGTATCTCAGTCTTTCTTCAAAGCCCTTCTTTGCTTGGGAAACTCCAGGAGTGAGCTGTGTGGCTGGATTTCACTCATTTAATGTTGTCTTTCCATTGAACTATGAGATCTTTGGGACACAAACTGCATTTCAGGAGCAGGGAAGAAGGTGAGGAAACTTCATATAAGTGGAGTCATGATCAGTGATTGCTTCTAACTGTTTTGATAACACAAATAGTTATTCATAGTAACAGCTGCAACAGCAGTAAAGAGTTACAGCTGTCTAATTTAACTAACAAGTTAAAGACAAGGAGCTTTCAGTAAGGCTTTTCCAGTTGTGGAATTTATCATTACTCACCACATCATGAGTTTCTTGCCTTTCTGGTCACACAGCAAAACCATTTGATCTGCTGGGTTTTCAAAAGTCAGATATGTAGATAGGATACCTTTATACTTGGGTTGCTTGACAGAGTTTGGAAAATCAGCCTCATTTGCAAGTTTTTATTTTAAATATTTGAAACATTCATAAAGGGCTCAATGATCAGTCATTTTGCACTTAAAATGGAAAAAAAAAATTGAAATGGAAATAAAGATTTTTTTCACAAAGATACAATGAATGTCATATATGATGCCTCAAATATTTTATGAAAACTCAGATGGAAGATTAAAAACTCTACCCTGAAGAATAAATGTGCTAAATATGGAGCCACTCTACTTTTGGATGTTGACCTTAGATCTCTGAAACTTACTATACATTGCTAGTATAGACATTTCCATAATAAATTTTACAGAGGAACTTGAAAATGTTCTACATTGAAATGCTAAATTATTATATAACATAGAAATATGAATTTGACTTTGCATCTTTTCTTACAATGTAGACACAATTTAAGGTTCTTTTCTCATCACTGGAGCTTTTAATTTTACAATAGAACAAAAAAATCTAAGCTTTTTTCCTCAATGTTCTTAAAATCAGGTGTTTCTGAAAGTTTCTTAAGGTTCATATAACCTGCTGGGGAAAAAAAAAAAAAAAAAAGGGGGGGGGGGCACCAAAAAATCAGTGATGTGTCAGTGTCAGTGGTAACTTCTGGGACAAAGTATGGGAGGGCTTTCAGAAGGCTAGCAGCACATTCTCTCTTCTCTAACCAGTCACTTTTCAACCTTTTTCATCTTATAAGGTTGCTGAGACCTACCTCTGTAAGATCTTATCCCATGTTGTACATTGTAAATGAAGGTGGTGCTAAAGTACCGCATCTCTCTCTGAAGGCATCTCCCCCCTCCCACAGGACTTGCATTTCATCACTGACCCCACACATTAGAATGACTGGAAGCAGTGAATCTCCACTATTTGGTTTGAAGAGTGAATTAAGAAAAACAAAAACCAACCTTTGAGCTCTGAATTATTTCAGTAAAATTGTAGTAAAAGCCACCAGCTAGATTAGTCTGTAAACTATCACCCCAAGAGCAACACTGAATTCCACCAAACGTAGCACTCCAAATTCAAGGAAAGAGTGTTGCTCCATAAAAATTAATTCTTCTTTTCTTGGAGCTAATATATCACCTGCTTCATATGTCCTCTAGGGACTCGCAGTGCAACAAGCTTAGGAAAGCAACTGTGAATGGTGCTCACAAAGGCTAAACAGACTGATGAGGCCTCCTTCTCACAGTTGCATCTGTTCTTGTGAACAAGAATATCTGTCACGGTTCTTTTGGGCCTCTCAAATTTACAGGAAATCTGTGGATACAAATACTGAATATGTATGCTGTGAATGAGTAGTTTCTTATTGCTTAGGCAGAAGACTGCTGCTTGACAGTACTTCATGTCAGTAAGTTATGTTTTACATTGCATTCCTAATCATTTTGGAAATTAAGGAGTAGTCTGAAAAGTAACAATTAAAGTAACAACATGATGAAAAATATTATCCACTTTAGATCTACTTAAAGTTGTCACATTCAGTAAACATAGTGTAGAAAGAAGAGCTAAGAAATGTAAATAGTTCTGCAGTAAATTTATATTAGTCCAAACAGCCATTTTGAATGAGGTCAGTAGGGTGTATTTTCCATTTAAGAGAATGATCCAGACTTAACAGAAGGTACTATACACATACTGGATCCTTCAAAGAAGAACAAAACGTTGTTGGCAGGCAATTTAAACAAACACTAGATTGTCAGTTAATCCTTATAATTGCATGTCAGATATTTATTGTAAACTAGGGATCACTCTAGTTCACATTGTTTATACCTTATTTGATATTAATGTTTTTAATACCCAAGTAGCACTGGAACACAGACTGAAAGGTATATGTAGTACTTACCTACATAAGCATCTGTGTCAATTTTTGGACTGGGAAATATACCACTACTTCAATTCTGCCATGAACAGTGGGTGGTCAACAAAAGGCTTGGTGGTATTAATGCATTTAAAATTAAACTGTTAAACTGGCTTTAACTTCACTGGCTAAAAATCACTAATAAACATGTAAAGTCAAGGTACTCCCCCTTGCACTGGTGTAAATTTGGAATAGCTCCAACTGGTTTAAGTGCATGGCTCAGGTTTACACAACTAGAAATGGAAGCTGAACAGTCTTATCATAAGTGAATGAAGAATCTGTTATTTGCCTTCTCCCTGCAATAAAACATTCCTAAATTATCCCTCCTCAGATAAAAAATTAAAGTTTAAACTGTCAAGTCTTCTCTCACAGCTAGGTAATATGCTGCCACTGTCCCCACCTCTGTGACCTCCAGAGGTGTGTAGGCAGTGAGAATAACATTATTAAGCAATGTAAAGAAGAATGAAAAATGGAGAGCTAGGCAGAGGTGATCACCTCTGTGTGGCAGAGTAGGAGATCAGGAACCAAAGCAGGTGTGCAGGGTGAATTGCACTCTTTGTATTTGGAGAAGTGTGTTCTTCCTCTCTGTCTAATCTTCATGCAGTGTGTGTTGTGGGGAGGAAGAACATGAGGCACAGGGCTGCATGAGAGACTGGGGAACAGTAGGGCCAAGGTTGGGTACTGGAGTTTCCAGACTCTGTACAGAATACATGGAAGTGCAGGAAGTTAAAAGTAATGGATTTTAGTGCATACAGCTCATAGGTGCAGAGAGGTACATTCACAAGCCTGTCCCCTGGAGCTCTGCAGAGCAGTCTTCTGTAGGGGCAGCTGCAAACCAACTGCTTCTTCTTCTCTATCATTCTACAGCATCCACTGAGTGTCTTTATATCTAAATTGTGTTTCTATATGAGTTCCCACAGTGAAATAATGAACATTGCTGCATAGCTGTCTTGTCATGCTTTTTAACAGATGTTCTATATTCTATAAATATTACTTCATACTCTGCCCCTTTTGTACAATGCCACTAGTTTATTGGGAAACCTAAAGCCCCATAAGTCCTTTAACTCAATTTTTACTCCAAATCCAAAGTAAATAGGATTGCATTGAGAAAGATTGTTTGAAAGATTAAGTTACTCAATTAGAGGGATTTATTCTACCTTACCAACTTCCTTTTAAATATTTTCATTTGGATTTTCTAGGACAAAAGTCCATTCTCATAACAAGCATGGGCCAAGCTTCACATATAAAATTGAAAGCTTCTTTTTATCAAGTCAAGAGTTATCATTAACACTAATGTAGACCAGCATGGAAAGCCCAGACAACCTAGATGTCTGTCAACACATTTACACATGTACTTGGACTCCAGTAATTATGTGCGCTACATAAATGTGAAGAGTAGGTGTTACTGCAGTCTGGAGAGGGAACAGATAAGTAGTACTACCCAGAGTTAAGATAGACAAATGCAGTCTGGAAAACAGCGACATGGGCATCACAATGTTACTTACTAAAATTCTTCTTGTGTGATGACCTTCACACCCTGGGAACCATGGTGTTCAAAGATCAAGACAGCTCTGACCTGAACAATACTGTGCAGAGTTCCCTGAACTAGCTAAGATTCCTAATGATGTCTGTAGGGTTTTCTTTATAGTTCTCATAGATTTATAGATTTCAAGGTCAAAAGGAAGCACTGTGGTAGAATCATCTGATTTCCTTTGCAACATGTGCTACAGCCCTTCCCTGTACTAATTAACTGTAGTAGATGGCAGTAAATGAATCTCTGTTTGCACAGTTAGCAGTCAATAAATAACAAAATGTAATGTCTACAGTAGATGAGGAGGAACAAGAGTCTCCTGGCTGAAACATGACTGTAGGAGGCAGCAGTCCTGAACGCTATTCCACTCCCAGCTGCTAAGCACTTCCTACACGTCCTTCACAGCCTTTGTTTCTCTCTCTGCCACAAGTCCCTGAAAAGTTTCTCCAGATCAGAGGGCTCTTGCAGCCTTGCAAAGTACATTTTAGACTTCAGAAAGAAGGTGCCAGGCAGGTGCAGGGCACTCATTTTCAGACATTGTGCCTTTCAGAATAAACTAACATCATTCAACAGGCTTCCAGTTAAAAGAAATCTGAAACATTTGATTTAAATGATGACACTTTCTAGACATTTGCATATAACTGGAACATAAAGTATCTAGTCCAAGGAAAGTGTATTCTTCTTATTCTCGTAAGTGTTTACATTTAACTGTTTTATTATTATTATTTTATTTAACCTAATAACACTAATTCACTTTATATTTTGACAATGTACATCATATCTAGCCAGTAGGTCATTAAAAAGTTTGGAGAAATATTTTACAGAGTAGTGTCAGAGTATTTGCTAAGGTGTCAGTGTCAATTTTCAGTGTGAATTGAGTCGTCCCCTGCCCAGAAGTTTCCATTCTTGTAAGAATTAACTAAAGAAGAGGTTCTATGAAATATACTGGTATTCTGTGTTGTACGCCAAAGGGGCTGAATAGATCCAGGTAAGGAAATGTCTTGAACAGCCACATTTTTTGGCAGTTCACTACCAAGTGTGGCAAGAATCATTGGGATTCTTGTTTCCTCTCAGGCTCCTACATGACCCAGAGATCTTAAGCTGTATGGATTTGTTATGGTACATGTGGTAAAGAAAAGTCAGAGAAAGAGATAGAAGAGACAGGCAAGGAGAAATGGAAAATAAAAGAAAATCCTTTTGCATTGCCAACCAGCCTAACAGCTAAAAAATACTTGCCTTTGCATCTCCTCAAAACAAGAGGATTTGTTTTACCAATCAAGTAAATTACACACTTTCGGTTAACCCTAGTCTGGTGTTGATAGAGTGTTGTTGCTCCTGTATTAACTGTCCTGGGATTGTTATTTTTTTTTTCTTTCTTTCTTTCTTTCTTTCTTTCTTTTTTTTTTTTTTTTTTCCTTTTTTTTTCTTTTTTCTTTTTTTTTTTAATTTTAGTCAGAAAGATTTGTGGTAGATTCCTTAACCATCAAAAGAGTGTTGCATAATGACCATCTATGCGTGATGTGTCCACTTTACTGAACTCTGAACCCAGTGGATATCATATCAACAGCAGAGAAAAAGACACATGGCTCTCAAGGGAGCACTCACATGCTTGAAGGTAAGCATGTGTATAATGTTTGCATAGTCAGGAGCTTACACAGTAAAAACAATTATTTCAGAGTTAAGATAGGTCATCCATTCAAGGTTTAGTTAACCTGTCATGGGGGGAAGCCAAACTTGCATGTCATTTTTGGGATAGCAAAGTTCTCCTTGATAGCATGCCCATTTTGACTTGTTCCCAAAAACTTTTCTTAAAAGATTGAAGTTGGCTTTGCATTTCCTGCTTATGAGAAGTAGTTTCTTCTGCTCATTCTTACACTCCCACCACCCACTCAAAAACATAAGACTTTCCATATTTTTTGTACCAAAGGTCTGTTAACTCAGCACAGTGTCTTTAATAGCGTCAGTTGCAAAGACTCAAGGAAGAGTATATAGAATATAGTCACTGGAAACAATCCACCCATTAGTATATTTTCATAGTTTACAGGAATTAAAAATTTAGCATTTTCCGATTCTATGTTTCAGTATAAACTATTATATTGACAGACTTATCTCCCTAGGAACTTGTCTGGTCCCTTTGTGAGGCAGTTCAGGCCTTTGGCTTTCTGAACATCCTGTTGAGCTCCATAATTTAACTACACTCTACATCAAAACATACCTCTGATTTTTTGCAAACCTCATGCCTAATATTTGCTTTGAGTGCATTGGTATTATAGAAAACTATCATCCTCCATTTTTTGACAGGATGCTGGGATGCAAACAGTATTCAAAAGATGGGAGCATAGAAGATTTGACATAGTTGGGTTCTCTGCTCCTAATTCTTTCTCCGCCATTAGTAGCACTGTATGGCATTAATAGCAGTCCTGAACACTAAGTTGTTTTATTCATCTGTCAAATAGTGACTCCCAGACTTTTCTCTTGACTGGTCAAAGCTAGTTTAGAGCTTTTGTATGTACTATTCAGGTTGTCTATATAAATACGGACAGCCTTTGCAATGTTGATTATATCAGCCTGGTTTCCACATGTTAGACTATGATTAAGGTTTGCAGCCTTATCCCTGTAGGAACTGGGGCCACAACTCAGGGAGGGAAGAAAGGAAAACTCCTTTGTCTACACCAGAAGGCATATATGATAGTTACTTGTCTGACCTGCTATTTCACAGGTCTAGGACAAAACATAATTTTAAAGATATTTTGAGATATCAGAAAGTGTCTAAATTATATGTCCGTCATAGTTAGTGTTCTCTGACCTGCTGTACTGATGGGACTTTTTCCTGTAAAGACCTTAGCTTTGGGTAGCCAAACTCTTTTTGTTGATCTTTGGGGCATGCTACAAGCTTATTTCTTGGGCATTTGTGGTTTTCTGAGAAGCTGCAAGCAGTTAGAATGAGAGGAATGAGAACTATTAGCGAGTTGCCTGCTCTATTTTGTAATGTGGATCTTGGTTACTTCAATCTGTATTATTGTTATTTTTTGCTGTTCATATGGGGTGATACTTGAAAATGCCCAAATTACTTGGAACCTCACAGAGGCAACTTTTTCAGTCTGAAAGAGTAAGGATAAACAAATAAACAGAATCTGGCCTGCCACTTTCCATGCTTCCTTGACATCTGGGGTTGGAGTTAGCAGGCAGCACACCAAGGGTTGGCCACGCCAACCACCCCACCTCCACCAGACCCGGGAATTTGTCCCAGGGCCAGAGCCAGCAGGGTTGGCATCAGACACCATTCCCCATTTCTGCTCAGCCATGTCCCTGAGGGCCATGTAATAGTCTCCAAGAGCACACTACTTTGGAAAGAGATTGGCATGGCAATGGATGTTAAGGTTTTCTTCGCTTGAACACTTACACTATTATTGAAAAGCTCCATGTTAAAAAGAAATATTTGTCTTGAAGTAAAAACATTTTACCGTTTCTCATCTGTTTTTACAAATGTGCACTTACTCTGGCAAAGATATCCACTGTCATTTTAAATGAAAACTGACTGAATGTTACATCAGTTTAAAATTAACTCATACTGCAGTTAGAATTTATTGTAAGGCAGCTGGTTTTTATTCTTACTTTTTGAAGAGAACATATGGATTATGACAGAACCTATTAAATATCTCTGGAGTGTATCTGGGAAGCTGTGTCACTTTACTCTCAGCTCTATCATTGAATTTCTGTCTGAACATCTCAGTCTCCTGTAGGCTCCCAACAAGTCACAAGAAGATAGAAACCAGAAAACCCTTACTTCAGTGTGCTTGAAAATATGGGTGGATGAATGATAGAGTTTCCTTGTTCACTTTTTGTCTTACTTGCATAGGCAACATTTGAAATTAGTCCAGGCTGTTCTTCTTCTTGCATCAGTTAATCCAGATGACATGTGGACATGTGCACAGTCAAATGTGTGAACTGGGGATCATCAACATTTCACCTCAAGTCTGTGTTATCTGCTGCAGCGGATAACCTACTACACAGGGCTATCTTTTGTAGAGATTAATGGCCTGGTTTACAAATGTTTTTATTAGATTGCTTGCTGTTCCTAAAGTTTATGGCAAATATATTTCTGTCACTTGCTTCTTTTTATTGTGTTATGGTAGCAGTGTTTTCATATTCAGCAAAGCAAAGAGCACTAAGACAGAACACAGCTGTCATCCTGCACTTGGAACACCCTTGAACAGTTTCAGTATGGGGGGGGGGGGGGGAGGGGTGAAAATAGCTCAGTCAGTTGAAGCTGGATGGGAGATTTCTAGGCAGGCTGAGGGCAATTACCAGGTGAGGAATTTGTTGAGGAAGCTGCGGTTAGTGCCCCTCCTCTTCTGAAAAGTACAGGTGGTCTTTAGCAACCACAATGATCAAGACTTCAGGTTTTACTTTAATTACCAGGAGTCATTCTGCACCTTTACAGTATGGGGGGAAGGAGAACTAGAGCTCGGTGTGTATGTTGTGTGTGTGTTTTAAATGCCATTCAGTAGGCTTTAAAATCTGTTCTGGAGCAGCTCAGATGCTTTCTTGTTCAGAAAAAGTGAGAAGCAGAAATTGTGTTGAAAGAAACTTTACTGGAATACATAAAAATCTTTCATTTATTAACAACTGTCGTTATGAATATTACTAGTTTTTACACAGAAGAAAATGTGATCTTCCTTTTTAAATTGCAGAATTAGTCTTACTTGCTGCACTGTTGCAATATTCTTAAATCTTTCACTAAGTTTTATTTTATAGTATACTTTCCATTACTCTCTGGTATTGAAGACACCGGGTCTCTAAGCACGAGCTTCACATTTGTGCCTGTGAGTATCTACTGCATTCCTTTAGTGTGCAATTTTAACACAATACCTACTAATACTAAAGACAATTATTCTTTAATTATGAAGTATATTATTTTCATTTTTAACAGTGTATAGAGTCCTCAGTGGGGGAGGGGGGGGAGCACAATTTAATTGCTATTTTCCAAGTTATCCAAGTTATTTGCAAAATAGACAGTGAAAATCACTTTCAGATTTAACAACATGCACACTCTTGTTCTGTGTGTTTCTGACCAAAAAAAAAAAAAAACTATTTTGAAAAAAGCAGCAATTTTCTGGTGCTGACTTTTTAGGACACTAGAACAAATCATCAGTTCATGGAAAAATAGATGATTAGAGAAGTAGGAAACAGTCAGAAGGAAATTAGTGACAATCTGAATATATGAAGCTTCTCTGAAAATGAAACATTAGTGAAAGATTTCATCACACTGACCTATCAACCACCACTTTTAGCACTGATTACAAGTTTGTGATTTGAACTGGAGACATAAATCAGACTACTGCTGACAAATCCAATTAATTTTGTGATCACAGAAAAGCAGCATGCTTTTCTGGCACAATTTGGACTTGCAAACAGGAAGGCAGAGAACCAGCATGTCTGGAAACTTACTTTTGCAAATGTAATGTACTTCTGAAGACCTACAAAGAGGAAATAGTTCTTAAATTTGCATGAAGAATAACAGTAGACAAATGATTTATTTTTTTCTTTCTTAAGGAAAAAAATAAAGCCATTTTAGGAATTATAGTCTAGGAAACTGGTGTGTTAAAAAAAATTAAAGGTCCTGTATAGTAACTTATATGTGGTTAATGGAAATTTTACTGTGGGATGAAATTTCTAAATAACACTATTCACATTTAAGGTAATACTGTTCAGAATACTGTTCATATTGTTTCAGTGTTTAAATGTGGTGAAAATAACTTTTTTTGTTATGTCTGTGTAAGAAGCTCATTTTCTGCAGAGATTCCAAAAATATTATCCTTAAAAATATTATCCTTAAAATATTTCCTACTGTCTTTTTTCTCTGATATCAGTGGTCCAGAGTTTCAATGAAGGCCCAAGAGACCAAGGCTTCCATGAACACAACAGTTGGTTATCCCCTCCTCATGTGATCAGGTGATGGAAAAGCATCAAAGCATTTATAATTATAAATCTTATGGTCTATTTGGAGAGGCAATGGTACCACTGCACAAGAAACAGAAGGGTGAAATTAGGCATTTCACATTTTGCTGTACTGCAAATACATTCTCTTACCCAGAGTAGAACATCTGCTCTCCCACCACCTTCTTCAGTACCAGACCACCTTCCTAGCCCAGTTGTAGGGGAAAGAGAAAACTTTTTATATTCCAAAAAGCAACAAATTTGTGGATGTTTTTTATAGATCCAAAAATCTAAAATATTTTAATACAACCCCATTAAGCAATTCAACCACCAAACGCATTCCCAGTCCAAGATCACTCAGGGTTTTTCAGTCACAGCTCTTCTTGTTCCCTCTTCTATGAGCAAAACATTCTCTACTAAGTGAGGGTGAAGACAACTTCAGAAACAAAGAAAAAAAGACATCATTGCTCTCTTGAGCTGCCTTTGGACCAGTGAGAAATAGGGGGTTTGAAAACCTCTCGTTTCATCCAGTTACATATAATTAGTCATAACCTTCCCCATTCTTTGTAGCTTGCCTTTTGTAAGGCAGTTTATAAGTATGCCTTTTGTAAGGCACTTTATAAGAATGCAGTGATAGAAATAGAACAAAATTAGATGGAGAAAGCTACTGGGGTGTGAATAAAAGAGTATTTTCATTCCTCAGTAAAATTAAATTACTCTTCAGATTGCTTCAGTTCATTACATCATATGTTTTATCATACATTTTTTTGGCAATTGGTGTTGATGTACAGAAATATTTAAATGTTAGTTTGTTTGATAGTGAGATATGAGTATGATTGTGCAAAGCAAACAGGCACGTGTGTGAGATGATCATTTTCTGAAATTGCTTTTAATCTTTTCCCTAATAAAACGTTCTCTGAGAGAAATACATAATGAAATTCAGCTTTGGCATGCCAACCGGAATTACACCAGTGCCAAAATGAGCAACTGAAGCTGTAGGTCTTAATTCCATTCTAGCTGTTCTCCAAGTCACTTTCCATGCCACAATAGGTGAGCGGACAACAATTAGAGCAGGATAACAAATCTTAATCCCTCCTCACTTACAGAATGAATTTCTATTGCTTTCCTCGTGGGTCTTTACATGTCTACTGAATTTGGTAGCCCCTTCCCACAGCAGCAGTAGGGATAAAGCCAAGACCTCACTGAACTGTGTGTTTATTTGATGCAGTCCGTCTCCCAGACTGTCTTACCAACACGTACATCATTATGGATCTTAGGAAAGGCTCTGTACCATGGATGGGAAAAACAGATTTTTACACATATTTTTTTTCTCTCTTTTTCTCTCTCTGGACATTTAAAAATTGTATAAATTGGCCTCTTAGGAGTTTTTGTCTCAATCCAAAACTAAGCCTAGTTGTTGTACTTGCTAATTCTCAGGGCAAAATCTCATTTGTTCCACAAGACTCTTTTTCTTGTTTGACATGTGTTCTCCAGTGGGAATTCTATCACCCTTTGATTTAATTCTTCCAGATGTTTCATGCATCCTATTATGAGCCTCTTCAAAGAAGGAATAGTCACTGGTCTAGAAAGCAGTTGCATTTTCATTGTTCCAGGGAAGGTAATAATTTTATGTTAGGAAACAGAAGCAAAAAAGTATAGAGGGTAGTTGAACATATATGTGCCTATATGTATATATATAAATCAGTAATAAAGAACTCCCTAAAATCTTGTCAGTTAAACCCAATGGAATTATACTACATTTAAGCAGTAAATACATACATAAAAAATACATTCTAACTGAAGGTAACACTATCCTTGGGAATGAAAGATTTAGGGCTTTTAACTTCTCCCCTTTCCACATAATGATTTGCTTTGTGTTTATAAAGCGGTGTTGTTACAAAAAGGGGTAGTTTATTGCACCTGAAAGCCATAATGCCCTCATGAAAGACTGTAACAAAATAGACATTTGTAGAACAGATTTAAAATTTCAGCATTTAAAGTATTACACTTCAAATAAAAAAAGTCAAAAGCATAGCTGAATTTTTCTGCTCACTTAGAACTTAAAAAGAAATGAATTTTGAATGTTTCCATATTGGCTATTTGTATCTCCTACTGTCAGCAAATTCAGTATCCATATCATTCCTCTCCTACCACAAAGCTTTCCATGTTTGCTATGTATCTAATTCTTGGGGATTGTTACCTCTTTCTAATTCATTCATGACCTCTACGTTTGGGAGGAAGGGTTAATTAGCTACTTTTTCAAGGAATTTTTGACAACATGTTATGCCCTTCCTGTTCTTTCAAATAGAAATCACAGCATCGTTTCTCGTCCTAAATGTATTTTGAGTACATTCAGCTCATGACCCCTCATAATTCACTGGACCACACAGGTTCAAATCATTGGTCTATTTATTAATTATTTTGAGGATCCTCTTCAACTCAAGTTTCTATTCCTCTTGGAAATCCTGGAAAGACACAAATGTTCTCTAAACACCAAAATTTCTGCTAATAATTTATATCATACAAACTGTCTAAAAATAAACTTTCTTCTGCTGTTTTCAAATAATAATAATAATAATAATAATAATAAACAGGGTAGATATTCATTACTGTAAGTTATGTTACCCTGTCCTGTCTCTTTCCAAATTCAACAATATACTTCCAATAACACTGTCTCAAGAGTACAATAGGCAAATGTTGTCCAGGAGTTTCACCTGCAAAGCAGTTGAAATTGTATTGTATACATGAGATTATGGTTAGATTTTTGTTCAGCATCCCTTATAACCTGATAACTTTACAGGTAGAAAATGCATCCTTCATTTTTATATTATATTGTAAAAGGTGCCAAACTTGTAGTAACTGTGGAAAAGATGTGCTGGAACAGCTGTGTTCAGCCTCCATCTGGTAATCTACAGGTCACCCTGATCCTGTCCTCTGGGGTACAAAGAGGACCCACCTTTCAATAGCACTATGAGAAAGGCAAAACTGCTGAAAACCAGAAGTGTAAATATAACACAATACACTATAACAAAATCTTTGTTATTTTAATGCTGCAATTCTACTGAAAATGGAACATGAAAGTTTTTGGCTATCTATCTGGTATTCACTGATGTAAACTTCATGTTACGCATATTGATCTTCCTGAAAGGTGTTATACATGGCAGACATATATTTGTCCCCATAGAAATATAACAGAAAGAAGAAATATTTGTATTTGACCTGAAAGAATATTTATAGAACACATGCTGGACACAGCATCTGTTGAAAGCCATATCTAAAATAATGTGCCCAGGGTCTCACAGAATGTTCAGCATCAATTAACCCTCTAAGTATCAGCATTATTCTGTCTGTAAACATTTGAGAGTAAAGCCTGAAATTTCTTTGTCCTCACAAATTATTTTGCAGCAGAAAAAAAAAAAGAAAAAAAAAAAAAAGTAAACCTTTTAGAAATCCTGAGTACACACTGTGTCCCATCAATAAGTCAAGGTTGTGGTTTGACAATTATTGACTTAGATACAGGAGGAGATGACTGAAACCTTCCATGTGTAACTGGCAGCTAGGTTGTTATGGATTATTAGGTTCACAAAAACAACTAGATCACAATCTGTAATTACTTACACGTGGCAATAGGGACCTCTTTGGTCTCCAAAACTAGAACATAATGTAATCAAATGGCTACAGGTGGGACTAAAATTACTTTTTAAGTGTGTAATTGCTCCCTAAAGCAAAATAAGGAATATGGTCTTTGTCACATGAAGCCTTTCAGCTGAACATCTTTCTTCTTCAGTCACAAGTTACTGAGTTTGATAAAGTTCATTTATTTGAGTGCAGATCTAATCACTGTCAATAAGGCTGACACAAGGGAGAGCAATTCTTTACCAGAAAAGAATGAAATCCTGTCTTCTGGAAGGAGCTGCCAACTAGACTGCTCAACACATTAGTCCCTTCTGAACCTGAAATGTATGGATGGAACCCATATTCCCACTGGCTTATCTGAAACCAATTTTACCACCTGATTCTTTAAAAATATATTTTATATTCACTGCTGTGTATGTCTGTTTATATGTATGTGTTTACATAACCTAGTTTGGGGGGGGGGGCGCCCCAAAGGGTGAGATACTGCATCAGAAAAAGTAACGTCACTCTTTAGTTCTAATGTTTTTATAATGTAGTATTAGTTCCAAAATGTGAATGTTGATATATTACTGATTAGTGGTGGTGTGTAACTGTGATGATCTATCTTCTCCTCACTAACCTTGCTTCACATTCACCCTTCTCTTCTTGCCACTAACAATGTTTTTATTTTTTAACTTATAGGAAATTAATGTGATGTACCTAGTTTTGGTTTGATATTCCATACCATGTACTTCTTTTGGTAACAGTTGCATATTTCCTTTGTCTTGTTTTGCTTTCCTTGCAGAAAGAGACATTTTTCCCAGAATGTCAATATCTCAAAATGATTAGAAATACTATCACTTACAACTTAGAGTCCAAACATGTTGGGGTTCCATTTTGCCAAAATAGAAATATTTCTAAAGATGGCCGATGGACTAAATATCAAGTGAGCATAACATGTGCTGGTAAGCTGAGAAGAAAGGGGTATGTCACCTAAGTGGATGGTTGCTTTCTTGAAGAGAAGCAGATCAGTACCAGCAATATCCAGTTGTCACTTTTCCCATGTGTATTCAAGCCAGTGGCTCTTTCTTGATCCCTTTGTGTTAGCAGAGGTTTACTGGGGCACAGAAAGAAATGGGATGACCCAGTGTGAACTGAGTAGGGGGTAAAATGAGTGACACAAGGATTCAGCAGTAATTCTGCATTTCCTTGGTTTTGTCAGTTTAAAGTTAACCTCTTAACATTAATGTAGATTTTGTCATTTATTTTTTATGCCCGATGTACCTACCTTAATACAGGGACAACAGTTCATGCTGAGTGTTTTATACATAATTTATATCCAATACTAAAACCCTTTGCACTGTTTTAAGGGGTTATAAATTCACTGCAGCCTAGCGAATACATTAATGCAAAACTCCTGGCCTGCACATTTTACTTGATGTGAATTGCCTTAGATTTTCCACCCTAGACAGTTTGACAGCAATATATATATATATATATATATATATAAAACAGAGTTACAGAACATACTCATGAGCAATAATAAAGACCTCCTTCCTAGGAATATTCACTTCTCTAATAATTATTATGCACCAAAGTTTGGATCAGATATTCATTATTCACATTTTTTATTATCCATGAAGAAGCGCTATTTCCAAGTCTTGTACAACATCCAAAGATGTGGTTGTAGAGAAGGGTAACAACACTATATCCAATTTTACTGCACTCCATCATACCAAGCTAACATCGTGAGAGTTCTGTTATATTTTGTCTTGTTTGTTTACACTTTGTCTATGATGAGATAAATGTGCTATTATGATACACTAAAGGCCGTGTATGAGTATTCTATTGGATTCTGTGAAATTGGAGCTAGAAAATACATCCACTACATCTTCACTGCCCTATTTATTATTGGCCTTCCTATCTTTGCTCAAAGACATCAGTGGTTGAGATATTTTCTAGATGTAAGAAGCAAAGCCCATTCCCACAAGATCTTGCACTTCTTGGGCATAATTCTACAGACTGTGCCCTTGATATACACTGGTTTTCGGCAGTTTTCAAGACTAAATCTTAAAGTATGACAAAGTATTAAAAAGAAAAAGAAGAAAAAACATGTGTAGAACCAAAGTGAAGCTATGCACACTATCTAAAGGAGTAACAGTTTTGCACTGAGTTCTGGAGAGGGTGCTGGCACACATCAACATGCATGTATTGAAAGTATCATTTCTGTCATAGAGACACACAATCACATTTCAGACCTGGTGTGGAAGTAGGGAGGTAAAGTGGTTTTAAATGGAGGCTGGAATAACAACAATTAAAGATGTGGGAAACAAAGCTGTGTTGCATGTAACCATTTTGGTTGTGTTAAGATACGCCTTTTGTAGCAGGAGCTGGAGACCTCCTGCTGCTTTAGCTGCTGCTGAAGCTAGACAGATGAGGATCAGAGTGCTGTTATCAAATCTCTGTGGCTACCAGTTTCCCCTTCCTCCTCGAGCTGTTTGACACTGCATAGGATCACAGGCTGCCTGTGTCCTTGGGGATAGCTTGCTCTCCCCCAACAACCCAGCTGCTTCTCCTGGAGAGGGAAAATAATGAATCCAAGTTGCAAGGGAAACTCAGGAAGCCAAAGCAACATTGTTGATGTTATAGTTTCTTATGAAAGGCTGCAAGGGGTCTTTAAGGTTTAAAACAAGCTGTCAGAGCTTCAGTTTTACATTCAATAAAATAAAACAAAAATGAAATGAAAAAGGCTTTTCCTTATGGACACAGCTTCTCTTGAAACCACACATGAGCTTTGATCAAACACAGTCTGGAGAAAGTATGCTGTGCTGTGGACAACATTTCTAACAGGCCCAAAACTTTCCTTGTCAGCCTCTCCTCCAGGTGCTTACCAAAGCAAAACCACTTTATTCCTTTGTGTCTCCCAGGCTCCCAGATGATCATACAAAGGGTACAGACCCTTAAGAAATATATAAATCTGATGGGTAGTCAGGACAGAAGCATGTCCAATCTTCCAGTGTTCTGTGTTCTGTGACTTGTAGTAATATGTATAAATAAAAGCAGTCATTGAGCACAGGGTTAAAATAATATTGCTTTTTTTTTTTTTTTTTTTTTTTTTTTTTTTTTTTTTTTTTCCCCAGGGAAATTTGTTTTTCCGAAGGGCAGTACAATCATTAAGGTTGTTGTAAACTGAATCAAAATAGATTTCAACAGAGTTACATTTCATTGAATCATTTGTAACTGCTTTGATTAATCACAGATGCGCTAATCAGATTTTTTCAATTTCTTATTAACTACAGTACCTTTTCTGGGACCTGATTTTTCTTCTTTGTCGGTGATAATATAAACCTGACCTGAAGGCTGGCTGTGTTCCAGGCTTGGCAGTTTGCACTTACTGCACACAGGAACAGGTAGCCTCTGGCTCTTTGTTTGTTTTAAAGTTTTTGTGATGATTGCGATCTGGCAATAAGACAGATCCAGGTCTCATTTTATACAATTGCTATAACACAGGGAAATTTTGTAAAATCCCTTGAAGCCAGTGATGAAACAGGATGAACTTCCTCTGTCATTACACCTCACCAAACACCAGAGAAGATCAGAATCTGTCCTGTGTGTTTAGGAAGAACTCCCCCTGAAAATTAATTAAGACCTAAGGTTTTAAAATGTCACCAAAATATATATATTCAAGAGATAAAAGGAAAAAATGACTTTGAGGTTACAGTCAACACTTAAGTTAATTTAAGTCAATTCTGTTTATTTTACTTACAGGCAGTGAGGGGTATCAGATTTCAACACATCACACACCTGCATCTTCAGGGTTTGTTTGCTTTCTATCCCATGACTGCATTCAGTAGACAATAGTAACAGTCAGTAAGAGCACAGTATTTTCTAAGCTGAAATGAATGAAAATCCACATCTTAGTTTCTAGAGTTTAAGTAAACATTAGAGACCATGGGGGAAATTTGGGATATTGCAAACAGCCTATAGTTATGCCCTCAGGTTGTGCTGAAACCACATTAGTTAACACCAAGACACAATCAGTAAGTGCTGATGTTCACCATTGGGCTGATGATGAAAGTCAAGTTGTCACCTTTAGGTTTCTGTAATCCTGCTTTAAACTGGAATTAAAGGAAATTTCAAATTTTTTTCAGGTCACAAAAAAAAAAAAAAAAAATGTCAGCAAGTACTAATAAGTTTTTGTTTCTTTTCCCTCAAATCACTTTTGTATGAGGCTTGACCTCCTGAAACCAGTAAGGGATCTTTTTTATTTTTATTTTTTTTTAATGAAGCTTTGAATCTGCCCATTGAGTGCACATGAGCTGCTGAACAGGAGGGCATAGAACGAAGGTTCACAAGTGCAGGCATTGCCTTGACCAGGAGAGCTTGTGTACTCTAGAAACTCTAGAAACTGCGTGTGTGCACATGCAGTGGGAAGATGTTCTTGGCCTTCATTTGCATTTTATTATTATTATTATTATTATTATTATTTTCCTTAAATGAGAAGGAGCTCTGAACTTCAGTCTGAATGTTATTCCTCAACTTAGCTTTAAGACAAGTAATATAAACAGTAATGAAACTTGGGATAAAAAATTGTAAATTGTTCAACTCATTTCTGACTACTGTAAAGAATTGAGGTCTGTTAGGAGGAAACTTCCATGTATTTATCTATCCTTTTTAATTTGAGGTTAAGCTGCTCTCCAAGCAGTCCCCCTTCATCTCAGAGACATCTTGGATAGTTCCACTGAGTTTCTGTGGCATGCAACAGCAACTGACCACCACACATTACATCTGTTTAATGCAAGTGCCTGTACATTCCCTTTTCATTTCTACCTTTTTTCCCCCCATAAAGTAGTTGAAAAATGTGGAAAACAACTAAAAATAGAATGTGAAAGTAATTTCAAAAGCCTGACTTTAAGATTATAAGGGTTCCCCAGCCATTACAAGAGTTTCCAGAAAGATACATGGGAAGCTTCCCCTGTTGGGACTTCATTTTTAATGTCTTTAAGCTGGGAATTTTATGAGTGTCTCTTTAGAAGGGAAAGGTTTGTTTTCTTGGCAGGAAGGGCAGGAGACCAAATCCTCTAACACCCGTGAAGTTGAAGGATCAATAGGGCAAAGCAGCTCAAAAAGTCCCCCAGCCTACACATGAAGAACTGCTTGACTATGGACTCCTCTGAATGCTGGCATCAGTTTTCCTTGGAGACATGCTGCCACCAGCAGATAATGGCTTGGAAAAGGAGCTAATATCCCTGTAAGGGTCTGAGAGATGTAGTATGAGTCTCCTGCTACTCCTCGTATAAAATATTTCCTCCTCTCTGTGCTTCATGGGGCTGCCAAAAGCATCGAGGAAGAAGGCACAGCATCTCCTCCTGTGATGGGTGCTCAGAGCTTTCCCTTTCTTCTAGCTATCATGTATTCATCAGCCCAAGACTATAGGGCCCAAAGAGAGAATACAATTACACAAAAATGAACTTCAAAAGCAAAATTGTTTAACCTTTTTTTTTTTTCTGTATGAACTTGCCTTGACTTGTATGCAAGATATTTTCATTTCCTAAAACGTAGAACAAAGAAGACAAAAAGGAATGGTTGTAGTGGAAACATGCAGTTCATTTTCTTAAATTTTAGTTTAAAAACAGACCAGAAAGGAAAAAATTACCTAGGAAACAGTAATTTCTCAATCTTATCACCAAAGACAAAGAGTATTGCATTGATCTGAAATTTACTGGAGGGTTTGGTTTGTTTGCTTCCAAACAGCAAGTAGAGATGTTTACATTTGAAGAAATTAGTCATTAAAAAGATGGACAGAATTGTGAGTACCTGTGTCTGACTTTCTGCAAAACAGAATTGTTTGAGAGACTGAGATTCTTCTGCCTCTCTTTTCCTTTCTCTCAAATCTCTCTCTGATTCTGTTTTCTAATTCTCTTTATTTCATTTTATTTCTTTGCAGCTACATGGATGGAATTTAGCATTTCTTTTCCAGACAATCTTTCATATTTTCTATAGCAAGCACACTTTTTCCCTTCTCATTTTGTCATGACAAAACATCTTACATGATCTCAGACCCGTCTCTTTATTGCTAACACCAGCTGTTGTTACCAAGAAAACTGAGGAGTTTCCAGGTGAGAAGTGGCAGATTTCAGCAATGTGTTTTAGATAGCAGATCTAGTACATGTTAGACCTAGATAAAGATATTTTGTTGAATATTATCAGAATAGAATTCTGAAGAAGACTATTATCTAAACAGGAAATATTTACAATATTCGTAATCAGGGCTTTATTTCAGCCATTTCTACCTGAAAGATTTGAGTTTTATGTTGGCAATAAAAATAATATGATAATTCTTTTAATTCTCTTATTGAACATTGGGAATTTTATCTATGGCAGACAAGAAAAATAAAAATTCTGAACTTTTCCTCACCTATACTTGTTCCACAGTTACTCAAATTTCCCACATTAGAATTAAGCTGATGGTCATGTACAAATATGTAAAAAGAATAAGAATATGGATACTGGAGGATGCTAAAATATTCAGATGTGTATAGATTTTTGATTATCAGTTTATTATCAGTATTTTATTTTTATCCCTATATTATTACCTGAATGTTTTAGTACCATCAATGATGGATGATATTTTTCTGAATCTCTTTTACCTCTGCTATGCAGTAAAGTTCAGCCAATCTGCACAAAGGTTAGACCCAGTTAAAACAGCCTGTTAATTATTTATGAGACAGCAAGAAGACCAATGGGACTTTCACTTGTCCTTCTGCAGAAATAACAACACCATTACAACCTATTTAACACCACGAAAAACAATATCCACAGGTGACCTTTCAGAATCATTACCAAGTTGTATTTATGGCCATCATGTACTGTCATCAAGTAAACATATCAAAGATGGGGCTTAAATCGGCACTTCAAATGCCAACAGTGCCCCGAAGTTTGGTAATACTAAAATTTCTTAATTTTCCATTAGTCTATATAAGTGAGTAAATGTCTCTCACAGACCAAATCTGATAACCAGCATTGTTTTTTTTTTTTTTCAGTTCTGGGCACCTATCATATGCTTTCAGTAAGTGCTCTGATAAGACAGAACGATAGTGGCCGAGATATTGCTGTCTGTTAAAATGGTCAAAACATCTGTACTTCAAGAAAAACTTCAGCACTCCATTACTTCAAACATACAGTCTCCCTGTTCAGTCTCTGAAACTAATGCTGGATCTTGAAAAACTGAAAGCTTTTTTACTAGCACTTAGGCCATTAGTGTATAAAAAATAAAATATCATTGTCATCTTCAAGGAATGTTAACTTAAAAATTACAATACTTGAAGCTTTCTGTTTAATGAGTGACTAATTCAAAGGAAAAATATGGTTTGCCTGTACTTAATGGTAGTAGATTATACTGAGGTAGATATAATTTCAGTCCCTAGGTGGGTTTGAAAAGACAGGTACATATATCAGAATGGTGACTATAGGAATAAATAATAACTTAATCTAAATGTTGTTGCTGAACAAAGGAGCAGCATGTAGGACACATGCAGCTGTGAAACTGCAGATGGTATAACACAGAAACAGAAGCTAACTGTGTATCTTGAAACAGATGTGAAGCAGAGAGGCATGCTTCAAGTAGCTGATTTATAACAATAACAATAATAAAATAATAATAATAATAAATGCATTGAACTAATTATAATTGATTACTCACTTTTTAAAACTTACAATAATTACTGATATAGAATTTCAAGATGTAGACATAGTCCTGGTCTAAATGACGCACAACAGTATGGATACAACTTCTTCATGCAATAAAAGAGAATGAACTACTCATGCTATAGTAAGGGAAGCCAGACTGACATAGAAGGAAAGCTGAATGCAGATTGAAGGCCCATGGGTAACAAGATGATTATTCACCTGTCACCAGCATCTCATTCATTGGCTTTTCTTGGTCAAAATAGTACTGTCTTCACCTTCTCCCTTGTCTAACCCTTCCTTCTCCACAAAAGTGGTAACAGCAATTTTCCCTCACAGCAAGGGAACAGTGAGAGAAGTTTCTTCATTATAAGCTTCTGGTTATAAGAATTATTTCTCCTTTGATGTCAGAAGCCATTTCTTTGTGTTGTCTCAGACTTTGGATATCGTCAACACAAACGCTTGGAGCTTGACCCAAGCTGTCTCTTCCTTTGTGTGTTAAATAAGCCATCTGCCTATGCAGTTGGACTGCTTCAGCTGTCACTGCTGATGTTGTTAGCTGTTATGTTCCCAACTTGTCTTCTTAGCCCTTCAGTCAGTCCCATTCAGCCCATCAGAAAGGCTTGTACCCATGACTTGTGTATTATCTGTGAATAACGATACAAAATTTCCAAAGCTTAAAAGTCTACTACATGTCAATAGGCTCAGAGGAATTTTTTTGTGCCTCTTTTTACTACTGAGCACTTTCAAAACCATCACACCTTCTGGAAGTGAGGTGTTTATTGAATTCCTAGCCAGAACGTGCTTCACAAAGAATGTTCTGAGGATAGAATTACCAGATTTTGCTTTCAGGCAACAGAACCTGTATTCCTGTTTGCCCTTCGCAGTTCAGAAGCTAGAACAAATGTATATCCTCCCATAACTCATTAGCAGTAAGGAAATTGTAAAGCATTTTATGATCTTCTCCTTCCTCTACTTTTAAAATCCTTGAATTCTGCATTCTGCATTTTTTTTTTTAATATCACAATAAATGAACTGGAGACTGCACACAAATCAAATATTAAATACACTAATATACAAGATCACCTATAATCCTGAGAACAATGATGGCTGCTTTCCAACTAAAGAGCACATAGTACGTGCATTTTTTCCAGTTCCCTTTCAAAGATCTATTAAATTCAGTGTATTCTGGTGGTTTTATACAATCCAATTTTTCAGGTAGTCAGCATACATTTTAGAAAAAACAACGTGAAGCAGAGAGATGCCTATTTGTTTCCTGTCACGAGCACTACATTTGTGGACTGCTTTTGAAGCCCTCCCACATTCATCCTCTCTCTTCCACCCTCCTGAAGAGTCTGATACACCATGTCAAAAGTAGAGCCAATGTTTGAGAAATAGAGTATCTGTCTAAATGGTTTCATCTGAGTTATCACTTTTGGTATGTAGAGTACCTGCTGACAGGGAGCAGATTCCTCATTTCCTGCTGTTCAACATACAACTGGATCGTAAAAGAAGCTCTTGACATTGCCTCTAAAATCTGGCTGCATCCTTCCATCAAGTGATGTCTTCCTCAAGTCCTCATTTATCACTTTGATATTTCACTTTGAAAGAAACCAAACTTTCAGGGTCCAAAGGGCCAGAAGGGAACCATTAGGGGAGGATGTTTGGGGAGAAAATAATCCACACAGACCATCAAGTTTCGTCTATTCATTTTTATAGGTTCAAGACAAACCTTGATCAAAGAGACCCTCCCCACCCCCACCCCCCCAAACTACAACAGAAGCAATTTATAAGGAGAAACTGATTTTCTGAGGGAATTTTTCTTGTTTATTTTAGAGGGACCACCACAAAATAGAAGTTCTTCAGAGGACCCTCCAGTTTCTGCTTTGCTTATTCAAAGCAGTGTTCTCACCAAAATCAACTACTACGTATTTTTGATCTGCCAAAGTTTGCTTCTAAAGAACAGGGAGCTGTTCTGTCTCAGCTGGAGCAGCCACCCTTTCTGAGTAGTAGATACATGCTTTCAGTAATTGAATGCAGCTGCTTTCCTTAATGCCTCTTCTTTAGCTTTTGAAGGAAATCCTGTTCAGAGAGGTGTCATTGCCTTCAGTAGGGATGAGGGAAGGCCAACTGGAAGGCCTGCCTTTGTCTTCAAAGGCCAGATACTGTATGACATATTCTTAAATCACAGCATAGAATGTAGGAATGATATTACAGGAAAATATTATTTCACTGCCTGTCTGTTAGAGTCTACATAAATAGCTGGCTTTTCTTTAGAATATAGTCTTCCCCAAGTGAGATAATTTTCTGCTCTCTTGCATGGAGATATAGTAGCTTTTGCTAGTAGGATAATGTATCTGAAAACATACAGATAGACATGCCTATAGATTTCTATAGGCATGGCATTATCTCAATATGTGTTTTTGCTGTTAAACACCTTGATTTTTGTCTATATAGAGATATCTAGGGACTAGAAGTGAGGGAGTTTTCAGTGGTTGAACCTTGAATCTGTGTCCTCTCAGGTGAGGAACCAAATACAGCCAGAAAAGGAAAGAACAAGAATGAACTATAAAACTTACTGTTTGTTTTGTTATTTATAAAGTCACCTGTGAATATAATTTTATGCTTATAGTTTTATATTTAGACGACACTTTAATGTGAGCCTTGGGCTTTCATAAGTGAATATGTATTTCAACATTGTAAATTTTGGGAACATGCTATTAGAACAAAAGATAGATTTCCTATAAAAACAAGTGAATATATTGTAGCAGATAATGGAAAGAGCAGAATTAATATAGGGAATTAAATCTCAGGGAAGATCATAACAATAGCAAGGCTTCAATGAATTAATAGCTGTACTCAAATTGTGCAATTATTCACAGATATGCTAATGCAAGCATGAGTGACAAGGACAGTGGAAGTGCTATAACTTCTTAAAATGGATCTTAAATTAAACACATGGATAGTTTCATTCTCTCAGGCTACAGACACAGGATAATGCTCAAGGCATAAGCCCAGATCAAATCTCACTGCAGCAGCAGTATAAAAAGGAGCAGAGAATAAGCAATGTAAAGCATGCTGACCATGCATTGAAGAGAATAGGGGCTTGAGAGCCCCTATTTACCTTTGTTTCAGACAGGAGTACAGTTCTCAGTGCATGGGTGATGCAGAAATTACTCTGTAGGATTGCATCAAGCCAACATCCACAGCATTTTAAATAAAGATGAGCTGATGTGCAGAAGATTAACTACACTGTAAGCATGTGTGCAGTGCTCAGTGGAGTGAGGAGCAGGGTGAAAAAAAAAAGACAGGGAAAAAAAGTTAGAACTTCAACAAAAAGACACATCACCAGTCCAGCGAATCTGGATGCCCAGAATTTCAGATCGCTGAGGTAGGTCTGGCTTAGGCATCACAATACACAGTCTTTAGCTGCTCTGCGTGTGCAGCATGTGACTGTAGTCCTAAAGGAAAATTCTTCCCCAGGTAGCCACTCATAGTTTTACTGGGTCAAAATGAGCCAGGTTGCCCTCACATCACTGCTGAAAGAATTTTGCCCCTGAATCTAGAAGGCAAATCTTCTGTAATTAGAAATCCAGCAAGAATTAAAGTGGTCTCTAAAGAATGAGGAGCTTTCACAGCAGCTGCCCTCAAGCTTTTACGGACATCAGAGAGACTGCACAGCCCTAGGTGAGGAAAGATCACAGCTCTTGAAAACTTATTTATGGGAAGAGAGGGAGAATCTGCGAATATAACAGCAGTGCTTGGCCTCCACTAGCACAAATGTTCTAAATGGCTGAGAACGATGCCAAATCACAGAAGCCAGAAGTTCTTGAAGGGAAATAAACATTTTTCCACTGTCTTTTTTTTTTTTTTTTTTTTTTTTTTTCTTTTTTAACAACCTTTGAGAATCTTTTGGCTGTGGCAGCAAAACTGTCTGCAGGGGAAAAAAGTTACTAATTCCTTCAGTTTAAACTCTGGCGTAAACTTTTTAAACCTTGACTGTCTTTATTACATTCTGGATTAAAGTATTTCTGCTGAATGTAGTGATTTATTTATATTTTTGTTGTTTCTGTTGGCATTTTATGTTCAGACGTTTTTTGAAGTACTTAATATAAAATAAACTCACATGCAGATAACTTTGGAGCAGTGCAGAATTTTAAAAACCACATGTTTACAATAAAACAGTGAGAGCTTTGAAATCGAAGTTAGGCTCAGGATGAAACACGGGGGGAAAAAAATAGAAATGTTTCTGTGTTCATGAGTTTGATTCTGCTCAAGTTGAGCCAAAATTCTTCTCTCATCAAAAATGACTTAAATCTGGACTTTCCCCAGTAAGTCAATGGAGATACTTCATGTATGCTGGTCTCAAGAAAAGCAGAATCAGGGCCTCCATTTCCACTTCTGCTTTATGCAATGAAAAATGCCAAAAGCTGAAGAAATTGGGCCACATGGATCAAAGATAGCCATCTGAGACTGAAGGTTTTAATCCATTCACTCAAAAGGTTTTCACTGCCTCTACCCTTGATTTCTGGTTGCTTTGACTTCCTATACTTTTTGTATGTTACAGGAGACTTTAAATAATGTATCTTCCTGGCTGCATACAAAATAGGAAATAAATGGTATCAGATCAACTCTGAGCTGGTAAAGAACACTTTTTTCCCCTTACATTTCTGACAAATTTCTATTGTGTTTTGAAGCTGAGAAAATTACTGAAAAATTGTAAAGAAAAAAAAAAAAAAAAAAAAAATCATTTGTCAAGCCAGATCTTTTCTGGTAGATATAAACTAAACTAGTGTTCTCTGAAGATTTCATCTTGCTTTAATTATATCTTAACAATTTTTTGCTGCTTAGTTTGAGAAAGGTGAGAAAAGTTAGGTAGATATCAGCTCAAAGATGCCTCACATTTTTGAAATGAATTGAATAATTAAAAAAAGTCATATTGAGTGTGCAGTTCTCCTAATTTTCAGTTACCACCACCTAGTTCAATTTGAAGCTTGGCCTGTGTTCTCTGTTCTGGCCACTTGAGGGAATCAGTCTGTAGCTGTGGTCCATAATTTTTGCTTCTACATTAAGGGAGTAAGAAAAATTATATTTGTTGCAAAAAGTTTTCCAACTTTACTTCAACAGTAAAGACATCACAAAGCACTGGCTCAGAAATAAATTACTCCCTACATACTAAATATCCAGGAAGGGAAAAAAAAAAATTGATAAATGAGAGTCTTGGGAGTTGCTAAGTGAGGTCCCGGCACACAATTTATGATCATGCACTCATGGACTTCAGAATGATTAATACAGCTAATTCTCAGTAGAATTAAGAGCTGTTTTAGCCCAGGAGAGAACTGTACGTTATTGTTTATAGAAGCAGATAACATCAAAGTGGCCCACTGCTTGTGTTAAGCAAATACAGAATTCTGGGTCAGTGCAAATTAATCCTAAAGGAGTAAGAAAAAGTTCCTAATGACTACTAGATCAGTGTGTTATCACTTTTCATACAACTGAAAATGGTGGAACTGTTGATGAGAATTACAAATGGCCTTGCTCACCACAGCCTGCTGGCAGCTATCTATTAGCACGGTCACTATTAAACACACTGGTAATCTGTACACATGAAATTTGCTAATGAAGTGTAGAAGACTTAGGTAATTCTCTTAGCTATTTGAGGTTTTTCAAAATTGTCTTTTGCAACAAACATGCAAAGTGTTTTATGCTACAGTTAGCTAGGAAGATTGAGAGCCCTAATACCATTATCTGCTATTCACGAAGCAGATAAAAATATTTTAAAATCTGGTTTACAGATACAAATAAATTGAATTTACATGAAGTCAATGTGGGAAAAAAAAAAAAAAAAAAAAAAAAAAAAGGTTTTGATTTATTAACAAGTATCTATTAAGCTCTCTTTTCTAGCTGAAAGACATGGAAAGCACATGGTTTAGCTTTCTTTAGAATGACTAGGATGTATTTCACGGATTGTAGTTAACTTTGCAGTACTGTCACATTGCCTTAGATACATTACCTGGTTCCCTTAAGGCATAGTTTAATAACTAGACCACAAGCAGGTCTAGAAAATAAACTTCCTTTATTTCTTTCTGGGAGGTTTTTGGGGTTCTATTGGTAATGATCTGTGCATCTCTGAACATATCCCAGGACACAGTTGTGATCTACACCCCACACCACAGGCTGGGGCAGAGCTGTTGGCAGGGAAGGAGGGTGAGCAGGCTCTAAGGTGCCACAGCTTTGAGGCTGTGGGCTCTCAGCTCTGCTGGCCTCATGGAACAGCAAAAGACTCCTCGCTCTCTGTTGGTAGGTCTGTGCCTGCCTACAAGTCATTACTAAGAATACACACTCTGTAGGCAATTTAACTCTCATAGACATTGTGCAATTATTTGTGAAGTTTGTTTTCAAATAATTTGTCTTGTTTCATGAAGGAGCATCACACTAACAAACATTCAGTTAATTATTAGGTCCTTAGCTATATAGTCCTCTGATACAGTTAGCAAAGTTTACACACACCTTTCAGTGCTTCTCCTAATAGTTGACAATAAAAACAAATTATTTTCAAATGCTGTGACAGAAAAAAAATGTGTTCCCCCTTTGACTTTTGTCTTCCTTGTCTACTATTTTTTATTTGGGGTGCATATGGAGACATATACTAATGTAAGCCAAAGATGTGAAATTCCCCTGTGTGTATGCAAAGGGAAAATATTTGTCCTTCACAGGACACCAGATCTTTATTTTTCCCCCCATGACAGTCTTACATGGGAGAGCTCTTTGCTTGGGTGATGAGACAAAGATGTAGCAGCCTTGTTTTGTTCTAATATCAAATTTTCCTAAAGATCCCCAAGATCTCTTTGTACATACCTGGGTGAGGGAGGACCCAAGTCCCTGTGTATGCTATGAGGTGAGCCTGCTTGGGTAATCTAGCCAAACCTTTGTCAATACACAGATGGGCTCCAGGCCTTTGTCAAAAACTGTGGTTGGTGAGAAAAGCTGCTGACTTCTGAAATTAATAGCCTCCCAAATCCGAGTGTATTAACAAGGAAAGAAAAAATAAATAAATAAATAATAATAAAAAAAAAATTAAACCATATCTTTTCTACTCCTTTGCCTTCTCTAGTGATTTCTTTTGAGGAAAGTAACCAGCTTTCCCCATAGTAACTAGGTGAACTGAGTAACATGGTCACTTGGCTGAGAATGGAGCCTACCCAGTGGTGCCTTGCTCAAAATTGCACAGCCTGCAGTCTTTGTTCTACCTCATTCTGTAAGAAAGTGTCTGTAGGTGGCCCATTGCCCCATCACTGCTTAACCAAACCATTTGTATTTCATTTTTTTAGTCTTCTCAGAGGAGTCTGTCCCTCCTCCCCTTTAATCATCCTTGATGCTTCTCTCTGAACTCCCTCCAGTATGTCTACATTTTTTGCTGGTATGTATCAGGAGCTAAACACAGTGTAATGACTGCAGAACAGAACTACAGTGTAATGGGTATGCAAAATAAATAAATAAATCTTTGGACTTTGGTAACTATTGTGTAGCAGAGTTAATTTACCAAGTTTGTCTGAAAAAGCAAAATATGCTATTTTTTATTTGCAGCTAATCTTCTGAAACCTTCCACCTCTAATTCCTAGAAAAGAGAAGAACAAAAGGAAACCAGTGTGAGCCACTGCTTGCATTTCAATTCCATGGGGTCGCATCTGCCTCTCAGGACTGTGCACAGACCTGTTAAAATGCTCTGTGGAGTTTCTTGATGCCTGGCTTGTCCAGCTCACCCTTTCTAACATCATGCTACTATTATGCTGTGCAACTGGCCACTCTGACAGCTTTCATGATGCCGAAGTTTATGGCAACTGTAAATCTATTAAGCCACAATTTGCACTTAATAAAATGAAACAGCAAGTAGTTAAACAAAAGCTCGATCCTAAACTGGAGAACATTTTTTCAGGAAAAGTCACTGGGGCCACTGCTGCTACTGCTGCCTGCCTTTGAGAAATTCAATCGTGCTGATTGAGGAAACCTGGAGAGAGCTGGTTACTCCTTCCTTCAGTTTGTAATTGCCCCGTAGACCATTTAATCATCTGCGGATGAAACAAAGGCTGTGCTGTGGAGCACCGGATGCTGTGGTATGTGCTTATCAAACCCTTCCTACCCATGGAGCGGGGCTCAGGGCTCATCTCCATGTTTCAGAGTGGTCCTGTTGTCAAAGCAGAGAGCTTGAAAGCAGACTGGCTCTTCCTGCTGTCACTACGGTGGCCTTCCTAACATCTATGTTTTAATACAGTAAAGCCTGCGCAAGCTCTCAAGAGTTGAACTCAGAGCAGAGGATGAAGGTCTTCCTGCTGAGGACTGCAGCCAGGCACTGAGGCACCTGCCAGGAGAAAACTCTGGATGCTGCCTTGACAAGAATACATAAGCACTGGGAGTTAAAGGAGAGGAACATGGATTTGCTGGCTCCTGTAAAATTTATCTGTCAGTGTTACAATGACATTCTTCATATCCCTGTCCTTGACTTTGTTCCATACTGTGGTATTTCTGGGTGACCAAGTGGATGGCTCTGTTTCATAGATTAATATTTTGGTCAGAAACAATATGCCTGGTCTTATTAACTAGGAAAAACAGGAAAAAAAAAAAAAAAAAAAAGCCAGGGGAGGCACTGAGAGCTCAACAACTTGATCCATCATACTAATTGGTTTGGAATATTAGCCTTTAGTTGAGATTTGAAATCCATTTCCTCCTGAATATAGGCAATTTGCCTAACAGTTCAGGCACTACATGTAAATCTTGACATGCCGCCCTTCATCCCTAGATCATGTTTTCTGGAATACACATTCAAAATAGTTACAAGAGCTGGTTATTCCTGAGAGGGTGCCTCTGGACATGGATCTGTCCCCTTCTTATAAATATTCCTCCTGAAAAAAGTTTTAGGATTTGTAATTCACAAAAACTAATCGCTGCTGACTAATGCATGCCAATTAAGTTCGCCCCTTGAATCAACAGTTTCCTGTTACCTGTTCCTTCAGGTAGAACAGTGGCTGATACCCCTGCCCTTTCCCAGGCTTCTGTGCAGGGACCTTTCCTGCCCGAAAACAGTGGGGACACCTGTTTTCCGAGCATGGAAGGCCAGCACCTGAAATCCTAGGAATGGGCCTGCTATTGAAAACAGGAGGCTTGATAAGGCAGCCACTGTGATAGGCAGCGGAAATTTGATGATGAAAGGAGATGCCTAATAGATTAATCTGGTGTGATTTGCCAAAACACAGGGTTTTCTGGAAGATTATCCACACTCGCAATAGGAAGCCCTTTGTTTTGTGAAAGTCCCCACTTATCATGGTATTCTTTATCTCAACAAGAAACATAATGGTTTACTTGTTTACATGCATGGCAAATATATTCAGAGCTGGGCTTAGGAACTGTGAACTCCTTTTCATTTGAAATGTTTCCAGCAGGCAGGTTATTAGCTGAGGGGGAACAAGCAGTTGGACACACATAAAATTTAAATCTGCCTTGCTTAGATTGGCAAAAATGAATGTTATTTCATCCACTGGGAAAATGTTTTACTTCCTGCTCAAATACTTTTGGAAGAAAATCACAAGCTCATTTGTAGCCATCATATATGTATGTATATATTTTCTTAGAGTTAAGTGTTATGTCTACAGAAATGTATTTGTTACTGTATACTTATTATTTTCCACTAATATTAATTATTTTATTAGCTTGTCTTTACTTCTTCAATTTTACTTTGCTTACTATAAAATGTGACTGATGGCTTTACATTATTTATACTGAATGTGTGGCTGGAATCTAGCCCGTGATGTATCTTGGACAGAACTTCTTTGGTTTCTGGAATTGATTTTTAAATACCTTACACATCCAGGACTGCAGAACTACCAAAGCACTGTGTTCTTGAACTCTGAAAATAAACAAAACTACCATGTTAGAAAACAGTTTTATTAAAGCCCTTTTTAGCAATCTTGTACCGACAAAATTTGCAGAGTGCAGTATTAAGCTTGCTAGATACACTGCGCATGCTGTACAAAAGCGTGCACAGCAAGAAGATGCATTGTGTTAACAGAGCTGGGGCGCTCAAAGCACAGGATTTTGACGTGGTTATTTTTCTGCAGTCTTATGCAGTAGCATATTGTCTGTACCATATAGGCTTTACGTTTTCTACAGAGGCAGCCAGTTTCCACACAGCAATACATAAGAGGTGGGGGGGGTCACATCAAATGAGGCTGAAAGAAAGGGAAGACAAAAAAAAAAAAAAAAAAAAAAAAAAAAAAAAAAAAAAAAGCAGCTGCTAGCCCCAGTGCCACAGAATTAGTTATGTGGTCCTAACTAGGTATTTTGCTGCAGCCAGCACAAAAGCAAGGTAGGAATCAAAATTAAAAAGAAGGGGGGAATAGGGCTGGAAATCTGATAAATCCATCAAAAAGAATAGATCTCCAAAGATTTGTCTGTCTAGACCAGTGGACGGCTACAAATGAGAGTTAGTGGCTCATGCAAATGGATATAGTGTAATGAAAAATTACTGTGGAGTAATACTTGGCATAGACAAAGGATTTTATTTTACTTGTAGGACATATTTTATGGTTTATGAAGACATTGGAAATCTACTTTCTGTTTTCTTCTTCCATATTCATAGTTTACATTACTTATTTTACAATGTGTTCAGGCACACATCGTACTTTTTGCTGTCTGCTCCAAACCTTCCTATAGTTCAAACTGTACTTAAAGCCAAGTCTTGCAATTCAGAATAGTCAGCATACAGCTGAAACTGAGAAGTGTGGAGAAAGCCTTCAGAATTTTGTTGGAATTAGTGCAAATTCATTACAATCTTTTCAAAAATTCTTCTTCACACTTGCAGGAGCTCCAGAACAGTGTCCACAACATCCCTAATGTGGAAGCACCAAACAGAATCAAATATGACCCAAAATAATAATAAAGTAATAATAGTGCTTTATAACGTACTTTCCCCTTGTCAAGTTTGACACCAGTTTTACACAAGTGTCTGTATGCTGGAAAATAACAGCATCTTCTGGCAACAATCAATGGGACTACTTTCAGAGGGAAGAAGACCTTAGCAAAGCAAGAGTGACAGCTTTACTATTAACCATAGCAGTCAAGACAAAAAGTAATTTCTTAATCTATTTATTGGTTCATCTCCGTGTTTCTAACTCCATTATCTTGAAAATATTACCACAGGCTTCTAAAAGTGTCTTCGATTTTTTTTTTTTTTTTTTTTTTTTTTGGGATGGGGGGCAAGTTGGAGGAAGAAAGACAGATTGAGGAAAGGGATAGGATTTTTAGATTTTTTTTTTTTTACATTCATTTTGTGTTTGTTTGTTTTTAGAACCTTACAATTCCATCACCAGACCTTAACAATAAGATATTTCATTTTGAATAGATACTAAGGTATCAAGTCTGGGTAGGACTTCTCACTAAAAAGTACCTTCCTGGCTAATCAAGTTTCCATATACATACTCATAGATGACCTATGGCATTGTACTTCAGTCCCAGGGATAACATTTGCCTGGAAATCTTAGAAAATGTTCACTGCAAGCTGGCTTTACAAGCAACTTCTTTTATTACAGTACTTATTACAAGTAACTGCTTTTACTATTATTTTCTTGTCATAAACCAAAGTGTCTGTCCCCATCCCAAATCTCCTGGAGGAATATGTGCCTCTTTGAGAAAACAAAATACAATGCCAAACTGAAGTACTGATGCACCATGAAGGATAAGGTTTTTCTAGTGAGCTAGGCTATAGTGTGGTATGCTCCAGATGAACCTACAACAGCATTTAAGATGAGACCAAGACTGCATTTTTGAACAAATCTCCTGCTTGTTCCCATTCTCTATCCTTTGGTTCACAGCATAGAGTGACCTTACAGAAAAAAAAAAAAAAAAAAAAAAAAAAAAATTCTGGAGGAAATTAAACCAGATGTGCTCCAGGACTGTACTCGATGCACTCCAACAGCTAACAGGTATTTAGCAGTTTCCAGAACCAGACAGCACCAAGAGATTTTCTCCACCAATCTGCTGCAGGTAATAGACCATACTACCTGCTACTGTGTGCACAGGTTCTGAGGCCAGTGCTGGTTTTGTCATACAGGAAGAAGGTTATGTGAGTAGAAGCACAGTGGCAGATTTCAGATCAGGTGAAAGTTTCCTGGCTCATGAAGAAGCATTGCATGTTGAGTGGATGGTTTGTTGAGAGGTGAAGCTTCAGTTGAAGAAGAAAAAAAAAAAAAAAAAAAAAATTGTCATTTTCTTGTGAACATACTTCATGGGGAAATACCTATTAAAAATGCATGGGAAGAATGAATGGAAATAATAATTAAAAACTAAAGAAAAGATATGTATAATGACAAAGTAGCAAGCAATGGTTCATCTCTGGATAGTGATACAGGACCTTCAACATTTCTGGTTTTCAGTCAGGGAGGCACCAAGCAGACCTTTGTTCCTCGAAGCTCCTGGGTTGCTTTTGTGTTTTGTTGCTCCAGTTATGTCTAGTGAAAGACACCACCACGCCTTACAAGCCTTGACTTGGTTGTAAACTTAGATCATCCAAGCTAAAACAACAGGACAAACTCTGCATAGTGCAAATGTAATTTGCAGGGTCAGCATGAAACTGATACTAGACCTTGGATGAAAAGTGAGCTATATATGTTGTGTCACATCCACGGAGCTGCCAGCACCTGCTAAGAACCTTCAACACGAACTGAAGCCAAAGTGAGCTGAGGTCACGCTTCAGGCACGCCAGGATGCATGAAGTCATTGTGTTCAGTGACCCTGGCTAAATGTAGTGGCAGTGTGTACATATTGCAAAACCATGGTCCTCTGTCCTTGGGTCTGTTTCACGTAGGATGTGCAGAAAGG
The DNA here is from genome assembly GCA_011076525.1 of Nettapus auritus. Taxonomy (NCBI): domain Eukaryota; kingdom Metazoa; phylum Chordata; class Aves; order Anseriformes; family Anatidae; genus Nettapus; species Nettapus auritus. The sequence goes on along the minus strand of CM021766.1, from coordinate 124,460,265 downwards.
TAGACTTTGGGCTATACGAAACAACCACAAAATCAAATTCTACATTGTTGCATTAGGTGCAGAATTCCTAAGCTAGAATTTAGCCCATCACATATTTCAAGATTTTCCAGAAGACAATAAATATGCCTAATATTCACCTTTGAAACAAACTTATGAAGCATGTCTTATGTTTCCAGATTTACTGACCTCCCTAATGGAAGACATACATTGCAGAAATCCTTACTGAAAAGAAAGGAAGACTTTGGCATGTCAGCTCTCCACTAGTGGATCTGAGGCAATAAACATTTATTGTTTTCAATTCTCTGGGATTTTTAATAGAAAATCTTGGATTTTTGGCAGCTGAAAATAAGAGCTTTCAATTCAGACAAAAGTGTTTCTGGTATTAGTCCAAATAATTAATACAACATAAAAAGCAATATACTTCTGTCTGTACCTTAATGACAGTAAAGTGGGTAGTCTAATTTTGTCCTCTTCCTCCTCTTCATATGTGGCTGGATTTGTCATCTTTTGTTTCTTTGGTCTTCTTCCCTGCACCACAAGCAGGCCTCGTGTGTGGCATCCCATCACTCTCTCATTTGGCTATACACATCCAGGAATTGATACTGTAGCAAAAGGTCAGCAGACCTATAAATTAGTTTGATCTTTGTGTAGAAACTCATACTCTTTCACATTAGAAGGACAGCTTCCATTATCTAGTTTGGTGTCCAGCATATCATAGAAATAAATGCAGCTGTTTCATTTTGGAGCCAGTAGACAGTTCCCATCAGCAGCAGCAAAGACAACTGTTTGATCCATGATATCTGCTTGTACCCTCCAAGTGTCTCTCCTTTTTCCTGTCCATCCTGTTCATGGCTCATCACTATCTATGAAACTGGATGGAATTATTCTCCTCTCTGGAGAGGAGTCACCTTCCTGATTTCAATCTTGCAAATCTCTTCACTTAGAGTCAGGTTACCACTGGTAAGTTGTTGGGTTTTTTTATTTATTTTTTATTATTTATTTATTTATTTATTTTTGTTGTTGTTGTTGTTGTTTTATTATTATTATTATTATTTTTTTTTTATTATTTTTTACCTCTCTACTCTATCCTGTGCAATACTGAAGGCAGAAGAATCTTGATTGTCTTCTGCCAGTTCAAACAAAGGTTGCATGGGTGGAATAAGCATTCCTGTTGCCATCCTTCTCTCCCACACAAATGATGATCATTTATAGCAATTTACAATAATACAGCTTTGGAAAATATATATTGGAAGAGAAAGTGTTGTTTTAAGAACTATGTGGAATTTTCAACATAAAACTAAGAAAAGCACAGGCAATTTTTAGTGGTAAAATATTTAAATCCCTGCATATTTGACAGATTATTCCATGTGAATGATAATGATTTGTTGTAAATGTCACCATAGCAGCTACATATAAATATATTCAGTCCAGTCTGCACTTTAGGATAATGCAAAGTTTATCTTTATTACCTGGTATGTCACCAGAAATAGAAACATCCCACTCATATTCTTGAGAAAGGAGAGCCAAGGTATGCCTTTTTTTCTTTTTCTTTCATTTGAATAGTGAGAAAACTGTAAAGAGACCTAGCCAGAAAATGTTGGCAACTGCACACTGGATTAACTTGAGGGGTGAAATCTGAGAATCCCAGAGGCAAAAAAAAAAAAAAAAAAGGACTTTTTCAGGAACAAAAAAAAAATAAAATTGGCCACCCCCCCAAAAACATATTTTAAAAACAAACAAAAAAAAAAAAAAAAAAGCCACAAGAAGGAGCTAGTTTGACAGTAGATGAGATGGAAAAGCAGAAAGAGAACAATGAAAGAAGAAAGCCTTTAGAAGACTATGAAAGCTCTGAAAGGCAGAGAGAGGAGGTAATAAAAGGAGAAGAAAATGTAGGAAGGAAAGTACAGGGCAGCTCCAGAAGCATTAAGAGGTCAGAGGTGGAACTAATTCAGTTGTCCAAAAAAGCAAGTGAACACAGAAGAGAATTGATGGAGAAGCAGCAAGAGAAATTCTCTTGGAGAAAGTGGCAATTGCCTCCATGAAAGCACTGCAGCAACGCTGGTGCAGGGAAAGACCAGCCAAAGTGTAGTCCCTGAATCAGGCAGCAAAGAGAGAAAATGACAGAGACCTTGATGGAATCACTCTGTCTGCTCTGCAAGTGGTCATTCCACCTCTGCCCCTCTGGCATGGACTCCATGGAGAAGCGATGCCATAGTGCTCAGCTGTTGTGCAGCTGAGAGTCCTAACCATGTTCCTTAAGAGAGAAAATTATTTTGGTCCTACTGTGAGGAAAATAAACCTTTTCCTTATACAGTTATGGCTGTTGATCTAGAGCTAAGGATGCTCTGAACAAGCTCCTTTATCACTTAAGCTATTTACACTATTCATCTGAAGGCATTTGAATGTAGTGTCTGAGTAGGGCCTTTGGTCTCTCCAGTTTCCCACAGTCAGCAAAACAAGACAGATTGCTCTAGACAGCAGTTCAGGGCTCCAGGCACAAGATCTTTTCCTTGGCTTCCCTCTGGAAGACAATTTTTCTCTACCTGGTTTACAGAGGGTACCTAAGGAGTCCAACCTCCCAACAGGGAAGTGCTCCACCACTACGTCTCCCAAAACAGTTCTAGATTTCTTATGCTAAAAGCAAAAGATACAGATAAAGACAAGTTAAAACTTAACCCGGTATGTCTATTGGTATTCTTTCTTTTTTTTTTTTTTTTTTTTTTTCTCTCTTTTTACTCTTTTTTTTTAATGGGTTATTTTTTAAAAACTTTTCATTCTAATTAAAAAGGTGCATATATCAAGAGGTGCATATAACACGTGCAAAATAGTAGAAAGAGTTGTAAAACTAACACATGCACTCTGCAGTAAAAGATGTTTTAAAACATAATTTTAATGTTTTGCCTTTAAAAAGAAACTGATATATGCATTGGTGTGGAAATACCATAGATTCTGTTTCAATTAAATGCCTTCATTGAAAGAACCATAGCATGAAGATTGACTACTACTATTTATTGAAAGTGATAAATTATCCAAGGATTATAGCTCATAAACATGAGACTCAACATGTAAAAAAATGTAATAACTACCTTAGATATATTTTTAAAAAAAAACACCCTGTTCTATGAGTAGCTAACAGAGCCTGATCCCCATGCATGTTTGTCTCATAGCCTCTATACATTACTTCTGCATTAACCCTATCCATCTCTCACATTCCTACTTTATAATCCCTTTTGGCAAGAGGGAACATAGACTGAGGCCAGCCCAAAGCTATGGGCTTACTGATTAGCTGGACAATATGTGTCAAGGAGCATTCATCGTGCATCTGGCTACTGCCAAGCAGAAGCAAAGTTGGCTGAACAAGGGCCAGGTTACCTGGAGAAACAAATATGTTTCTTCTCCTCCATCCAACCACAGATTTTCATGGCAGTTTTTAGAACTTAACAATGTTTGGGAATTCTCCTCCTCTCTTAAATGTGGTTGAAATTGGCTCAGTTTTTTGTGGGGCAGGAGAACTGGGGGAAAGAGAGAGTGAGAGAGAAAACAGGGCTAAAAATACCATTTGGATTTTACCAGACCCCTCATCCTGGAATATTAGAAAATGCAATATATAAAGTAATACCATTTTGTCATTGTTGTTGTTCAGTAATGACACAGAGTAGCAGATATAAATTGGTTATTTTTTATTTTGATCCAGTAATATGCTTTCATACATGCTGACAGCTGCATTTTCTTCAATTCAGAATACATATACTTTCAGCTCTGCATTTTTGATCTCCCAGAAGGATAGACAACACACTAGGGAATAATTTGGCCAGTGGGGGATAAGAAAACTTTCCAGCGTGTAGATTACTATGGAGATAAATCCACAGCTGTGTGAGGAGTACATCAATAGAATTACATCTGTTTACATCAGCTGAGGATCTATCACTTATCAGCAGTAGTATGTTTCCCAAGACAGCTTAACTGATTTGGACTTAATTCTTGATTACATGGTTATTTTGAGAACTCTGCAATGGCCCATGAGAGAAATCCTGCTGTCTTCAGTAGTCTTATCTAATTTATACTCTAGATCCAACAACAATTACTGATACTATGTGTCAGCAAACTAAAGAGAATGTTTTGAATAGTCTGTGCCATTGTCTTCACACTGCTCATCAGTAAAGACGCTTATAATTTTGAGGAGTTAAAAAAACTTTTTTTGAAGTAACTGGACTCAGAAGACTGGTCCACAGGCATAAGTAACAGTACTTGGGGGGTGGAAAGAAATTTGAGTCCTACGTGCTAATGCCAAAATCAAGATCCAGTAGGTCCAGGACAGCCCCTGGACTGCTTACTGCTTTTGGTAACCTGATGTCATGGATAAATACCAGTTATTATTTTCAAGTTCATATTTTCATACCAGTTTCAATTAGGATGACTGCATCTTAATTACAAATCTCAATTACAAATGGTTTCCATGCCTATCTCTATGGAATCCGATCAAATGCTACTGAGGGTGCAAGACACCAGATCAGTAGTGGCTGAGATGCAGATGCACCTCGCAAAGGCTTTGCTGTTATTTATGTTGCAATGTATAGTTTTCATCAAGTGTCACTCAAAGGAAGTATGTTTATACACAGACACATTTATCTCTGCTTTTCCTCTTATCCTCTTCTCTCCGCCACCTTTTTTCTTTTCTTTCCTTGTCTGTTTGTTGTATCTCTTCTGTTCTCCTCTTCTTGTTTCCTTAAAGAATGGCACCATTTTATATGTTTAGACATCTATGGAGAAAGAAAGCAAAAGGAAATGGGTTGGTGTAAACATTGTCTTTGCAGAGTACTGTAATGGCTAATGGCCGAGGAAATTCATCTACAAAGTCACTAAAAAAGCCAAAACTCAAATTTCTCTGCCTCCAATGCACATCAGCCTAATGTTCACCTCATCAGAGAAAATATGGATAATTTAGAAGTCCAATTATATTGACCTTTGGGGTGAATTTTATTTTCTGTCACTCCAAAGCCAACAATACAGAATCTCCAGATATGATCTTAGTTCCTATAGTCCCTTGTTCTTATTTTTAAAAATTAATGACTGTGCATCTGTCAATAGTCCAGATCGCAATATGCCAAACTTTTATTTTCTTCATTTTTTGTTCCCACAGGAATGTGGGTGGATGCATGGATAGGGCTGAGTGTTTTGTTCAGATCAGCTTCTTACATATACAGTTTCACATTCAAAAAATTTAAGAATCATATGTGTAGAGAATGAAAAACTTCATAGTGAAATAACTGTTTTGTCTGTTCTTAATTTATTATATATTCAATTGCTTTCTGAATATATCCTATGTGCTATTGTACTCCAAATACATTTTGTAGACATCTACCAACACAATAATCAGCTTTGTTTACATTACAATCAGACTTAAGTCATGCCTGTAAAGTCATCACATTTTATGTATTTACACACAGATTTTCTCCCCTCTCTTTCCCTCAACAGACCACATAAAATGCAAGGAAAGGTGTCACAAGTCCTGAAGTCAAATCTGCAAAAGTTACAAAACATCAGGATAAGGCCGCTGCCTGAGCTAGAAGAACTGATAATTGGCATTAGGAGGTGGTCATCCACGGACTGGCTCTGGAGGAAGAGATGGGGTGCTCTGCCATGGCCTTATCACAATGGTAGCAGACAACAAAGAAAATCAGGTAGTGACCCTCAGCAGCCCCAAGTCTCATCCCAGGCTGTCAACCAGGTTAGGAAAATTGGTTTTTTCATTTGCTAGAAATGCCAAAATAGACAAAGTTTCCACTGTTGTTATATTTTACATAGATAATGTGTTAAAATCTCTGCCAATGAACATAAGGCTTGAACATGCAGCATCAGGAGCAGAGGTTCTGCTACCTGTATTCCAAATATCTGATGGCTGAGTTCAACATATGGAAACTACAACTGCATTTCCTTCTCTATGTGAACATGTTTGCTCTTGCAAGTTTTTCAAAGTTAAATATTTATGAACAGGAATTTTTCATGAAATTTGGATAAAATACAATTTGGATAATTTAAAAAAAAAAAAAAAAAAGGCTCAAAAAGGCAAACTGAATTAAAATAATGAAAATAAATAAATAAATAAATTACCTGAGGTACAGAGAGCAGACAAAACACTTGACATCTCCATCCCTAGTCCCGCCACAGTACTATGTGTAGCTGATGTGGAGGAACTGATATTTTTTTTTTACACAGCTCTACAACAATGCTATTTGGTGACTTAAGAATTGGGGAAAACACGTCACCTCCTCAAACACTTCTCCATCTATCAAGAAGGCTAAGAGATTTGACTCACTGTTCAGCAGCATACTAAAGGTCCTGTGCCATTTTAAGCACAAGTTTTCCCACTAATTTGTCGCAAAGCAAGAGGAAGAAAAAAGTCAAACTGGCAAAGAGAGTAAGAGTTCACAGGATTGTGAATTCAGTGGAAATTACCAACAACATAACAAACACAAACACAAAAACAGCAAACACAACATAGTTTTTTCCTGTTTAATTGTGCCTCACCATGCTAAAAATATAAATGCAATGGTATAGTAAAAACAAATTTTAAAAAATAAAAATAATAATAAAAACCACCACCAACAACAACTAAACAAACAAAATTAATAATAATAATAATAATAAACTGCAGTCAAGAAAAACATCATCAAAACCTCCCAAGGAGATATCTGTCAGGAGTGTGCTAAAAGACACACTTTGCCAAATACTTGTTGGCAAGGACAAATGTTTTCACTCAAGTCCATAAAATGAAAATAATAATAATAATAATAATTCCAGGACCTATTATTTGTAGCTGTGTTTCCTCCACAAACCTTGTTGATATGTAAGACATCATCAGTTTGTTGATTATCATTTTAAATTGGTGAAGTCTGGATTTTCTTCCACTCTGCTGTGATGCTGGAACACACTCGATGATTTTTGTCTATGACAGAAAGACTTTAGATAAAAAGCAAGCATAAAGAATTTAAGAACACAAACATCACAAAACGATAATTAATCTATGCAAAAAGCCACACTAGAAGCACATCATAAAATTTTAGTGCTGTGGTGAACATATTTTTAAAAAATTAACACTCCTACAGTGGTTATCATTTTTCTATATTCTCTAAATGTTCTGATTTAAAATTTCAAAATGCTTTCCTATGTCAATGACAATCTTAATAGAGTCCAATTAGTTCCACAAGGCACTTTCTGATGCACAAGCCTCTGGCTTGATTGCGGTGAATGGTGGGTATTTCCTGTGTTTAAGTCCACATATGGATTGAGTAAGGCAGTGGCAGAGAGACTACTGTTTTCCTTCACTACATCTTCATTTCTTTTTCACAGGCTAAGCCTTTTTTGTTTTTCCTGGCTCTGTTGTCAAAACATTGACCAGAGTTTTGGCTCATGGTCTTGGAATACAAGGCCAAAACAATCCTCTGGAAACGAGTGTGGCAAAATGTATTTTAAATCTATACATTCACCATTCAACCATGTGAGTAACCACACCCACTGCCCCACTCTGTGGTTTAAAAACAACATGGGTTTGCCCCCAGAACGGTTTGATTTATTTGACAAGCTTTTTCAAGCTGAGTATATCAACATTTAAACTGTTCTGAGGCTTGGCTTCTTACGTCACTTGTACAGCAAGTATTAAAACACACTCTAATCATTTTCTGCCTCTATTAAACCAGACAAGGTGAATGCATTGTGCATTCTGCAGGATTGCTTTGACTGTCTCCAAAGACAGACAAGGTACAGTGATTCTTTTATTTTTCCCTCAATACCATAGAATTAGGACCTGTTAAATATGATCTTTGTTACAGCCTCTTTGGAAAATACATCTTTATAACAATTACCTACAGCTTCCTCTTGTTCCCGACCTGCAAAAGACCAATGCAAAACAGTAAGAGATGACAGGTTTTAAGGGTTTATTCCAAAAATGTAGCATAATGCACAACCGCATGGTGACAGTACAACTTATTTACCTTCATCGTCAGGTTCATGAAGGGGCAGTCATTCCACAGGGCTAAGTGAGAGCACAAACTGAAACTCAGCTCTAAAACTGAAATCAGGACTAATTTTATTCACGAAATCAGGAAAATTAAAGTACAGAAATGGTGTGTGGTAGATTAAATGTTCTATCCAAACATACATAATCTAATAATTTAAGTAATGGGATGTCATTCCACAAAACCAAGAATTCTTGTATGATTTCCAAATTTTTCATTCCATTCATTGTATATTGTGTACCACAGCATTGACCCGGGCCTCTTTCGGTGTCGGTTGCGTGGAGGCAACCTACAGAAATATATGCAAAAGCCTAAATCTGGGGAAAAGCATCTACTTCTACCTTGGCCAATCTATAAATTGTCTGTGTTACACTTGAACCAGACTTAAATATCCCACCTGGATTTCCTCCCAAACTGCACAGCGGGAACCAAACAGAAGGCCAGAAAACGGCTTTTGGCATTCAATAAAACTTAAAACTTCTCAGCCAAACCTGCTTCACTGTGCAGAAAGCTTTACAAGGGGCAAAGGGGAAAAAAAAAAAAAAAAAAAAAAAAAAAAAAAAGTCTGTAGATGTGGGGACCCGTTGCACTGTTGCCCTTTACCCCCCGCAGCACAGGGCTTCCCTGCCCCGTTTTCACTCCGGGTGCGCACTGGGGGCGCGGGGTATTGCGCGGACACTAATTGGGAGAAAAGCCAAAGCAATTAGCAAGGGGGCGGGAGACGCTGGATGGGCTGCTGCTAATGGATGGCCCCTGGAGGTCGCCCCTAGCCCCGGCCCCGGCCACACTTCAGGCCCCAGAGCTGGGGGGCCGCGGCCGCATCCTCGTCGCCCGCGGTGCCCACCCGGGGTACTCACCCTCACCACCTCCAGCATCCTCGCCGCCTTTCCGCCCCCCCCCCCCTCCCCC
>CM021766.1:124376671-124451241 GCA_011076525.1 Nettapus auritus | reverse complement strand
AAAAAAAAAAAAAAAAAAAAAAAAAACACTGAGGTTAGGGGGAGTAAGAGTAACATGAGGCAGTGCTTCAGCAAACCCCATAAACCCGAGATGCAAGAGCTAGAGAAAAAGGGGAGGGGGAAAGGAGGAGGAGAAGCTTGAAAGTATCCCCGCAACTAGCAAATAGCTCCCTTTTGAGTCCCAGACACCATAACTTGTTTTACGATTAGCGATCTGTTTAAAGATTTGTCCTGGAAGTACTTGCTATTGGGTTACAAAAGGTGACGTTAATTGCATTAAGCCATAATGACCCATGAAGAATTGCAACGATTTAGAGAAAAACACGCTTCTTTCTTGAAATAATAGTAAATAATAATAATAATAATAATAATAATAATAATAAATAAGTGGGAGCGCAGCACGAGGACGGGGTGGCCGGGGATCCCCGGAGGAGGGAGAGAAGGAGGGGGGGAAGCAGACCCCCGGTCCCGACCCCGCTGGGTGCCCTCGGCTGCCTCCTGGCCGCCCCGCACCGCTCCGCACCGCCCTGCACATCCCCGTGCCGGCAGGACTCGTGTCAGCCCCGGGCACGCCTGGGCGCAGCCGCCGGCGACGCGGTGCGGAATTAAATGTGTCTGTTCATAATCTATAGTCTCCCTCGCCGGGGCAGAGCAGGCAAACAAAATTGTCATTCCAAATGAAAAGAAAACACTATTTCTTAGAAGTGTTTAGGAGGGTGCACAGCGGGACATATTTTCTTTCTTACTGGCAAGAGTTTGTAACTGGATCTCTTAACATTACTGAGAACATGAAAACATGAAACAAAAGTATTGATCCAAGAATTCGCAGAAGAAAAGTATCCAAAAACACACTGGTTTGTTTGATTTTTTTTTTTTTTTTTAGGTTACATCAGATGTTTACTGGGTGAAGCTGAAGCTTGCGATATAGCCCTTGCGTGAGCCGTTCAAGCATACATGGAGGAAAGTGTTATTTGTGTTGTTAAATTTACATTATGTTCACTTTAATTGCATCAGCTGCTAGGTAGACCTAGGAATAATGGCATTTAAGAGGGAAATAGCAATCATCTTCAGAAGACTGCAGTATAATGGAGGAACCTAATTAATTTAACCTTGCAGTCTTCCATAATGGCTGTACTTTATCATTTCCACAGATGGAGCTTGAAGGAATTAACAGTATTGTTTATCCCAGCAGACATCTCTGACTGTGGTTAGCCAATGGCAGATTTCCCACTTAAAGATGCATTTCTTCACTTGAAGGAAACCAACTCGAGTACTGGCAATAGCTGTCGAAACTTGCTAGTGTTATATGTGTGTGGCATATTGAAAACTCTGAGAAAATGCACAATATCGGTCTCTTTACGGTCTCATCAAGTGACGCTGGAAGAAGATAGAGTGTTTCCTTGCCTACCAGAGCCAAGAGTTTTCCAACACCCTTTCAATTTCTCTTTCTTTACTTTCCCCTTCACTACATTTTGCAGTACGTGTCTATTTCTAGATTTGAAGAATTCAACCCAATACTTTTCGAAGATGATTTGCAGTGTTTACAGGCTTGTTATGCTTGGGAAACCTGAGTAAACCTGAGGTAAGCACCCCTCCACCCACAAAATACAGCAAAAGCCGGATTATTTGAACAAGATGATTGTTTACTCTTTCAGGAAATAATGCATTTTCCACATTGTCATATTCCATGGTGCACAGTCATGCACACGCTCAGATCACACGTGGGTGTCACCGGAGTCGGGAAGGGAGAAATCCACTGTTTTGCATATTCTGGCCATCGGAAAACACCCCCTGACTAAACTAGACATAAACTACAGCAGTAATATGTTCTGTACTTTTATTTCATAGCTGAGAGAGTGCTGTTTGGCAATTTTGAGATGGATATTTGTTACCCCGCACGTTAAGAGTTAGCCACAGAAGCGAACAAGCATATCAGACAAGCACAGTCTCAGCACACTTCTCTCTCCCAGCTCTCGTATTTTATTCAGAACCGTTTGTAGGTACCTGAAAGACGAGGATAGTTCAAGTTCCTATGTACAGTAACAGTGCTTCTGCGTTCTAAAATAGATCTTAAACTTTTTTTAAAAAGGTTTATTGGTATCTGCGGTTTATAGTTGCTGTTGCCTTTTTGCTTTGTTTTTGGTTTGGTTTGATTTGTTGGGGTTTTCGGCTTGTTTGGTTAGGGTTTTCTGTTGTTGCTTTGATTGTTGCTGGGTTTGGTTTTCTTTGCGCGCTTCTGAGTGTCTGGCAAGCAAAACCCCCTTCCCTAAACTTTTACATGGTCCTTGCCGCAAATGATAACTTGATACCATTCTAACATCCTAACACAGAAACTGCCTTTTCTATTCTTCCTTTGTACGAAGCAGAATGCAATAGAAAACAACGGATACGCAGAAGAATGGGGTCTGCTCTTAAAATTCTTCCTATTATTTACTATAAAGCGATAAAGGTGAATCGCAGCCTAGGAGCCACCCGGGCTGCTTGCGAACCATCACCTTAGGGCGGCTTTGTATCCTCTTTGCTCATCCGGCAGGTCTCTCCGCAGCCAGCCAGCGGTGTGACATTACTACACCGGATTAAACACTCCGGTGCGGCTTGGGTACTCTCGCTGGCGGGCTAAGAAAGCCGGCAGCTTCCTTAGGGGAGCAGCGCGGCGAGAGTGAAAACACAGTGATTTGGGCTGATGACGTGAGCCGTGACGCTGTCCCAGCTAATGGAGAGCTAATGATGCCGTTTCGTTAAACAAAGGAGGCTACCCGCTTCGAAACCCTGTTCATTGGCCGCCTGGAAAGAAGCGTGAGCGGCTGGGTGTATAAATTTCCCGTGGAAAATGGGATACGAGAGGGAACCAGCCCGGAGAGCAGCGCAGAGGAATTCAGGCTGCGAGCGGTGCGCAGCTGAAAGCGACGCGCGGGGCGAAGTGTAAGGCGCTGGACCGCTCTCTGTGGCTCAAGGAAATCAGATAAATCAGCCCCAAATGCCCTGAAATAAAATAAAATAACAATAACAATAAACACGGCCGGTGAAGACCGCGCAGCCACACCGGCATGGTACCTCCTGCGAGCCGGGAGCACCTGCTCGCAGCGCCGGCTCCCTGCGCGCCCCCTCGGGAGCGCCAACCCCGAACAGCCCCGCGCAGCGCCGCGCAAGTCGGAGCGCCGCTTGCAGAGGAGCGCTGGTTGCAGTCACACACTGTCTGTGCGCTCACGGTGCTGTGGGGGGAGCCATACTTAGGTCTGGGGGGGGTGGCGCCAGACCCTTGTGATGAGGTCCCTCGGGGATTTTAGGTTTTGCTTCGGGGCTTAGGCGAACGCTCTTGCGAGAATGTGGCTAGCTGCAAAGCTAGTCCTTGTGAACGCGGCTTTTCAGAGCCTCGTCCCCCCAAATTTAGTATATTTCCAATTATAGATTTTTTATTTTATTTTTTTTCCAGAAAATAAATTTTAAAACCTCACAGCGCCGCTATGAAAAAGACAGAACACAACCCCCAGGGGGAAGCCTCATGTTGACAGACCCTCCGAGGAGGAGGGAAAGGGCCTCTGAGCTCCGCACCGCGGATGTTCCCCACGACCTCCGAGCCCCTCAGTTGCTGCGCGCTCGGCAGGGGCTCGGGGACAGCCGGAGGGAGCTGTGTTCCAGGGCCCGGGCTGAACGGTGCTGGTGGCGGGGAGGCTGCAAAAAGGTCGCCCCGAGCGCTCCCCGCCGGCCCCGCTGCTCACTCCGAGAGTGAGCTCCGCCGCAGCGCCCGCTTATAGCGCCGAGATCCCGTAAACCTTCAAATCTCCTATGAAAATTAATAAAAACATACGAAATCCTAGACGGTCCATAGCAACTGATTTTTATCTACGGTTTTACGCGCTTCATTATCCCCCTAAATATAAAACCCCCGCGATTTAATGTAGTTTACGGAGACCACAGGCATTTTTGGCTTTCCTTCGCCTTTTCATTCTAGCTCTGGCAATGGGCTGCCTGCAGATTTCTCTCAGGAGCCGAGTGGGATGGGACCAACGAGGGAGAAAACGACTGCCCTCACTGTACTTAATGCCTCTCCAAATCTACCCGGGGACCCCCAGGCGCATCAAATGTGCACTTCTGCGCATCTCCCCCGGCGCTCAGTTCCTGCCACCGTTGCGCCCCAGCAAAGAGTTTTTCTGGAAGCTGGAGACCTTGGCCGGGCTCGGGGGAAGGCGGGGGTTGGCTTTAATCAGTATCGTCAGAGAAACAGAATCAGGTGTGGATTTGTTTCAGGCCATGTTTACATCAATCAGTATTTTCGTTACAGTCTTGTCAACGGTTTTAATTCAAAGCGTATGCTAAGGCAGGAGAAATTAAATGGTACAAGGGAGAGCGTTATTTTTAGAAAAATGCGATTAAACACACTGTCGTGGCCGAAATATGTTGATTGCACCAGCGGTGAATATATATATATATGTACATATATATATATATACATGTATCTCTCTCTATATATATTCCCCCTAGCTTTATCATCACGGAGACAGCTCGATCCAGTGCCCCCAGTTTTGGCGAGCTGCGGCCGTGGCCTGGCGATGCGGCGCAGCAAACGGTCTCCTCCTCGGCGTTTCCCCGCTTGTTTTAAATTACGCGCAAACACATCCCTGGGTTTTCAGCAGGCGCTGACAGGGGCTGGCACAGGAGGAGCGCGGTCAGGCGGGATGCTTCTAGCACCCGCTGCCCGCCCGGGGTCGCGCAGCCCCTTGCTCGCCTTGCACTGGCTGCGCCGCCCCACACAGCGCCCTGCGGAACGGGGGCGGGGGGCAAGAGAACAAGGCGCGGAGAGATGCGCGGAGACTTGTGGAGCCAGTTCTCCGACCTGCCGCCCCTCCGGGAGGGCTCAATTCAGCAGACGAAAGGCTAACCCGCCCCAGATGCGCTCCTACCTGCGCTGTATTTTTGGTTTAGCTACTTGCGCGGAGCGCGGATCGTCCGGCGGTGCGTGCGCCCTCCGTGCGTCCCGGCGGCTCTTTTCACTCCAGCTCTCCGCCATCCCCGACTCACTTTTCACATCAAATAGGCCATTAACTTTTGATCCTCGCTGTTACATTCCAGGTTTCCCAGTGATGTTTCCTGCACACCGAGCCCCCCCGCCCCCGCCGCTGTCCCACTTCGCATTTAAACGCGGACCGGTGGATCTCAATTTCTGACGAAAATGTAATTTTGAACATATGCACTCATTTCGTCTCTCCGCGCTTGGCCTCACGTTGAATTGCCTCTCGGAGGACAGACCTAACTTTTTAGATGCCCCGGAAGAGCCCTGAATTTTTGGCTTTTCTAAATCCTGCAGCAAGCGAGCCAGAATGAGAGCTATTAAAATACTGACTAATGCCTGGGAAGACAATTTTCATAACTTCAAAGCCCGAACGCGCCCATTGGCAATCGCTGTGCTCATGCACTGCAAACAGCAAAAGGGATCAGGGGCATATTAGATACTCCTGTCTGGGACATTACTGAGCAGGAGCAGTGACTCAGTTTCCAGCCGGTTTTGTGTTTTTATTTGTTTGTTTGTTTTCCCTATTTGATCTCCTAATTTTCTCTGCGGCATAAGAAGCCACTGATTGTAGAGCTCCAGTAGCAGCCCCCCCAAGGTGCTACCGGACATCACCTCTGCCAGACCACGGCATCGGCCCGGGTTGTGTGAAAAGGGATAATTTTCCGGAGTGCCTGGTTGCCACCCCCAGCTCTGCTCCCCAGCCCAGCTCCGCGGCCGGGGTGAGGCGGAGGAGCCCCGGGGCTAAAAAAAAAAAAAAAAAAAAAGACTACCTCCTCCAACCCCAGACAAACAAACAAACGAAAAACACAAAAGAACTCTCTGCCGGGAGCTCTTCTGCCTAGCACATTTATTTTTTTTTTCCCTGTTCCCTGGTTTGTTCCTAGTGCACTTGCAGGTTCCAGTTGGATCATGGGATAATATTAACTTTTAAAAATTCACCGCTTCGTTAAATTTCTTCACTATTAATTCACTTTCTGGAATAACTCCAGAAGTGTGCCCAGAAGAGGCCTGAACAAATTCTGAAAAAGTAATCTGAAATTCAAATATTTTCCCCCAGACACCTGAGGATGTGCATTGTTTTCTCTTTTTCTTTTCTTTTCTTTTCTTTTTTTTTTTTTTTCTATTAATCTCTCAGAAATGTGCTGCAATGCCTTCATATCCCTTCATTCATTAAAATAACACTATTCTTTTATTTTCCGATCATCACTAGAAATAATTCTATCGTAAATTAAGGTTTTCAACGAGTTTTGCAGGCAAAATGATAAAACCATTTGAACATACTTTTATAAACACAATTTTCTCGAATATACCATGCAATTTTCTTCATGAGGGTATATATAATCTTTCTGAGGATACAGTAATGACAGATAAGCAAGACTTAAATCGTAAACAAGATGATTAAATTACACAGCCCAGCCGCTCGGACTGTTACAAGTTAAATGAAGCCATAATGTTCTGAGGAAAATGAGGCACATTAAACACAAAGAAGTTTTCCAAGATTCCAGATAAGGCACCTTTGATTGAACTCCTGTGTTTGGTAAACTGCTGTTCCAAATTTGCCTTGGTCACTGTGCTAGACTGCTTCCATGAGTAGTCTCACACAAAACTGATGCACAAGTCCACGTTTGCAGAATATGACCTTAAACAAGTGGTTTGTCACTCTGAACGGTTCAGCCTCCCATCAGTATCTTTGTTATGTAGACAGACTTCTAATATCAGGCCTTTACTGCAGAAAAACTTTGTCTGTGATCGCATGATCGCATTCTTAAAGGGAGGAAAGCTAAGGGTATTATTCCATTTCACATGCAGTAGTCAGCTTGAAGATCTTAATGAATATCATGAAGAGCAAAGACACAATAAAAATCAGCAGAAAGTTTAAAATATAAAAGGTAACAGAATAGGATTTCATTGATAATTTACTCTATAATATGGTTTTAGACAGTTATTTCAGGGAAGGAACTTCTGTAAATCTATGTACTCAGAACTAGGTCTGTAAGCGGTTTCACTAAAATTACAAACACAAGTGTATACAATGTTGGGTCTTAGGAAACAGATGAATTTACAGACACTGAAAAAAAGTACTCGAAATTCACCAGAACTCAGAGGAAGTAGCATCTGCCTCAGAAAGGTTCCCATGTTTCACTAGAAACTCTTTCTTTGAATCTTGTATTTCTTCTATTAATAAAAATTCCATGTCTTGGACTTTGCTTTTAGTTGCATCTAGGTGTAGCTGAAGACGACATCTGACTCTGGAACTGAAAGGCTCAGTTTTACCAGTCCTTGCTTGTATCAGTCATCAGGTTTACACTCATGGCAATACTTTTGTTAATAATGCCTGTGCTGGGACAACATCTAGTTCATTCCCATTCATTGTGTAGGGGGCTAGGGGCGAAAGAATTAAAATTTCCTTTCTATTTCTGAAAGAAACCAAAAGGACTCTGAGGCAGACAATAAAACACTTACTAATGAGGTTCCATTTTATACTCCCTTTCCAGCATGAAAGTTCACTTAAGCAAAACAATGAATATTTTAGAAACTGAGTGTACGCTCAAGTTGCTTCTAGAAAGTTAAACCACATGATGGGCTGAGTGCTGTTGTTTTTACTGTTCAGGGCAAGGCGAGCAGCATGCTACAGTAGATCTGACACAGAAGGAAAAACATACAGATAGGGCACAATAATGTCTATGGTAATGAACTCAAATCCTCAAGTCTGTAAAACCATATTGTGTTCTTGAGTGATGAATTTTGTGTTTGGATCACTAACTTAGTTGAAAGAAGTGTAAAGACAGCTCCCTACTGGCAAAGTATCTGAGGAGGTTACAGAATGCTGTTTATTCCAGCTAGTGTCTGGAATAAATTATGTTCAAGAAATTGGCTCCTCATACTCCTATTTCAGATGAGAATTTGTACAGTGTGCTAAGTCCTAACACTTCTAGCCAAACCAGATCCTTCATTAGGATTTGCCGTTCATCATACCTGCCAGGAGCTCTCAGATCTGGAGAGGTGCTTATTTTGAGGAGTGAAAGAATAACAGAGAAGGAACAGTTTACCTTGGAGCTCCCGTCAGCTCTCAAAGGCACTGGTATTCCAAATTGCAGGACACTGAGTCGTCAGTCTGAATAAATTTTCTCACTATTCCACTTAAATTATTTAGCTGTACAAGAAAGCCCCAAACTGTTTTTAGATAAACTGTAGGTAGTAGGAGCCACTTAACATTTCAAAGTTTTCTACTACAGATAAGGGGGCGAATTGCAGCAGATGACATGACAGCTCCTGGGAAGGGAGGGAGCATAACTTGTTCTTATTCCAGTGGGTACAGCCGATGCATGACAACTCCTGACGCTGGACTTTAGGAAGTAGGAGGGCAATATGAGTGCTATTTTAAACAAAATTAAAACATTTTGATCTATGACATGTTTATCAATCAGTGTGAATGATATTTATGTTGATTTTTCACTCAGTGCTTAAAAATTATATAGGTTTCACTTGATTCTTCTTAGAACACAAACAACTGACAAATCTGAAGAAAGGGAAGGCCAACAGAAATACTGTAAAGTCAAATCTAAGGAGATCCACTCACCACCATATTGTCCAGGGCAACAGGAAGGAGGTCTACAGTTTCACTTTGATAAGTAGGCTCACACCTCTCATGAGAGCATAGTCCTCTCTGGGGCTGTGTTTCCAACATCCACACAGGTCTGTGTAACACATACTCACTATGGAGCTCATGTTCATTTTTATTCTTAGGTTTCCCACACTAAAGTTAAGTGCATCCCTTGGGGTCTTACATGTGCTCTGGCAAAGACTTTCTTATGTATTTTGGACACATGTAGGGTTGTTGCATACTCTACTACTTCATCAAAATTAGTAAATGAAATCTGTATCTCTGAGTTTGTAGCAGCTAAGACTTCTAGGTGAAAAAGGAGAGAATTTGGATAGATGCCCTACACCTGACTGTGAGGAAAGGCTGTATCACTGAGTGGATATTCAACCATCTGCTCAGTCAAAGGTTGTGGATTTCTGAAGAAATTTCTCCATACAATGTAGAATTTAGGCTGCAGACATCTATTCCATGAGTCCAGGAGATAGGATGTTACAGATGTCCTGTTGTCCTTCTTGCTCCCAGAGATTTTTATAGACCTGTATGTGCTCTTTTCCATTTCATGTTCCACTAGAAGGGAGAAGGTGGACATATGATGTCACCTTCATTTAAGTGCGTCTATAGACCACAATTTTTATGACCTGTGGATCACATTCTCCCCTCAGGTATGTTAGGACAATTCAGTCTGCTTCCCTGCAGTATAAAAGTGCTCACCAAAGGTAGTGTCATCTGTTATTTCTTAGTGTGATCCCATTTTCATGGATCAATGTGAGTGCAACTACTGACTTTAACGTGAATTAGAGTAAACTCAGTTTAATATCTTAAAATTGTGTTGAACTAGATATAGTTTAATGAAAAATAAATATATATACACACAAAAATATCCAGTATCTAATAAGTTAAAAGTATGGCCTAATGTATTCACTTATTTTTTAAAAAATAACTGCACTTTTCTCAGCTTGTCAGTGTGTGTGTTTGTACATGGCCCCATAGTTGTCATTTTAATTCACCCTCACCCTTCAGTTTACAGGATGGCTATACTGGAGAAGAAACAAGTGGGGGAAATCCCATAAAATCATTAAGAAGGAGGAATAGATTCTAATTGATTGGGATCCTTTAAGACAAACAGCTAGATACTCTATTGATTTGAATGATATTGCCTGTGTACAAATGGTTAAGGAAGATTATAAATGTTTGTGGGGACAAGATTTCATTTTCTCTAAAGTCAGAGAGATATTTTGTACTTTCTGAAATTGCCATAGAAATAGACTGTAAAGATCTGGAAAAAGAAAATAGCTGAGGAGTATGTACTGAAGACAAGGAAATGTTTGAAATATGTGGAAGAGCTTGAAACAATGGCAACTTAAAAAATATATATATATATTATTATTGTTATTTTGCTTGTCTAGGGAAGCACACCTTCTGGTTCAGGAAAGAAGAAAGGGATAATGAGGCCTGGACTGCAGTGCTGGTCTTTAATAGTACATGTTAAAAAATCACCAGCTGTGCTCCTTCCTTAGGGACCGACCTGCCAAATGGAAGAGGGCACTCATTAACATTTAAACTCAGATGCCAGTGCTTCATGCTGAGGTTAAGTTCATACCCCCTGCACGGACAAGCAAAAAGAATGTTTCACCACTGCTTTGCACTGACTTCATACCTGAAGTACAAGACCTGGAGGATCAGCCTCATACTTTCTCTCTTCGGAGGTACTGAGGAAGGGGATGCTGCGCACCAGCTCTGAATTCGGGGATAACTCGAGGTCCGAGGGGTCAGGTGCCACGTGCATCAGAGCACAGCTTCCTCCACTCTTCCCATGCTGTCCTTGCTCCCCGGTCTCATTCTTCTTCTCCATCAGGGGCAAGGATGGCTTTCCCAGGAGCGGTGCATCCCCACCGGCCGGGGATGCTGAGGATACCCGCGGCGGGGCTGCACCCGCGGCACTGCGGGAAGCCGGGAAGCCCATCCTTCCCTTCCTCCGCACTACCTTCCCTTTCAAAACATTACTCATACCAATAAAATAAAATAAAATAAAATAAAATAAAATAAAATAAAAGCGGCTGGCTTTTTGCAGCCCCGGGAACGGAAAGCGGCGGCAGCGCGGCGCGGCCGGGCAGGCGCGGTGCTGCCGCCGGGCGAGGCGGCGGCGGCGGCGGGAGGAGGAGGAGGAGGAGGAAGAGAAGGAGGAGGAAGAAGAGGAGGCGGGCAGTCGAGCTGCACCGCTCGGCTCGGCTCCGGGGAAGTTTCTTCGGCGAAACCCCTCCCCGCCCAGCGCGGCTCCTAGCCACTTACCGCGCCTGGGGAGCCGCCGGGCCCGAGCCTCCACCCTGGAGGCCCCGCGGAGTAAGTGCGTGCCGAGCCGTGCCGAGAAGTGCCGTGCCGTGCTGAGCCGTGCCAGCAATGCCTGGCCGTGCCGAACCGTGCCGGGGGCCGCAGGGGGCTCCGCGGGTGCGCAGCGCTGCAGGGCTGCAGGAGGGGAGGGGCGCGGCTGCGGGAGCCCCGGTGGGAAGGCGAGGACGGGTTGGGGGGTCCTGGGGAGTCCGGGGGACTCGGCTGCGCTGAACGTGGGTTTGCGGGCAAATAAATCTGCGGGGGTTTCGGTGCGGTTCGCACGGCCGTCTTGCGCGCTGTCCCCCGGCCTGCCGGCTCCGAGCGCGGCGAGTGCCAGTGGAGGTGTCCACGGCTCCTCCTCCTCCTCTTCCTCCTCCTTCTCCTCCTCCTCCGGCGGACCGGGAGAGGCGGCCGGTGCCGGGCCACGACGGCCGAGCGCTCCGGCACGGTCCCCGGGCGACTTGGGCGTCCGCTGCCCGCACCCAGGTGGGCCCGGGGAGGAAGGGGGCGAGGAGGGGCAAGGGGCTCCCTCAGTTCGCTGCCCTCCCCGCATCGCCCAGCGGCTCGTTCAGGAGCAGAGGCTGCAGGGACAGGGGCTCCATCGCGGGCATCCCCTTCTTCTGCTCCCCTGAGGAATGGTATTTGGATGCGGCTGGCTGCGAGGTGCTTTTTGGATGTTCTTAGTTTCAGGAGTCGAGAATTACTTTTGCTGGAAATACTTTAGAATTGAATAGTCTGTGCTTCTATCACCAAGTCAAATACTGGCGTTTTCTTCAATTATTAAAATATAACATTGTTTTGTTTAACATTAGTTTGGTAGTATTTATTTATTTATTTATTTATTAAGGCTCTGAGGAACATAGTGTTGCATTTAAATTGCAAAGGGAAGAGTAGTACACATTGGCTTCTAGAAGCAAAACACTTTAATGGCTTCAGAATCTCTAAAAAATGCATTAGAATCACACACCCATAGAATCAGGTTGGAAAAGACCTCCAAGATCATCTGGTCCAACCTTTAACCTAGCACTGACATTACAAATGGCAGCATTGTGGTCTCTACCTTTGAATACTCACACTTTCCATAGTGTTTTTAAACAAATAAAAAAGGCTATAAGGAGAGAAATCGGTCATTCAGTGCTGTGAGAACTATGATTCTCCTCTTTTTTTAAACAGAGAATGTGCTGTGTGGAAAGTCCCTTCAAAACAATTTCCAGATTAGAGCTGTTCATTCTCTGCCAAGAGCTGTGTAAGCATGAACTACAATGAGTGCAGTTGTAGGATCACAGACCAGCCATGGAGCAGGTTGTCTGCACCAGAAAATAGGAGACAGAAGAGCAGTATTTATGGAAATGTCCCTTACTGAGGACTACAGCTCATAGAGGAAGCTGGCCTATTTAAGGCTAGTCAGGACACCCCCCCCAGACTTTTGTGCTAGCCTGGAAACATTCTACTATGGATTTCAGTGTGAGGTAAACTGCAGGTATCTGTGCCCTTGAGAAAACTTTCAAAATGTATAGATTAGTCTTAATGAATGGTTCAGCATTTTCAGCTCCCAGGCAGTACCCTCTTGCAGAATTTGTAATAGAATCACTAAAAACGTTTACAAGCCCTCTAAGCAAAAACTAAGTCACTGGTTCCTGACAGCTCTGTTATTTCTTCCAGGCCTGACATTTTATTTATAATTTCCTTCAGTATCTGCATGTAAACTGCATCATAAAAAAAAAAAAAAAAAAAAAAAAAAAAAAAAAAAAAAGTAGAAAGGAAAAGGAGGAAGCAGGCCACTCTTTCTTGTTGATGGGTCTACCCTGCTTGTACTGCAACTCCTGTTTCTTGGAGCTGAGTGAGGGGTGGACTTCTACGGCATGAGAATTTTTAAATCTTTGAAGGTCATTTGAAAGTTCTTCTAGTCAGAAGGATATTGGGGCCTCCCACATCATGTGCATTTTGAGAATTTGAGGCTATTTTCTCTGTTTCTTTCATTCAATTACTTAATTACAGAATCTATAAGTATTATTGCTCAAAATAACCTTTCCTTCTAGATTTAGAGAGAGGGAAAGTGATATAAAATTAAGGGATTAAATTGGAGTAAGAGGCTAGAGTTTTTCCTTCCTTTCATCTCTACTCTTTTTATCTTTCAATGTTTAATCTAATCTACCAAACATCACTTGATAATGATTTCTCAAATGTCCAGACGCTTTTAATGCCATTTTATGTTTTTTAACCTCTTTGTGACACAGCATCCCTTCTCACTCTGTCTCCAAGTGCTAACATACCACACAACCATGGAAACAGTAGCAATGAGTTTACCATTAATTTCTATGAATCAGGCCAAGATATCACCATCTCATAAAGAAGAGGGCTTTACACCAATGTTTGACCAGATTTGGAGGTGTGACAGCAAGCTCTTGAGCTGTCCTGTGGCATGTGGGACAAGTCCTGTGGGAACCCAGGGGGTCTATGGGCAGTGGGGCCCCGCCGTGCCGGGCATCCCAGAAAAAGTACTGGGGTGAGCTCCCAGCCTGGGAGGTGGATCTGTGTTTTTTTTGCAGCTACCCTTATAATGAAGTGAGCTGTGAGAAAACTCTTTTTATTCACATGAACAGAAATTGTGTGTAAAGTACTTAAAATCAAGCAAGCCACAGCTGGGTACTTCGTATGCTTTTTAAAGCTTTTCCAGCTCTGAGTTGTTTCTCTGTCCTTCCTATGTTGTTTCCATAGCAAGTCACACCCCCTGACACTTAGGGCAGTTGGCTTAATTCCCGAAGTTTCTGATTTGCAATTGCTCAGGCTTGAGTTCTTTATCATCTAAATATTGAGGAGGATTGCATGGTATTGTGTGGATAAATTTATTATTTTTAACCTCTAGGTTATACAGTTCTGAAAGGAAAGAGAAGCATTATGCTCAGGATTTTAATGCAATACATTCTTTACTGTCTCCTTTACTACAAAATACTATTTATTATAATTTATTTGTAACAATATTTGAAAAATGAAACTAATTCATATTTTATAACAAATTGTACATCTAATGTCATATGGATTAAAACTATCTATCACCTGCTAAGTTTTTCATTTTTAGTGTGTTACTTTAGCCAGTGATACATAACAATAACTGCAGTTTTATCATGAACTGTGATACTAGAAAAGATTACAAGAGTATTGTGATAAGCAAACTTGTTATAAGAGTGGCTGTTGCTAGAGGACAGGTTGATTTTAATGGCTTGAAGAACTTCAGTTGTGTTTCTCACTTTGTTATTTTTTCACGTGTACATAAAAGTAATTCTCATTGGCCAAAACAGTTTTGAAATGTGGAGAGTGGGAATTAAATACTGCCATTTGACTAACCTGGTATATTTTGTGCTAACCAAGAACACATAATGCATCGTTGTATAGTTATGTAAGCAGAACCTATTTATCAAGTTTCCTAACCCTTAAGTTTTCATTTTTTTTATGTTAAAAATGACGATTTATTGAATTCATTTGTATGAAAACAGAGTTTGGCAGAAATCAGAGGAACAGAACATCATCTGTCAAGCAAGAAATATGACAACGTTGTACAAACCATCATTTATAAATATTTTTAAGCATTGTTTCCCAAGGAACTGGGAGTCCTACAAATGCTCTCACAATCACTTCCTTCTCCTCCCCTCTAATATTCACACCAATTGTCCAAATTTGGCAAAGATTTATTAGTGAGGTTTTAGTTTCATAAGAAGTGACTGCTGGCCAGGGAAGAGAGCTCCCAGACGGTGCCTCCACCCTGTACCCACTCAGAGCAGGACAGCCCCACAGGCAGCTCCTTCGTGGCTCTGGACATGGGACAACGGGCACTGCCAGTGCCTGGGCAGTCCAGATGGGACTGCAGAGATGTGATGGAGATGGAGCAAGGCCCTGGGATTTCCTGCTGAGAGGCGAGAGCCAAAAGGCGTAGCAGAAGAATCTGAAGGACA
Organism: Nettapus auritus; assembly: GCA_011076525.1. Taxonomy (NCBI): domain Eukaryota; kingdom Metazoa; phylum Chordata; class Aves; order Anseriformes; family Anatidae; genus Nettapus; species Nettapus auritus. The sequence continues at coordinate 124,436,349 of CM021766.1, read as the reverse complement.
GCTTGCATTGCAGTTAGGTAAATATAACATCACCAATGTTTTAAAGATAACTTGTTAGTTAGTGGATTGTTGGTATTTCTGGTCACCATGGGTCAGGCTTCCAAAGGTATTTAGGTAAGTAAAGGCACAGCTGGGTGCTTAATGTCATTCATAAGGGTGCTTGCAGTGCAAATAAATAAATAGGGATAAATGGCTATAGATGTTTAACATCCCAAGGTGCCTTTAAATATCCCACTGTACCTCATGTTGACAACTTTGACAGTCCAGTGATACAGCCTTCTGGTTTTCACAAGCTTAGGGCTGCTCATTCACTTTCAATTGGACTTTCACAGAGATTGAAAGAGGAAAAAAATAATATAGACTAGAAAAATGTCTTCCTTTTTCCATTTTCATAGGAGAGTCCAAATGGAGAAAATAGGCTTCTTCTACCTACTAGTAAAACTCACAGCCACTGCAAATAAAGCTAGAACTTTACTGCGTGATATAAGGTAGAAATATTTGCAGTTGGAAAACATAAATTCTAGCATTTGATATGTTACATAGATTGCAGATAAGATGCTTGTTGCAGTATGTGAAAGTTGTGACTTAGCCATGAACATTTGTTGACCTTGAGAGACAGCAAACATTTCTCATCATACAGAGCATGTAGGAAAGTAAACAAAACAGCAGCATCCTCAGCCTTACTCATGAAGATGTAAGGAAGGCCACTGGTGCTTACATTCACCTGAATCTCAGTTGTTGGTTGGTCCAGGGTGGATGCTGGAAGTGGCATGCATGGGGAGACACCGGTGTTGGTCCCATGGGGAGGCAGCTGGAGTTTGGGCGGGCTGGGTAGCCCAGGCTACGCACCATGCACATGCATCTATGCTGCTCCCAAGGCCAGAGTGAGCCCTGAAGCAATCTGGCTCCAGTCCAGTGCTCGGGTCCCCTGTGCTGGGACATGCAGTGACTGGGGCACGGCCACCTCGCCTGTGAGATTTCTTTTTGAGTGTTAGCTTTCCATAACCAGCATGACTCACTAAGACATGCTTTCTCTAACCCATCTTATTTGGGTATATTTTTCTGCTTTCTGGGTATATTTTTTCTGCTGTGGCTTTCACTGCTGAAAATAATGCTGATAGTGTTTCTTGCTTAAATGCTTTTACTAGAATGGTGGAAGCTTGGGCTTTAATGGAGGTTATTGTGATTTCAAACCCAAATTCATCTGATTTATTTTTCAAAATGAATAGAAGTTAAAAAAAAAAAAAAAAAAAAAAGGATTAAAATAAAGCATAATTTCAACTAGAGGAAAATTACATTTAATTGCTCTGTGTAAGCCTTACAACTTTTACATATGACTTGTGTTAATTATAATTAGCAAACTCTTACTTGTTTGTACTGTGATGTGCAGTAGTGGTACAGTTGTTTGTTGTTAGGCCACAAACTTTTATAAAGTTGCATATATTTTGCAAACTACTGTAAAAGCATATGTAAAATAAATAATGCCCTACCTTTAATCTAAATATGTAATAGGTGTAGAAAGGCTTCCTAAAGTACATATATAATTATTACTCATTAGAAACATTGCATAGAACCACACAAGTTGAAAGTAAGCTTTGTATGTGAAGCATCTTGCACTTCTTTGCTTAGGTAAGCAAGTATTCCAGTTGCATATTGTGCTTTGTAGCTCAAGATTTAACATGTGTGTATTTCATATTCTTAATTAACCATAATACTTATTCTAATAGTTAGTGATAATCTGTGGATCTACTGGCTTTTTTTTTTTTTTTTTTTTTTTGTGTGTATTAGACACATAAAATGCAGAAAAATATTCAATTGCTCAAAAAACTCATGAGTTAAGGAATTGGCTGTTGCATTCCCTTTTTGTTCTCTTTATTATTAATACATTGAAAAATCCAGGAGAAGTAGGGGCTCTTGTCATTTTTAGTAAGATCCCATGGATGCTTAAAGCAAAGTTATTTAATCCTAGTTTGAGGGACAGAATTTGGATTGTAAATGGTGATTTTAACAATTTTTAAAAGGGTAAGTGTCCCTTATGTTTTCACCTAAAAATATTATTCTTTACTTCTCACTCTAAACTGTTAGTATTTTTCTTTGCTGAACAGTTTCGAACTACATTTCAGATACAAATAAAGTCAGTCCCACTGGGTAGTTTAAACATCATATTAATTTTGTAAGTCATTAAAAAGAAATCTGGCAAGCAAGTTGCCAGTATAATTTTAACATTGTTTTATGGTTAGACTTTCATGCGTATTCAGTATTCAATGAAAAATATGATCTTTTGCTATGTTTGGAGAGCTTTACTTTTAGAATAACATTATTGCTTTAAAATTATATGTGTATGTGTCTCTCTCACTTTGGCTCTTTGTGGAGCTTCCTAACACAGCCTGCCTGTTTGGTGTCTCTTCCAGGGAGATGCAAAAGGCAGTCCTGCCATCGTTGGCACGTTTTGATATCTGATGCACACATTCACCACAGCCTCATTCCACTTGGCAATTTAAACCATTCCTGGCCATTGTAGATGAAGCAATCAGCACTAAAACTTTATCAAGACATTTGCTGAACCATTTGTATTTCAGTTGTAGAACTTGTAAAAAGAGTGGTAAAATAATAACCTCACTTTTGGAATTTTGCCCCATATTTTGCCCCTCTCTGATGTTCTGGCAGTTTTTGTCACTATTTGGGGGGGTTTCTTTCTCTTCCTCAGGAGCAGTTTCTTTGTGTTTGACAAAGTCTTTTCCAGCTTTAGGAGACCAGAGAGCTTTCATAAACTTGCTGAAATAAGCAGTCAGAATCCCAGACTTTGATAAACAAGCCAGCATCTTGTCTGCTTATTCCTTCTGGAATAGAAGAAGTTTCTTCTAGGAATTTTACACTATTCTAATTCCACTTTCTTCAGATAGTTTGAATAATTGTGCTAATTAAGCACAATCATTTTTTTTCTGTGTGTTTTCCACTTGAATGGAAGACATTTTAGGTTATCAATTTAAATTAGCAAATTATTCCTAAGCAGCTGAAGTGAATAGCAGTGAGAGCAGACTGTGAAGAACTATCCAAGGCCCTTATGAGACAAGTCACTAGAAAATACAAAGACAGATGAAATTATGTGTAGAGAAATGTGAGCTGCTAGACCTTGGGCCAACAGCTGTAGCTGTATGTGAAAAGTTATGGGTAATAAGTTGACTCTCACCATTCAGAAATGAGATCTAAGCACCAAAGATAGTTACAAGAAAATAAGATTGGTACTCAGAAATGCTCCCGTTCCCCCAGAATGAATGTTAAGATTTGTTAGGAATCCAAAAACTTTACATGGCTTCAAGAGGAAGACAGATGAGAGAGCTCTGTCGAAGGCGTCAGGACAGATAACTACATCAGGCTCAGTAAGTTCTCTGAGCAGAAATAACAAGAATCTGGGAAAATATAGGGGAAATGACATATGCTTGTTCTGTTCTTGCTCTTCTGTGCTTATTTATGGCCATTGCCAGAGAGGGGACCAGAAGGATTGTTGGTCTGAACCAGTATCGTGGTCCTTGTGTTCTCAAAGCAAGCTTGTAAGACATAATTGCATATGGGAGAAATGTAACACTAAGTCTATTGTCAAATGTCTTCAAGATATACTTAGTCTACTGTATTGCAACAATTTTATAAATATAATCTGGATATGAAATGTAGTTATATTTCCCAGTTATATTTCCCAGTTATATTTCCCAGTCTGTCACTGATATAATTTGCCTGGGCTGCATTCCTTGTTTTCATAGTGCTCCTTTACCATTTTCCTTCTTCCTGGTCCTCTATCTGTTCTTTTGATCCAGTAACACAAGCTTTTTGTATAGGTTGATGAGACCTCATGTGTCTTCAGAATAAATGTTTGTTTTTGTTGAATTAAATACATTAAGGAAACACCATAATTTTTGGTTTTAATTGAAAATTTTTTATTTATTTTAAAGTTAAAAGGGATTCACCCAGATAAACAAAATATCTAGATGTCTAATTTAAAGTACTGACTCACAAAGAATGAGATTATTTTGGTACTGACCTAGATATCACAGTGAGTGTTAGTGCCATGGGATTTATACATGCCTGGCCAGGACACTGGGAGTGCTTATTCTTTGTTTAGAAAAGAAAGCTTACCAATAAACCAATAACATTCAAATTTTTCAGCATTCTTCTGTGGAAGTTTATGCCAGCCACGAATCCTGACACTTCATGTATTTCTGGTCAGGGTTACTGGAACAAAGATAAATTGAGATAGATGTATATGTTTATGGGCATGCAAAAGCAGTGACCTACCTCATGTGCTGTTGTAGGGTGTTACCTGCAGGCTGCATGTCCACAGAGAGCTTTGAAGCTGACCCAGAGTCTGCGCTTAGGTCAACATCAGCATTGCAGATGGTGCGGGATGTCTTCCAGCATATGTGCGTGTTAGGTCCTGCACATCTGGGCACCTCTCTGTTTTACTGCAGTCCCTGAGGCTCACTGGAGGGGAGGATGCTGTATTGCATCTGCAGGAGTTCCAGGCTGAATCAAAGGTGGTCTTCAGTCCAAGCACTGGATTTAATTGTTTATAAGGCTGCTGAAAGGTCTCACTTTTTTTTTTTTTTTTTTTTTTTATTTTTTTCATTTTTTCCCTTTCTCTTTTTTTCCCTTTTTTTCCTTTTTTTCCCCATTTTTTTTTTTTTTCTTTTTTCTTTTTTTTTTTTTTTCTTTTCTTTTCAGTTTTTAGCTGTTACACTTGGCAAGTTTCTTTCCCAGCATTTGGAAATAATTGTTTTCTAAATACTACACAGTATATCTGCCAAATTTAACACCTTAAAAGGAAGCGGGGGCGAGACCTACCTGGGAATGTAGTAAATTTAGTGATCCTTTACCAAGTGCTAAAAAAGAAACTTCCCAAATATAGCACCTAAAATCAAAACCATCAACTTCCCAACATTAACCATAAAATATCACAGGCTATCACCTAAGTAGTGTAAAAAAAAAAAAAAAAAAAAAAAAAAGTTCATATTTCACCCAGTCTCATAACTTTCTTCTTTCTTTGTATACCCAACGATAAAGCATGTGTGGCTTTTATTTTATTATTCTTTTTTAGCAAATGACTATGGTTTGGGAACATACAATCTTTACCTAGTCAGTATTAGAAAATCCTACCAGTTAATGAGAAAGCATGATCAGCCTGGCAATTTAAAAAAAAAAAAAAAAAAAAGAGCACAGCTAATACTAAAAGTGACCTCATCTTGGAGAGTTTTGCAATGGCATGACTAGCTAGGAGGTTCTGCATCAGAGCAGCTCTACCGTTGTCACAGGAAAAGGGAGTAATATTTAATCCCTTCTCCTTCAGGCATCCTTGGAGATGGCAATCGGAAGGTGGCCCAAGGTATCATCGTGTTCGTGCTGTTTCTGATTGCAGTTAATTTCCTTACAGGCTCACTGCAGCTGAATCTGTGTTACGGCAGCCCTGGGATAGCTCTGAGATGCATATGTTAGTGGGAGAGTAAGTCTTGCATGGGAAATGCAAAGCTTTTATGGAGAGCAGCTCGGCAAGCCTAAGAAATCGTGTTAAGTGTCCTTAAACATCAGCACTGGTAAGTGCTAGGAGTCAGCCATGGCCAGATACTTTTTGGTAAAGCCGTTGCATTTAGTGACATCTGTGCAAGACATCATCTCCGCTGGCATTGCTCAGTCCTCCGAGATTATTTTAGTGTGTCCTGAGTGTGCCTAACATCTGCCTGCTGTGTAACCAGCTGCTTGGTTTAGTCAGATTTCCAGGTAGGTGCTCAGCACAAAGCAGATGAGGGGGGACAGGGACAGCCCTTATGGGACAAGGAGCTCAGTGAAGCTGCTGGCCCACCTTGGCAGACTGGCCAGGGAGCCTTGGGCAACCTCACCATGCCTGGCTGCAAAGGCAAGCATTATGATCTGTGCATGCAGAGACAATCACGTGGTGTTGGATAGCATTTCGGAATTAAAGGAATAAAACCCACAATGAGCCACTTTGTGTGCTTCTTTGCTCTTTGTGTTTTTATGTACCTTAAAATGGTAATAGCTGCTTGGAAAAGGGGGATACTGGTTGTTGTGCCTGGTGCATGAGTGCTCCTTTATCTGGTTGGACTCCAACTGCTACCATCGTGTATTTAATAATAATATTTAACCAAACAAATGATTTCAAAAGTGGTAGAGAAAAATAAAAGGGGATATGTATGTTCATGACTTCCCTTCAATTTAGATCTTGTATTTCTCAATAATTTGAGGTATTTTCCCTCATAATCGATGGCATATTTTGCATATTACAACTTCTCCATAATAGATACTCTGTAATTTAGATGTAATTTTTGATACATTAACAACTCAAGGGAATTTAATTAGTTTTCGTAAAGCTTTACTAAAAGTTTAAAATAACCTAAAATGACAATTATAATAGGAATAACAAAGTTGCTCTTGCTTAAGTTTAAAAGTTGATTTTTAAAAAAATCAAAATTATTTAATTACCTTGTAAATCAGCTGTTCTGCGCTAATGTCTAAGTCCTCATGTTACTGCTAGCTTGATTCTACTGCCAGAGGTCTCTAGTATCTGTCAAGGAAGACAAGTATTTGCCCCTAAAACTGGGATGGTATATATAGGACCATTTCTTAAATCTCCCTTGTGATGACTTAGAGGGGCAAAATATGCCAGAGCAATAGTGGGCTCTTTTGATGCTGTTGCGTTATAGGAACCTCTCCCAGAGAGAGATAATGTTCCCTCAGCAGCTTCTGCAAGTTATGTTGTACAATTACAGTTGAACTACAGTATACACTAAAGAATATATGCTTTTTCCTTATGGGCTTTAATAGAAAATGCATTTTAAATGCAGACGATTACCAGTCTTGGTAAAGTTTTCTTTCCATTAGTAAAGAGAGCATTGCTGATCTGAAAATCTGTCAGGTCATCCACATACTAGCATTACATCAATTGACTTTTGAATATTTTTCCATTAGAAAAGGCTCCATTTTATTCCCTCGCTGAAGTGGCAGACTTTCAGCTAGTGCGGTTTTTCCATTTATTGAATTTTGCAATAAAAGAGTTTTTGAAACAGATGTCAGTCATTGCTTAGGAGTGAGGCATTGTTAGAGATCTGTTTTCTTCTGCTCTTTGCTATTTATTTATTTTTTAAGTTAAAAGAAATTCTTCTCTTCTCCCCCCATAATTTTAATTGTCACTTTTCAAAGCCCTGAATCACTTTCTAACCTATAAACTGTTGTCAGAACAAATATGAGCACCAAACTCTGATCTCACAGAAATATTTCAGATTAGCCATTGTTCTCAGCAGGAGCAGGACTGGATTAGTCTCTCAATTGTAAACCAGAAACAAGGGAGTGGATGTGTTACAGAAACATGTTTCATATTAGCATCTTCCTTAGGGTGTGGATTGGACCTGTTAACACTTTCTTAATGTTTAAATTTTATAAAAGTAGCTGAATTTGTGCAATGAATAGTGTCTGGTATAAATTTATAGTGCACAGAAAAACTCATCTTGAAGGGATTTTTCTTTCTTGCAAAAATCCCATTCAGGTACAAAGATGCAGAATAACATTATGGGTCGTGATCCTGAAACATACATGTATCTTTAATATATAAGGACAAATTGAATATCTGCAGGATATCAGATTGTCCCTGGTCATAGAAGAGCAAACTGCTATAGTCACATCTCTGAGTACACAAGATAATTAAAAAAAAAAAAAAAAAAGTGACATTTTGTCTAAGGAATATTTTTGTTAGCTTTTTTTGGTTTATTTGAATGATTAGTTCTAAATTTTAGGAAGGTCACCCTGTATTATTCTAAAGAAAATTGTCTCTGTAAGGAAACCATATTCTGAGCTGATGTCTGTTGGAGGGGATAAGCATTTTTTAATTTAACTCAGTGTTTCACTGTTATTTTTAACATCAAAGAACATGGTTTCCAAAGGTGAGAGAACACAAAGCATCCCATATTTATAATTTATGGGGTTAGAACTATAACCTAATGTAAACTTGAAGAGATTTAGTATAATAATATCCTTTGCTTGAGGGTAACGTTTTGAAAACTTCATGTTTTTTTTCTTTTATCCTGGCTCAATCTACAACCATATTTCTTTGTTATTATTTCCTCTTAGCATTATAGTGCAATTGACATTGATAGATAACAGGGAGAAGCTGAACTTCACAAAAAGAGGGGAAAAAAAGCCTTAATGTATTGTTGGCACAGAAATAATGGCCGTGGAAGAGTTTCTGGCTGACTTTTATTTGTCTGTCGACAGCAAGCGCAGCAGGGCTCTTGATGACTGCTTTTGGCTCCTGTAGATCTGTAATAAACAGCTCAAGTGTATATATTTATTCTATATATTAATCCAATTCGTTGAAGAAATCTGCTCCTAACTTACGAATATGTGTTAGTTAATGGAAACTTTCAGATGGAAAGATCAGCTTTTAATTTCATGCCAATTAACTAATACAGCTATGTGGTACTGTCTTTTCCACAGGTGTGTGTGTGTATTAGGACTATTTGAACCTCACTGTAACTAATAGTCCGTATGTTATTTGAAAGAAGAAATCTTCAATGGAAGACCCCCAGGGAATAAATGGGAAGTCTGTAAGTAAACAGCATGTCAGTCCTAAGAAAAAAGTGATTGCTTTTAAAGTAGTAATTATTTTTGTTGCAACCAAGTCGCTAGAAAGCTTTAAAAAGCCGCATGCACTTTTAATGATTGGAAGTGGTGGATGATTAAATTATTTCAGTGGTGGAGGCCTATGTAAAAACTACATTGCTAAAGAAAATATGTATAGATTTAAAAATATTTTTCTTCAATAGTTCACATTACAAGGTGATGATTGTTGCTTTCTCTAAGAAATATTCAGGTTGCTGCATTTATATTATTGTTAACATTTCAATCTGTTAGAGTTTTCATTCCATTATCTGAAGTTATTTTGCCTATGTGAACTCCTAACTGCAGTCTTGTGTACCATGGTAATTTTATTTTATTTTTTTTCTTTAAAAAAAAAATCTTTAGCATCTTTGTTATTTCATGTCAATGCCTGTTTAGAAAGTTGCAATGGTAATAATTTTTGAAAACTATCAGACATGGTTAATACCATTTTAAAATAATACTTCATGTACGGTCAAATAATTAGTGTATGTTATGCATTTGTTAGTTTAGTTTGTGATATCATTCTTGGCACTCGGTGAACACTATAGTGCCATATAGATGGTTTTATTCTGGATTGTTTTAACAGAAACAGTGCACATTAAAACTGCCCTATTTTATGAGTTGTAAAATAACTCCAACAACTACTATTTGGTAAATTTGATTAGACTTATTTCTTGCATTTTTTTTCTGGCTTATTTTCTGCATTTGACAGTACTCTCTATCATCTCTCACTGTTTCCCTTGTAAAACCATTTTCCCCAATGCTTGTGTTAGTTTTTCACATAGCAACAGAGTAGAAAGAAGTCAGCCACCTAATAACAAGCCTGCTGTGTTTTGTTTTTGTTGCACTTCTCGTCTAGTGTCATTTTTACTGTCTGAAGCAATATGGTTTTGATTATTTTCCAATGTTCATTTATTCCACAGTCTGTGTACATTTGGGTATTTATCCATCGCTGCTACAGCAATGTGTGAAAGGGACCAATTCAGCCCTAGAGAAAGGAGTGGCCATGGTTACTGAGTAGTGCTAAACAGGGATGGTCCTTGTTGCAATTGCAGGCACGGTGCTTTCAGCACCACCCAAGCCCAGTCTTTGTTGTATCCCAGATCAGGGTTTTCTCTGTGCATGAGAAGCCTTTTCCCAAAGCCAACAGGGTTTACTGTGGCTCCCACTGCAGTTCTGTCCCTCTGGATGGCCAGCAGAGCCTGTACTTCTGGTGCTGCAGTGGGCTTGGGTCTAGTAATCGTGTGCTGGAGCCATACGTAATGACAAATGTAACTGTCACCCTGTCACTTAACATAACGGGAGTATTAAGGGAAATATTTGTTCATGGTTTGGCACTACCAGCACTCCTGTTGGGGTTATTCATTCCATTCCTTCTTTTCACCACTTAGTCCAGAGAGCCTGTAAAACACTTCATCTGCTCAGAATTTCCCCTCACATTACCCAAGTGGGTGGTAGTCATGAATGCTATCAGGATTATCAAAATCTAAAACAGTAACTGCTGAATAGACTTGTTGCATCAAAAAGCACTTAGGCTTCTGTAACTGCGAGAATCAGACAGCCCAAAGGTATACGACCCAGAGCAGGATTACCACTGCGGTATTTTGCCTATGGGCCACTGTGACTTTTCTAACTGCCAAGTCATTAGATAATCTTAAAATTGGGGTAGTACACTGGTGGATCAAATCCTGCAATTAGGTCTCTCTTTAATTCATTCTTAATTGGACAGGTTGCTACTTTTGCAACAGTCAGTAGGTAAATGTGGAGATTTCTTAAAATAGGTAGTCAGAAGTTAGAATAGTCTCTGTGAAAATGAAGACAATGGTGTGAACGCTGTTTTTGTTTATGCTGCTCTTTGTGTGTGTATACACAAAAGAGAGAAAGAGAGGGGGAGAGATAAACACTCTGCAATTACAATACACAAACCAAAAGCTCTTTGTGGCTTTAGATCCCTAACACATATAGCCACTCCTAAAGCTTCTTGATAGTCTACAGGAAAAGAGGAGAACTTTTCTGCAAATGCCAGTTGAAAGATACTTTGATTATGGAACTTGCAAATGCAAACTTCCAATGCAAATTTTGCCATGGAATCAATTTCAAGTACACATAGGTAAGGGAGGAGCTTTATTCAGCAAATGAGAACTGAAAGTATGTAATGTTTTAGGAAAATAGAGCTAGATGGACAATGGGGGAAGTAGCAGAAGACGGAAAAAGAAAAGGAAAAGGAAAAAAGTTTATCTGACAACACTGTGAAAGAATAGATGAGTAGATACTATGCCTCTTGCTTTGACCACGAGCTCTCTGTTAGGTGCAAGACAGGATGGTGTTTCACCTGAGAATGCAGCCTGTTAGTATTAACACGCCCAAGAGGATACCACAGTAAGCCTGGTAGGCTAGATTCTGCTCCCTGATATATTCATACAGCTGAAAGGGGATTTTAGTATCTAAGCAACACTCTCATCACCTGGAGAAGTGGTCCTAATGGTACTGTAATGCATTTGGTTTGTGTTCTGTAGGAAGTGTCTGGCTAGTGCTTCATAATGTGCTTGTAAACTTGAGCGCTGCATCTGTTCCTGCCTTTCTCTTACTAGGTGCCTGAGAAGGAAGCACAATGCAGATTTGACATTGCCTAGACAGAAGGTATCAGTGTATTATCCTGCCTGAAAAGATCACTGATGTTCAGTTGCTTTCTTTCCAAGAAAGAAAACACTTTGAAACAAAACCTTTAGGTACTCTCATGGAAGGAAAGAGTGTTCTCTTCATGGTTTTGCCCTTGGTCCATGCTGTTACTGTGTAAGGCAAAAGGTAACAGCAAAACAAGAAGTTCTGAAATATTTCTGTCAATATAAGTAGTTTATACCCAAATGATTGATTAGTAATAAAAGAGGTACACAACGAGGATAGTCTTAAGTCTACATCTTATTGACTGGAATTGGATATGAATGTAGAAGGTCTACAGCTCATGCTTTAGCTGTACCTGTTCTTCCTGAGAGCTACTCTGGAGAAACACTTCTCCTGGAACACACACATGGGATCAGGTTTATTTTTTGGCTAGTGGGTCTTATTGCCTCTGATATATGAAGGGGAGGTTCTCTGAGGGCTTTGTTAGTGGAGGGAAGGTTGTTTGCTGATGATATATGCATCTATTAAGGGTGTTCAATTCGTGTTTTATCAAGCAAGAACTCTTGAATCTTTTAAGTTTTCTATGGGTTATTTTTTATTTGCATCTCTGTATTAATAAGCTGGTCATTAATTTCAACATATTTTGTCAGTGAAGCAGAGATCTCAATGATAACTAATGTCTTAAAAGTCACTACAGTAGGGCTGCTTCAATGACTGGGCTTTTTGATCTCAAAAAATATCAAAATGCTATGCTGCTCACTTTGCTGATCTTTCTGTGGATCCACCTCTCCAGTTGATTGCATCTTCAGCAAACATGAACAAAATAATATAATTTGGCTTGCTACTGAAATCTGCAAGTATCACACATAGCCAACATAGTTAAACCTTGAAGTTCCATGCATAGGGTTGTATCCCATGACAGATCTGCTGTGCTAGTGCTTCAGTCTCTGAGTTTGTAAACTTTGTTCTTCATGGTGGCTCATCCCTGATCCTGCGAGTCCTGCCAGTTACTTGCATTAAGTTCCATTGCTCATACATACCTGAGAACTAAAATAAATAAATAAATAAATAATAATAATAATAATAAATCCTGTTTAAATGTTTTTGTGATGAAAATGTCAGTTTTGATGTTAGACAAATTCCGATTGTAAGGAAAATGAGAGTGGGTCATTGCGTATTAAATTGATTTCAAAAAATTGATTTAAAATTATTGTGGCTTACATTTGTGGTAGACTAAATCTCTACCAATCCCAGATTTGGTATTGACATGAGTACTTTGCCCTAGAAACCCTAGAAGCCTCAGACACGTGACAAACACTGACAATCCTAAGATTTTGTTTTGATATGCTTGAGATAGGCATATACCTGTATTAGAGGTACCCTGTTAACAGCCTTTTAAAAACTTGCAAAAGGACATTGTGGAAGTAAGGAGGCCTTTTAACTCATTTGATTTGTTTAGTGATTTTTTTAATGTTTATTTTTCACTCAGTTGTAAGATTCAACACAAGGAAGTTTTCGCAATTAAATATTAGCTTGTTTTCAGAAATTACTAGACTCTGTGGGGATATTTTAGAGGGTACTCCTTCCCTGTCAGCGTGTCTTTGGTAGCAATGTTAGGTTGTTATATGTGGCATACAATACCTTTCATTCCTACCTACCCTGTCCAGGCTCAGAGTTGAAAATACTCATTGCAAAATTGTACGTCAAGAAGTATTTTCAGTGTTGTGCATTTTTTATGATGAACTTTGCCCTTCTGGAAAACAGACCGAAGACTCTGAGACCCTCAGCAGTCAGGTTAGATCCAAAAAGCATGCACCCAATGAGCCAAGAAAGGAGGTGCTCGTAGTCTGCTTCAGCAGTTATTCTTCTCCAATTCCCCTGCAGCCCCCAAACCTCAGCTTTCAGTCGTTACTCTGGGCAGCCTGACTGCATACTTCTGAATTCTGGCTCCTCCTGGACACTGCTCTCCTGGTTGCCCCAGGCTGCGCAGTGGTGCCATGTATCATGGAATGGCAATTGCATGGCAAATTCACTTCATTGCCCTGCTAATTCACTTCATTGCCCTGCTAATGGGAAGATGCAGAGCAAGTAGCTGGTTTCAGAAAAAAAAAAAAAAAAAAAAAAAAAAAAAAAGAGAGAAAAATAAAAACCAACATCCAGCACCTGGCTGCAGCAAAATAATGAATTTTGCAGCAAACATGCGAGATTCTGTGGAATCTTGGAACAAAGCCAGACTCCATGACCACAGAAATGCTGAGTCTATGGGGCCCAGAGAGAGATGGCTGGGGCAGTTCACATCTCTTCGTCTTTGTTTCAAGCTCTTTGCAGTCTTTCAGAGGCATCAGATTACATTCCCTTCACATTTTCAAGGTTATCTTCGCTACTAAGAGAGCTAGAAAGTTCATTCTGTTTGGAGGTGAGCTGAGGTTTGAAAGGGCAGCTCTCTAGCCTGGAGTGGTTGCAGAGGCCACTGTCGCAGTGGTGGGCCAGACGTGGCCCAGATTTGAACAATGCCTTTGACAGCATACACTCTCCTGTTACCTGTTTGTCACCTTGGGGGACAATGTCAACTAGGAAAACGGGTGAAAATACAAATATTTTGACTTCTGTTGAAAACCCATAGCATTGTCACCAGTGAAGATCATGTATGTTCATCCTACCTGAGTTTGTCCCCAAGGCTGACACAGCACTGTGTTCCCTTCTGCCTTTCCTTGCTATTCTGAAGAAATATAACACACTTCCTTTTTGGAAAGCTCTTCAGGGCAGTAACCAACAAGCACCATACAACTGCAATCTGTAACTGAGACTATAAAAAAGTAACTGCCTGCACCCTTCCCACTCCCTTTCCCCTCGCTATCTGAAATTGGTTGGATATTGGAGACATAAGCCACAAAACCAACTTCTAACACTCAGTAAGTGTCAAAAATAATGAGCAGCCAGAACTAGCTGATGTATACAAATTCTAGAAATTGAAACGAGCAGCTGTTAGGCGGCTTGTAGTAGCTGTTCAATCAGGAACAATCAGTAGAATTTTTTCTTCAAAAATATTTTAGTGAAAATGTTCATAAAAATTGTAATTCTTTGTGGACAGTTTGTAGACAGAGGAGCATACTTTATTCACTGCAAACTATTCTGGGGTTTGGGATAACACCACGGAGGAATTCTTGTTGCTTAAAACATGCTTTCCCTAATCTGTGGCACAAATCCTGCAGTATTGTAAGCAGCAATGCTTGTATCACTGAAAAGTGTAGTCCTACTTACAGTTCGTAGTATAATGCATGCTCGTAAGTCATTCCGTGAGCAGAGCAGAAACACGGCATTCATCATACCTCTTATGGCATTCATCATACCTCTTATTCTTATGATTTTCTGCCAATAATAATTATTAATAATAATTCTAGTTAATTCTTAGTGTGTGCACATCAGTGCTGACTTTATGGCCACAGCTTTAGGAGCAAGACAGAGGCCTTGCAGGAGTTTGGCTAGGGTCAGTAAACACATATTACTGCTGGTTTTAGATGTACCGACTCAGAGAGGTGGATCTTTGTCTTTTTTTCATGGTGCGAGGCATTTTTAGATTGCCTTATTAAAAATGGATATATATATATGTATGGGTATATAATGGTGTATATAATTAAAAGTATGCAGCTCATCTGATTATTTCCAGCTGCTATATGTGCACTATATACATATGGTTCTGTGTGAAGTCTCCCCTTGAAAATCTTGATGAAGCTGTAGCTTAGCCCTTACCAGTAAAAAGCAAACTGCCAGTGAAGTTTATTTTCTTTTTTACTAAGTTTTCTGGACCATTGTTCTGCTTGAGGAGCCATGTTTGTTAGTTTTGGCTCTCTGACTTTTCTTCCTTAAGGATAAACTCTCCTTAGGCACTTGTACAACTATGCATTAAAAGACTGCATAGCAGTTTATTCACAGCCTAAGCTCTAGCAGAATTCAACTGTGTGACTTCCTGGCTTGAGCGGGGGTGCATCTGTAATGTAAATACCTACTTGATTTTGTGGAAAACCAGGACGTTTTTTGTTTGTTCTTGTAAAAAAAATCCTGCTGGAAGCTTAACTTTAAAGTTGGCATTCAGCCTTCTCTGCTGTGACTCGGATACTGATCTGATTTTGTGCTTTCATGGACATTTTTATATTTTAAAATTTTTAATTCAACATTAGCTTTGCTTACAAGGTACAGAGCAGAATAAAATCACATTACAAACTTTGTAGTATTAGATTTTATCACCATTTATTTCTTCTCGTCTGCCCAGGGATTTCTACATGTTCAGTAGAACTAATTTGCAGTCAGACACTGAGGTCTTCTAGAAGGCCAGCAGGCTCCACAAACTAATTTATCCAAATAACCAATCCCTCATAGGCCAACCATAGAAGGACACCAAAATGGCCTAAGCAGGCAAAGCCCCCTTTTGAAGTCTGGAATGTTTTGACTGACTTGAAACAGGCAGCAGGAATGAAGGGATAATTTTCAGTGACCCATGGGACTTTTTTGCCATTTTCAAATATTAGGTAAAACAAAGAGAAATTGCTTGTTCTAATTTAGAAAGACTTAGCAATCCGGAAGGTAACCAGACTCAGAATGGAGTACTGAGGTATATAGCTAAAGTTTACTTGGTTCATCAAGGGCTTGTGTCTGGCTGTATAGTATTTACACATGAAAACACATGCGCACTTGGCTTTATTTACACATACACCTATGTAAACTAATTTTTGAATTCCATTTTTATAACAAAAATTTGTAAGGAGTATGTCTGTAGTAGTGAGCAAACTACCTATGCTTATGTACTGTTTTTCTTGAAACGATCCTTTTTAGTTAGAAGGACATGTTGTTGCTTCTTACAAGGCTGGGATCTTCACTCAGCTGCAAAGACTTCTGTGCCATACCTGTTTTTTCATACACCCTCTCCTGGTGCCATTCAAATAAGCACAGAAATTATGTTAATTTTTGAGTAAGATTCCCAGTCTGAAGTAGTCTCACAGGCAGAAAAGGGAAACATTTTGATGTGTATGTAAAAACACAATTCTTTACGGACACTTCTAGGGTGAGAAAGATAATATGAATATTCAAAAACAAAATTAAAACATTACAGATCAGGTACTTCATGCCCATCTGTTTAAATGTGTATGTTGAAGAAGGAGAGGGGCAATTTCAGCAACTTCACAGATTTCAGCAGCTTCTTTAGAGGCACACTCCTAGAAATTTGTTATTAAATTTGCCATGGAGATTTAAGTGATAGGTCCAATTCTGTATTTAGCAACACTAATGACTCAGACCAACTACAGCTTTGAGCTTTGTCCCCATGACATTGATTCATAGATAAGATGGGGCTTCCTGGTGGAGTGTTGTCTATACAGAAGAATCACTAAGCCATTAGTGATGTTTCTCTACCCATGCTTAATAGAAATATGCTTCCTTAAAACAGTATTTTGACAAGAATACTGGTCACCAGTTCACCCTTTTCCTTCTGATATCTTTTGTGGCTCTTGGGAGCTGTACCGAACATAACACTCATGGGTAAGGCAGATGCTGAACACCATTCCCTATGTACTCACACTGATACTGCAGGCTTAGGGGTCTGCAAAACATCACTGTGGGGCACTTGTGTATGTCTTGATAACTTTACAGGTAGCAATTTTAATCTGGAAGTTTACAGTTGGGACTCTATGGTGCTTGGCTGAAATATAGCTGGTATCTCTCCTACATGCAGAACAAGCTCCTAGTTTTAGTTTGTGAGTTATTTTACATGGCGTAGTCAGATATGTCCCCTTTGATAGCAGATTTCTCTAAAGTGTTCATGCTTAGTGTTGTGCTAGGGTAACAGACAAATGTGGTAGAATGACAGAGAAATCCTGTTTAAATGCAATTTTCCATCTTATATATACTGTCCTCAGATTAGTGGATTTCAAAAACATGATGTTTAAATTAATGCTATTTGGTGTGAGTGTATATATGTGTGTCTGTGTGCATGGAATGTATTAGATTAAATTAGGTTATGTTCCAGCTTTTACTTGAGGAATATAATTTTGTTAGTAGTTAATAATGTTAATGCCAAGATTTTCTCATATTATGTTTACATATGTGGCTAAAGTAAAATCAAATTATATTTGCTGGGGGTAAGATTATTCAGTCAAGGACCTGTTTACAACAGGAGAAATTAAAGATACAGAGGTTGTAGGAAAGAGATGCTTCTCTATTTCTTTCTGCTTTGCTTTAACTGTGCTGTCTAGACTGTCCTGGAAGTTTTAGGCTCACCAATCTTGCGGTCTGTGCACATAGCAGAACAGCAGAGTCTGTGCGCATAGCACAACAGCAGTGAGCAGGGAGGCTTCTCAGGGATTTCTCATTAATCACGTAGAATTTGTTACCGTGACATTTTGGTATTCAAAGCCTTATATTTTGCCACCAGCATTCACACAGGGTGAACTTTCCATCGTACCAACAATGCACCTATACAACCAAGCAGTACAGCAGATGGGAAAAGATTTATTTCCAGGTTCTGTGATGATCAGCTCATACCCCGAAGCACAAGATTTGATTATCCTGATTATAATTTACAGAGCTATAAATGTTGTTAATAGTCATGACTCAATGAATGAAATTGCTTGAAGATAAAAGTTCCTTATTTTTTCTCAATCTGTTTTAAAAGGAGCGAGTAGGAAAATAAGTCATTTCAGGCATGCTTTCATGCTACCTTCATGCTGCAGAATTATTTTTAAATATAATCTGTTATATTTGGGCAAAATGAATGGGGATGAAAAAAGAGAGAACTTTCAGATAAGCACTACCTTCATACTTGTAAATTCAGGCATTTGCTTTTGCTAAAAGTGGGTTTAGTACTTTAGATATTTTAAGGAAAGTAAGCATTATCTATATTTTATTTTATTTTTATTCTTAATAATTGAACGTATTTTTCATGTTTGACCACCGTTTTAGGCCTGTAAATAATTTAAAAGATCTAAAAGTATTTCTGTATTCAGAACCAACTAGTTAAATGCTTATATGCCTTGCTTTCACCTTCCATTATTTTTACATGGAAAAAGAATCTAAATTTAAGGCCTGTCTCACTTCTATTTTTCTGCTGTAGTCTGAAGCATAATTTTTATTTGAACAAGGAATATTTGGTGGCAGGCTGATAGGTGCATCAGATCTGTGTGATTTGCAACAACATTTTGGAAAGGGAGAAAGTGTAAGATTTATGTTTTATTTTTCTCTGTTTTTAGCGAGGCATTGTAAAAGCTAAGTGGCACATCAGGCCAGTTTGTTTAGTGCACACACTGCATAAATCCTCTACACAGTCCCTGGAATGGCTGTGTACTGCCATTATGCTTTCTATAAACAGAAGACAAGCACACTGCCAAATCTTCGCAGTGCTGGACACCCGCTCATTCTGTTCTTAGCTTGTCTTGTTTATTGTTGTTCAAAGACTATCTTCTGTCTGCCAGTATTGCATCCGCTTTTCATCACAAGGACTAACAAGTGTCTTGCAGTTTTGATAGCTGGGCTCTCCATCTTCTCATTCTCTTCCGTCTGCAATTATGAATAAACTGATTGCATGCATCTGATTAATTTGGCAGTATTTTGGTCTAACTAGAGACAGTTAAGTAGCTACTCAGAAGCAAACTCTCCTGGGGCTGGACTAGAAAAGAGAAGACTTGTAGCTTGAAGAGCACTCTGTTTGGGACTGGCAGAGAAGACCAAGAGGTATGTAAGTGCCACTATGTTGAGTTAGACAAGATAAATCAACTTGCTGTTCTGTATCTAACAGGGACCAGCAGCAGAAGTTTAATGAGAGTAGGAGAAATAAAAGAAATCTTACTTTTGATATGATATGCTTCCTGGGAATGGGCATTTAGGGGAGTCGGTGGATGGGAGTTACATCCAAACCATTGCATCTAATGCAGTCCTTCATGAAATTGTTTTTATCATTGCTACAGAAGCTTAAAGTATAAGCATGTTCAGATGAACATGCTTATACTTTAAGCTTCTGTAGCAATGAGTTCCACAAGTTAGTTAAACATTTTCTAAGTATTTTTGTTGTTTAAAGCTTGCTGCCTAATAACTGTAGAAAAGATATGGGGGTGTTAAGTACCTATGAGATGAGAAATATTGAATTTTCAACTTCTGCTCACTTCCTACAGAACCAGTCCTTATTCTATAGACTTCTGTTCTATCAGCAATGCTGAGCTGTCTCTCCCAAACTGAAGAGCCTATGATTTTCCTGAGGCTGGTCATGAGTTTGTATGAGAGGTGCAAGATGTGAGCACTCTGACCTTATGATGTTTTCTATTTTACTCTGTTTCCTTGCTTCCATAAATAAATGTATTATAACCTTGCTGTTTGCCATTTTTTTTTTCCAGGGCATTTATGGATATGTTTAATAGAGCAGGTCATTTTGGAATTCCACTGGTTACTTTGTGAAAACTACCCGCTTATTCTATCACATCTTTTAAATAGTAATTCAAGACAGACCTTTTATTTTACCTTTTGACAAATTGTTTAAGAGCTTTTGGCTTGTGGGAGCTTTTCAGAAATCTAAATATACTACATTAACCAAATCATCCTTATCCAAATAATCATTAACTCCTTACAGAAATGTTAGTAATCTTGAAGCTATGTTTTCCCTTTACAAAGCAATGCTTTCTCTTCCCCATTACCTCATGTTCCCATGTGCCAACCAATTCTCTTGTTTATTATACCAGCTGATTTGATCATGCTTCCATTGTTTTAGACCTCTTGGGTGAACTCTTGGGTCTGGGTGTTTTGTGCCTCTTCATTTTATCAATCTGCCTTGAAGCTTCCTCTGTTTATACCTTGGTTTAGAGCTGTTAAGGTCTTCTCTTCTTACATAGTGAGTACCATGCAAAATAATTCATTTAGCTTTATTGCAGTGACCATGTCTTGCCTGAAAATTTATTTATTACTACATGCAAGTATTGGCATTTAACTTTTTTTTTTTTTTTTTTTTTTTACATTTATCTGTGCCCACAGGAAGTGGTTATTCAGTGATGGTTTTGTTGTTGTTTGCTTTGACCTGTTTTGTCCTGGCTTTGCATTTAAGTCTACCAAGTTTAAGTCTTTTTTCCAGTTTCAGATATTTAGCTGAAATGTATAGCACTCAGCCTATATAACCCTCAGAATCTTCTCCAGGGAAGCCTAAGTCTCTGTGCAGGTCAGCCAACCCTGTGCAGGTATTTAGGTTGTCTAAAATAGCACTAGAAGCCTTGTTTGGGCATTTGAATTGTTTCCAGTGTATTTTTATTTTGTTAGTCTTTTATCCCACTATTCAGTCTTGTAGTCTTGTTAGCTTTGGAGAGTATAGAGAGAATGTACTGTTGTAATGTTGATCATTCACCTTTTACAAATGTTGTTCACTATTTTGTATACTTAAATCCTTGGGTTAGCAAGATCTATGGATCACATACATTTTGTATAAAAATGCAAAACCAGAAAACGGTGGATTAATTGCATCTTGACTTCCAGGATATACAGTTGTGACTTACATGCCAGCCTCCTGAAATTATATATCTAAAGTGTTCCTACCATGCCAATTGCCAGTATTTTAGTATGTCTCATAGCATAGCCAAATGCATGCTTGCACCTTTGGAGCCTCTTCTTATTTCTTAGGAGATGAAAAAATATTCTGGGCAATGAAATATAATATTTGGTTGTTAACTTTTGCTGGTTTATACACTATGGGAGTCCTGGTATTCAAAGCCCTGCTGTTGGAACTATTGGTCTGATTCTTTGTTTGTTATTTAATTATTTGTTTCAGAAAGTCATCTCCAATGCAGTCTAGCCAAAATTTAACTAGAAATCTACAAGTCTCTTTAGTTGGTCTAATACACTATTTGAAAGATTTTAGTGATTTGCTTCTTAGAGGTGTGCAGCCATAGTCTTGCCCATGTCTGAGGTAGAAGGGGGTGGCAGTTTCTTGCACTATGCCAAGGTGTTCTCAGTGCTGGCAAGCTCTTCTAAACTAAAAACTGAAAATTGTGTCATGCAGGCAGTGGCACTTCTCTTTCTCTCAAAGCTAAAACAACAAGAAAAACAACAAGATATTTTGACATCCCTGAAGCATTTTTAAAATCCCAGTGTGAACAGTTTTTGAATCTCTTCCTCCTGCTATTTATTTATTTTTTTTTTTAAGGCTAACTCTCCAAACTACATCAGGGAAAATTAGATCACAAAACTCTACTATGTAGACAGCATTTTAGAGACCATTTGCTTACAGCATAAGTAACCATTGACATAAGGCTGCAAAGCAAGCAAAGTATATTTTTTGTTATTATTTGAGGCAACTGGTTCTCTTTATCAATCTCCTGTATCTGTGTGAGATTTTCCAAGTTTTTTTGTTGTTGTTTCTCAGAAGTGTTCTGTGTGAGACAAGAGTGCCCTGTGACAATGTCTAAAGCTTTTGTATTATGTGCCAATGACTTAGAACAGAACTTACTATCCCACAGCAACTTCTACAATGGGAAGTTTTATAATCTTTGCAGATGTGATGGGACAGCAGTAGTGTCAGTTCTGTGTAAATCCTTTTATTGTTTTAGAAAGTGTTGTTTGAACATGTAAGCTGAATCACCAAACATTTAACCTGAATCACCATTAAGCTGTCACCAAAAGAGGTCCCTTCTGCAGCTGACAACTGAGGTGACAATTTTATTTTTATTTTTTTCACGTGGTACAAAACATATTTGATACATGAACTGAACAGTAAGAGCTCATTATAGTGGATAATATGAGTGTAGTTATAGCTGTGATGAACTACAGAGGTAAAAGAGTCAAGATTTGCAGGAAAAAAGTTATGTAATTTTCTAAAATGATGGAATAAGAGGGAGGAAAAATAAAATTGTTTTTACATGCAAAAACATTCAGGATCTTTCTCACTGAATGTATTCAGTTTAAAAAGTAGCTTTGAAATGGAAGCTTTCTGAATTTGTATTGAAATGGCATTAGCAGTTTTAACTAAAAACCAGGATCCTGGGGTGCTGGCATCAGTAGCAAGTTGTGAAGATGTCATTCAGGGAAAATATTTCTCTGGGGTAGAAGTTTAAATTCCAGCTCTAGTCAGGCAGAAGTAGGGTTTATGCTCTGTTTTGCATTCTTTGGATTATAGAATAGCCAGGGTGATAAGAAACACCATCTCTAACCACCTGTCCCTCCTCCTTTCTTCTGTGATACCATCTTTTTGCCAAAGATATGATGAAAGAGTAAATATTAAAAACGTGAGCCCACCTGTTTGAGAAGCAGCTACTGAGAGCTGAATTACTTAATCTTTTGAAAAAATACTCTGTTACTGTTTTTATGAAAAATAAATATAATCAATATTAAGAAGTAAGTCAGTACTATTTTTGTTTTTCTTTTCACTGAACCAATGCACTAATTGAAGATTGGCTCTAAAACTGGCTTTGTTCCAGTTGTTGAGCATCACTAGTCAGTGAGATCTATTGATCCTCAGGCCTCAAGTAGTTCAGCCACATTGGCTTCAGTGCACTGTGTGTCTTTGGAGATGGTGCCTGCTTCGATGTCACTGGCTAAATCTTAGAGCTCGGGACAGTCTTTCTGGGGCAGAAAATAGAATCTGCATCACCACTGTGGCCAAATCCAATCAAATCTCTTGGAGTTCAAGATGTGGGGTTTTACTATTAAATTAGCAACTGCTTTTCCTTCCTTGCCTTTATTCCTCATCTGTCCTATATCTTGCCTTCTTTTCAAGAACCTGTCCTAAGTAACCAACATGACTTCTTTAGCAAATCTGCTATAAGTCCTTGAGTGGCAATGCTGCTAAAAAACAATCCCTTCATTGCCTGTTACCAGCACAGTTTGGGCAGTCTGAGAACAGCTGGTAAGGTTATGAGCTCAACACCCCTTGGTCAACAAACCAGAATTAAAAGTGTGCAGGAGACACAGGAGTTATGTTTTTATCTTAATTGTGCTTCCCTCCCCTTCTGTATTTGCTTTGTTTTATCTTCAAGAATGGAAAATTGGATACCAGCTATGCAGCAGCTCTGAATCCTCTTTTTATTTCTACCTCTTCCTTAGTCATCTTCTGAGGAAGAGTTAATCCAATGACATCTGGATGACAATGACACCACATAAAGTTTTTATCCCACTCAAGACTTTCCTCGTTAAATAGTTCAGCATGTAAGAAGAAAGCGAATAAGAAGCATTATCACAAGGAAAGCAGTATGTAATATATTAATATTTTGAAAACATTAACTCTTCTTCCTTTTTTTAATTTCATTTTTTATTTATTTATTTTCATTTTATTAAAAGTTACAGACAGTCTGCATGGGGATCGTTTCCATGATGATTTGTCTGTACTTACAGTGCCAAGCTGTATTGACTGGTCACTGTGTAATTGAGAAGGATCAGGCTAACACCTTTGACTCCCTGGTCCCCTTTGTCCACCATCATTTTTAATAAATGACATGATTTCAAGAAACCTCCTATACAGAGAACACCCATTCTTCTGTGTTTTACAGCTGTTGTCTTCATGTCCAATGACTTGTGCAGGAGGAGGCTGTGCTGAGCACAGTAAAGGTGGGAACCACCCTGTGTACATGCGTAGGTGGAAATGCTGTGGAAAGTGTAAGGAAGGAAAGTAAGTTTGGAATAAAAGGATAAGTCATTTGATCCCTCCTTTTACTTCCAGATGAAAGTGTTCCTCCACCCACCTCCCCTTCCTAGCCTTTGCCTTCTCTTTGTTTCCACATTTCGCAGCACAGTGCAGTCATTTTATTAGTTGAGGTTAACACATGACCAAAGAACATAAGAAGTCATGCCTGAAAAATGATTTTGTGCCTCTGAGCTCTCAGGTCTTATATGACCTGTCATAAAATGAAAAATACTTGTTAAACATTTTCCCAGAATAAATTTGAGAGGTATTCATTATATACCTATCTTCTGCTGATAGGCTTTGTGACTATTTGCTTACCTCACACTAATGCCAGATTTGCACTGATGGTTTTCAGGTCATCCTGAGTCCTTTCCTTCAGTGTTGGTACACCTTTGTCTTTCCTTCCATTCACCATGCTAATAAAAATCTGTGGATTTCAGCTGGTTTTGAAAAAAGGCCAATGCTCTTCTTGACATTTTTTTTTTTTCCAGCTCTCATCATCTTTAGCCACTGATATTTTCTGCCACTCTAGTTTCTCGTTGTCAGTGGCTAAGTAGATAAACATTATTTCCTCCAAACTCTGCAGGGCATTAGAGGCAACTGCTATAAATAGAACTTGTGTCCTTGGTTTTGCTGAGCAGTTGTTGATTGTGTCAAACTGACTCCTAAGTGCAAAATTTTATGTAGTTGTTACTGCTGTTACCTAGAAAATATTAGAAACTCTTGCTGAGGTCTCTATTACATATGGGACGTACTGTTGCAGAGTTCTTTTCTTAGTATTATTTCTTTTTAGTTCTTAATTGTGGGTTATTTAGCAAATGTTCTATGCTAAAATACCTTTAGGCACAAATCCTATAGAGATAACTTGTTTAGAGGGTTTTATTATTTTGTCTGCAAGCCTTATGCCCCAGTGAGGAATTGTGAGTTACCTTTGTAAGGCAAAGAGAATCATCAGAAACAAGTGGCACTGACAAACCTGCTGTATTTTATAATTTAACATTTGTTTGCTGTAAACTATTTGTTGGTATAAAAGTAAATGAATGAAGTGCTAAGAAGTGTTGTGCAGGACATGTGCAAGTCTGCCAACAAAAATAAACGTCTGTGATGAAGTGTGGGATGCTCTTAAGGGCATGCTAAACAAGAACTGTCAGGATCACAAGCAAGCTGACCACGCAGAGTGCAGATGCTGGGCTTCTGAACCAGGGATTATCTTCTTTCAGCACAGATATTCAGTTTAATGTTCACAAAGGAGTTTAAAAACTTTATTATTTTTAACAGCCCTGAATCTGTCAAAACTGAAGGACTGGGTTGAATGGCTGTTACATCCGATGTGCTTCATACAAAATCTTTGTGTTATCCTGCTGTGCCCAAGATTTCACTAGAGATATCTTGATTATTCTGGTGCTTTTTAAAGATTTGAGACTTACATGAAGAAGAAATTAACTTTTTCTGCTTTGAGATGCCCTTGTCTAATGGAATGTAATGTTTAGGTACAAGGAGGGTTTTGTGGTTAAGACACTAACTTACTTGGGAGATTTGGGATATATTAATCCATGTCTGTCCTACAAACTCCTTCCAACAGTGACACCATGACACCTGTCTCTGCCTACTTTTTGTCTGAAAAATGGGGTAGTGATGCTTTCTCTCCTGTCAGATTAGTCTAACCATATAAATTAGTTGTAGTGAGGTTGTTATGTATACAAGTTGTGCTAAGCACTGTCTTCCAATCCTGAGTATTGAAATTGTGTTTCCTTTTGAAAGCTGAGTGAGAGAGTGGCAGACTCCAGTGCTGAACTACTTTTGCTTTCAATAATAAAGATGAAGAAACTCAAATTATTCTTGTGGACATCTCTGTGTAAATGCTCATAGCAGCTATATTGCAGTGGACAAATCCAAAACACACAAGGAGGGACCCTATGCTTTGCAGTGATAAATATCTGAAGTCTAGATTTGGACAATGTATAATCTGTCCCTGTGAGGGGAGTGGGAGTTATATGTACACAGTTAAAGCTGTGAATTTGATCCAGATTTTTATCCTATACTCTGGAAACTCAGTATTTTTTCCTTAAAACATACTCTTGTGTATTATTTCTTCCTCTTTGTAAGTACATACACATTTTACCTTAAGACTGTTTTATAGTCTCCAGACTTGTATACTTGTGAACTTTTTGACTTTTAGAACAATTATTTTCTCTAGCAGACTGAAAATTTTAAATACTGAGCACATAATTAAACACACTGTTCAATTCTTACACGTCTTCATTCTTATCTGGTCAGAAAGTTATATGGGAATATTTTCTGATAACCCAACATTGTAGAATGTGTTTAGTAGTTTTTTAGTCTATTGAGTATTTTGCCAAATTAATACAAAGTGGTGCTGAGAGATAAATGTAGGAAATGTCAGGATAAATAAAGCAAAAATTTAACTTGTTCTTTAGCTCTTTCTAAAATAAGACACCGTTTACTTTGTCTTACTTTAGCCATCTGTTGTTGCTTCTATGTGCAATAATACTACATGACCAAAAGTCTACGTGATACAGTTTTATAAGTCACAAGAATCTATTATCTTGTAACTCAATGGCTTTTTAAACAATACAAATTTTAGAATAAATATTTTTAAAATGGTAAATATAAAACTGTTTGCCACATGTATTTCTTATATTTATTTTATCTTTGTCTTATATATAGCTGTTGTTCCTCTATTAATCTATGTTTCAAACATTAAATGCCTTCCTCGTGGCAGCTGTCTATTCAGTTGTACTATAACTACTGGCATGTTAAATTCAAAGTGGAATGTCATGGAGAACACAGATAATATATTTAGTTCCTGTCACCAGACAGCACAAGGCACCAGTGCGTCTCGTTCTCAGAGGGGGATGCCAGCTACTTTCACTGCAATGTTCCCTTTCAGTTAATATAATTTAATTTATTTTTTTTTTAGAGGAAGCATTAGTCAAGACTATCAGCATGATTTTTACAGCAATCTTGATAGATATGAGTACCTAAAAGAAATGTTTTAAACACAATAATTTTAAAGCAATGTCAGAGAGGATATTTAGAAGAATATATGTTTGCTTTTCTAATGTTTTGATATGTGCAGTCTTTATGCCATTTAAAAAAAAAAAAAAAAAAATTTGTAGCTGGAGCATATGTAGGAGGACTCTGGGTCTGAATGATCAGAAGCAAGCCATCTGAAAACAGATTATAGAAGTTTATGGAAGGGAAAACTTTCCCAAGAGCATAGTGTAAAGCTTAATCCATATTTCTAGAAAATTGCAGCTGTCAGGCTTTCTTTTATTACCCTAGCAAACTGCTGTGTCAGGTGTTACAAAGAAGTTTGGCCATGCATTTAGAAAATTAATAGCTTCCTTACATCAGATGTGTTAAATAGAAACATGTCTGGCTGCATAGCCTGTTGTCATATTTTGAAGTTCCCATTGAAAGTTATTTCTTTTACTATATGATTTATGTTCTGTAATTAAGCTGAGGAGAAAGAGACATTTTGTTGGGACAGTGATCTTCATGCACATAAAAACATTTATAGGATGAGACCAACATTTGCTATGCCAGTCTTTCTGTATGTATTGTAGGCACTCCTGAGGGCAGTTGCCATTCAGACACAGTGAATTCTAGCGTGAAATAATTGCCAATTTGCCATAAATAAATTGGCATTGACATTAATTTGTATCACTGATAAATTGTATTCAGTTTGTCAAAAGATCATTTTTTTGTTTGTTTGTCAGTACATAGAAATATCTTATACTGATGCTCTGATTTTTGGTAAGTTTTTCATCCTTTTTCAAAATTTTCAATGCTTTCAACTAACTGTAGTTTACTACTGGCACGAACAGCTTAAACATCAGATTTTATGAAGTTGCTTTCTTCATTCTGTGATACAGTTAGTGTACTGAAAATTGGTGCTGCACTGACTCTTGATAAACAAGGAAGAAAATGTGGACATTGTCTGAGAATGACTGAACTGAAGCAGTCTCTCATGTGGAGGAAGAATGAAAGCAAGTGGATTTATGTTGTTACCTCTCAAAGCAGGGGCAAGAATGCTCACTGTTGCATGGACACTTCCACCAGTCAACTGCTGAATCATAGGATAATTTAGGCTGGAAGGGACCCCTGGAGCTAATCTGGTTTGCCCAGGGTCCAGCTACACCAAGTTGCTCAAAGCCTTTTCTGGTTGAAGTTGGAATATCTCTAAGGATGGAGTTCGTGCAGCCTGTCTGGTCAAAATAGAGGGGAAAAATAGAGGAGAGGACATAGAGACTATGTCCTCTGATCTGTTGCCTGCACTGTTGTTAATATAGCCACATATGTTTTTGGCCTTCTTTGCTACTGCTGGCTCATGTTCTAGTTCTCTGTCAGGTTCTCCCATTCTTATCTGTAAATCTACTTTCTATCCAGTTGGCCCCTGGCTCTGACTGTCACATGAAACTTGGCTTTTTCCTTTTGTTGAACTCCACGAGGTTCCTCTATGTCTATTTCTCCAGCCTACCAAAATCCCTGAGATGAATAGCAATTCTTCCCTACTGATCTGGGAGGGCAGAGTTGCAGACCTGAGAACTTCACAATCTGTGAACTTGTTGATAGTGCACTCCATCTTGTCTTCTTGGTTATTAGTAGACACTAAACAGTACTGGACATGTTATGAATACCCAGGAGATGACACTGACAGCTAGCTGCCAGCTGCCCTTTGTACTGCTGATCAAAACATCATAAGGTTCAGCCAATTTTCCACCCATCTTATCCTCTACTTATTTAGCTGAAAATATAATGTTGGAGACTTGTAGAACCAGTCATTTCATTGTGAAGGCGGTCAGGCTGGTTAAGCACAGGTTGCCTTTGGTAAATCCATCTGGCTATTCCCAATTATCTTTGTGTCTATTATGTACCTGGAAATGTTTTCTGGGAGGATTTGTTCCATAATCTTCCTGGAGGCTGAACTTAGGCTGACTGGACTTTACTTTCCTGCTGTCTCTTATTCTTGAAGCTGATGTGACATTTTTGAGTCTTTAGGAATCTCCTCTGATCATTATGACCTCTCAAAGATGATCAGTGATGTTGGTTTTCCAACTCCACCTCTATGTTCTCAGGCCATGTCTCTATACTCCTTATGAATATCTTGCCACTGCCTCCACCTGTCATGTACTTAATTTTTGTGTTTGAGATCAGTCAGGAGTGTCCTGTTCAGCCATTCAGGCCTTCTGCCCTGCCTGCTCAGCTTCATGTTCATTGGAAAGGAGAATGGTAGGGTTATGACTGAGGGTCAACCAACTTTTCTGGGCCCCATGGGATCCTGCCAGGCATGTCCCTGAACAAGCCAACAGCTACTCCTCTGAATGATAATATAAAATAGATGGGAGAATGCGTCTGAGCCATAATTTGTAGGTTGTAATGTAGGGTTGGCTCTGTGGTTTTACCTCCATGGCTTAGGTCAGATGAGAAGGGGGAGACTGTAGGGTCTGGTCTTCAAGCTGGCATCACTGTGAGGGAACATGGAGAGTATGCAGCTTCCATTGAGGACTACTACTGGTTACACTGGAGCTGCTGATGGCACTAGCTGATGGCATTAGCAAGTTTAATTTTCAAGCTGTGATTTAGACAATCCAAAAAATTGAGAAGATGGTTGCTACAAAGAGCATATAGGATTTGTTATGTTTTGGAAATAATATACAAATATTGTTTGGATCAAGGAGTCCTCATATCTAAGAAAGGTAGGAATGAATGTTCTGCCAGAAGTGTTTCCGCTTTTTCTTCAGAAGAAAGGTGATTTTATAATGCACTGTAAATGTGTTAATGTATAAGGTTGTTACTAAACTCTCTACAGTTAAGAGGTAATTGCATATTATATAATACCTTTTTTTTTCCTATTACTATGTTAATTTCCTTATACATTGATGACATACCTGTCCCCAACATCAGTTAATATTTCTAGTATACCAATAAATTTCAGACATTACAAAGCCCACTGAAAATCAAACCAGAAGAGTAGCTAGATCTTATAATGCTTGTTCTATCAACGTTTCTGGATTGTAATCCTGAATCCAAATGTATGCACCTCTTTTTCACAGACTTAAGACAGGATGGAAAACTCTACGTCTTACAAAGAAACAGGACTTCACATAGTTTTTAATTTATTGCTTGAGTAAGGAGACATTTTATACCTTAGAAAGTAATTGATTTGTTTCTCTCAGATTTTCAGGAAAATCAATTTATTTAGTGTAAACTGACTAGAAAAACATATCGGAGAAAAAACTTGATGACAAGAAAACTAGAAACACTGGAGTTTGTGTTTTAATTATTGCTGTTGAATTATTAAATCAAAAAGGAAAAAAGGAAAAAAAGTATATACAAACACTATTTATGTTTGTCTATAACATTATGAAGTAAAAAAAAAAAAAAAAAGTCCATATTCATTTTTTAATCTGCAGGTTTAGTGCATGCATAAGGCTTGATTCTGATAGTACTTGTAAATGTGCAGCTAGACAAGCATCTCTTCCTTTAGTGGACTGATGTCCTTGCTGAGGTCCTTTGTTCCTAGCTGATGAAAAAAAAAGGCAGTCTACAGGCTGTATTTGTAATAAGTGATCAAACCTTCTCAGTGTTAGGATAAATGAGAGGGAAGATTTTATTATAAAATAGTCATTGAGGTGCTCTTTGAAGTGATATGGCAAACTGGAGCCACTCCAGAGAGCAGCATGCACTGTTCTGCCAGGGAGGTATGATTGGAGCAGGTGGGTGGCACTGTGATTTGGAGGGGCTGGGGGACCCTGAGAAGCCAATGGCAGAGCAGTAAGATGCAGAACACATGAAGAATCACTGGAGAACTGCAGTGGCTTTGCTGTATCTTCCATAACCATGTTGTACCCGTTAATAACTCATCCAAGGCCATGCTGCATTTGAACTGGAAGGATGCTCCCTACGACAGCTTTATGCCTGCCATGGTAATGGATTTGAGACAAACTGTTTTATCTCAAGTTAAAGGAAGAATTTTTTCACGTCCATTTCTATCTATAACCTTCAAAGGAAATTGCTTTAAATAAGTGAGCCTTTGCCTAGAAAAAAAAAAGCTGGCTGAATGCCTGTTTAAATGAAAAAACGAAATAAAATAGTAAAATGTGAGTGCAGATTGTAGATGTAAACCATGGCTTATTAGCTTGAAAGAGGAAATTGATTTGTGTGGATTGTTGGTTTTTTTTTGTTTGTTTATTTGTTTGTTTTTGTTTTTGTTTTCCTTTAAAGAAGAATGTAAAGTAATTATTATATTATTATATTATTATATTATTATATTATTATATTATTATATTATTATATTATATTTTGAATTACTATTGTTTCTATGTGATGTTTATGGTATAAACAGAGCCCTCAATTTCTGAGAGCATGATAGAATTTTATCAATTCCTGGGGGAAGTCCTTGCTTCTTTTATGAATGACCAGTAATTTCTACGTCATTTCATCTACTTGTTAGTATTTTTGCTCATAGAGTGTACAAAAGAGTAAACCACTTTTGTGGCAACCTTTAAAAGCTGAAGCTAGGTTACAAAATTTGATAACCACAAAAGCTATTTAATGCAACTAAACTCCAGAGCCCAAATATTTTTCCATTATGTAATGCAGAAAACAAATTCAATTGCCACAGCATAAAAAAAAAAAAAAAAAACAAAAAAAAAAAAAAAAAACACTTTTCTGTTCTTCTTGGGGTATTTACAGCTCTGTGCCTCTTATTTTGAAGATTTTTATAACTGTTTCATTTATTGTCTTCAGAGAAAGACAATAACCAATAAATGAATGAGTAAATTTACTGAAAAGTTGACAGAAATTAGTAACTTCAGTTACTGTCAGTAGACCTTTTTATGCGCACATTGTGAGATAAAGTATGATCAGGAATACAGTGCTGAATTCATGACTGAGATGGGAAGAGGCTGAATAGTTTAAGAGATTGAGTTATGTAAATATGTATGCTAAAATGTTAGCAGTTACTTTGTTTCTTTCACCTTAGCCAGTCTGTTACTGAATGCTAGAGGCAACACACTTAATTTAGAAATTTCTAAGGAAACTTCAAGAACAATTACAAAAATCCAGTTTAAATTCTGTAGTTCCTTCCGACTCACTGTCAGGTTTCTGGTAAGTAGACTGCTGCCCTGCTGACCTTAAGCCTGGGGATATCCTTAACACAAAATTCTATTTGTACTAAATTATGAAAACTTTTTTATAATGTAGCTTGCATCTAGGAACTAAACTAGGACCATCACAGTTACTTCTCCTAAAGTCCTATATTTTTTGAACCTAGAACTCAAGATGTTAAATATCAAAATAACTTTTCCTTATTTTCTAAAATGTGCACAAAGTTAGAAAAAAAGTATGAAAAGAACCTGAAGTTTAATCTCTTCTTGATCCTTTAGCAGTAGGAGGTAGACTTTCCCAGTCTGTGGAATAGTCACAGTAGTTGAAACTCTGTTAAGCAACTCACAGACCTTAATAAAAGGGCAGGTTTTTAAGACACAGGGTGGTGTTACTGAGACTGCTTTTTGAAATAAATATTTATATGCTAAAAGCATTTTTACATCCCATACAGCTATGAATTTTTTATTAATAAGATTTATACAAGTATTCAAAAAGGGGAAAGTGAGGCATAGTTGAATAATAGTGCAGTTTTGAGCTGTGAGTAGTATCTGTGATGATGTGATTCATTTTAAACTTTTCATGCTAGCAAACTTTCTTTTTCTGTACAACGTACCTGAGTACAAACATGGGTATTTTGTAAATACAGAAATAAATATGTTATATATGGGTTAAGTGAATTGGGAGGATGTGTAGAACACATTTCAATTGTACTGAAAGTATAACTATCATCTGTTGTGAATGGATCTCAGATTTACACATATGAAAATAGAAAAATTACAGTAAATTTTGTTTATAATTCTAATTAAATTTTATAAATATTTATACTGAATCCCTTGTTTTCATTCCTGCTGTATTTATCTTCGAAGGAGCAAAGTATTACAATCACTAAAAATCTCAAAAGTCCTGATTTGGCAGATCACATATCCCAGAAGGGTGCTTGTAGGAGGGAAATTATACTTAACTTTTCTAGGTATCTGATTGAAAGAAAATTACTGAGAAAACTCTGCGAGTGCCAAGACTCCTTTTTAAGGTGACTGACATGTTTGAAACATGGACAAGGTGATGATTAGGCAGGTCATTCATCATACTATCTCCCACAGTTGGATGATTTGTCATCTTGAACTTTAAAGTTTACAGGGAAGATCTTCAATATAAACCGATTGTAAGTGGAACATCTCAGTGGTACTGTAACTAGTCTTACTGCCAAATAGTGCTTTTGCAAACATTCTGTTTCTATATTTATGAACTATTATTAGTTTGTTGTAATACTAGCAATATATAAATGGTTCACTGTAATGTCTAGAAGCCTCATCACAGAAAATGTATTCCTAAGTGAATGATTAAATATGTAGTTATTTTTAATGATTGGACCTAATACAAAGATCATGAGAGAAATTGTGACCACACTGAAGTCAGAAAGAAGATCAATAGTGAATTCAGAGGGACCACGCTCCCAATTTTTTGCAATTTTCTTTTTTTTCTTAGTTGAAATAATTCCATGATCCAAATGCTTTTTTTCTTAAAAAAAATACAAATAAAACAAAATAACACAAACAAACAAACAAAAAAACAGAGTGTCACTGTAGAGCATGCCAGTTTCTACCATTAGTCTAGAGTGGATTAGTTTATTAGTCTATTGTGCATTTCAAAGACTATTATTTTGAATTACATTTGATCAAAAATAGACCTTTGAATGGTGAAATTTATGAAGCTCAGTCTTCAGTAGTTGTCTCCTGTGAGAATTTTCTAGTATCTAAAATCTGACTGACGTTATGAGGTAGCGTTTCCCTCTACTGGGAAGAGCTAATCAGAACCACTCTTCTAGTTCAGGTCCTCTTTCTCTTGCCACCACAGAAGCAGCACTCTGCCAGGACGAGGCATTACCAAGCAAAGAATGAGATGTATGGCCTGTGCAAAAGTGAAATGCTTGGTATTTTTCTTTTAATGTGAGATTGGATTTTTGTTTACCACATAATTAAAAAAATAATAATAATGATAATAAAAAATCAGATTTAAACATTTCTTCACCATTATCAAATGTATATAGAAAATATAACTAACAGGTAAGTCATTGTGCAAGGTAAATCCTTCAGCTTCATCCTGCGCTGAAATATACTTTTTAGTGAAAGAAATTAGATGTCATGTAGCACTCCATAGGATCCTTTTAAAATTCAGATCACATGCTAAAATAAGAGTTCAGATCTTTCACAGAATTTGCTTATAAAATTGATAACCTGGATAACATCTTTCAAGGAAGCAAAAGGTAGTTATTTAAGATGCTGGAAGAAGTGAGATGGGAAGTGTGGAGGAACTTAACAGGGAAGTGTAACCTCAACTGTTTGACTTCTGTGTCCTATATGGTTTAGTAAGAACACATGTAGTTATCTTATGGGTACCATGTCATCCCTCTGAATTGAATTACTTCTGTAATATCTAGTCTTAATAGTAGATGAAATTTCTTGGTGACTGAATCACTGAACAGAGACTAAGAGCAGGATGATTCATAATTAAAACAACAACAACAACAAAAAACAGTTCCTAGCCAACACAAAAATGATACAGGTCCATAAAACTTTGGATATGTCTTTTAATGTTTATTTCTATTTTTGTTATATTAAACAGAATTAATAGACCAACAGACTTTTAAAAGTCATCCTCAACTATCTATAACTCTCAGAAAATTAAAAGTGATCACACCTCATCCAGAGATTTGTGGGCCATGTTCTTGCTTGCAGGTTTCCATGTTTCATCACATACATCTCTGTAAAGGAGTATACAACATGACTGATTTTATTTATGTTCCTTTAAAAACAGTTGATGCATATGTAAATGGCAATGCAAAGTGCAGCACATTTGGACAAGTCTTCCAGAAAGATAGTTATAACCATCCTATTTCAAATAAATCAGAGGGGACAGGCTGACTGTCTTGAGGACCAGAAAAAGTAGAGGCACTAGTCAAGGCATGGAAATTTAGAGGCATCAGTGACCTAATTAAAGAACAAGAATTCTTCTAGTGTTGATGCCTAAAGTTCAAATGTTCTTTTTATACAGAAAACTCGCCTGCCTGGCTGCTGCACAAATATTAAAACTACTCTGTGTGAGACAAGTTTTTTCAGCATCTGGTCTGCAGCACCATGAGACAGTAGCTAAATCTTTGCTATGCAAGGCCTCCTTGTCAATCTTGAGCCTAAACATAGTAGCCAGTGTAATAAGATGTTTATTAGGGGAAACAAATCATTCATGTCTTGAGATAAACTCCTAACATTGACAACATTCCTCCTGAAAGTTATAGTAAAATGATTACTGTGTTTTCTTCCTAACTACATTCCTTTCAGGAAGACACTGCATGCCTGCTAAAGTCATTTGTAGCCTTGTCCTCCAAATAAATGAATGTCAAGGTTGAATAAGATAACTAATGATTTGGACTACCTCATACTTAAACACCAGAAGAGAGGTAGCTCCAAGTTTCCTTTCTTTAATCCTTGGTGGGTTGCTCTGATTCTTATAACTTTTTTCCCAAAAAAATTCTTACTGTGTGTTTCTGGAACAAAATACCTTATCTAGGGCTTATCCAAATCCCATCTACTTCATTACCACATTCACCTTGGGACAAAAGCCCTTAACGCAAGACAGGGGTAAAATGTGAAAACAATGGTTTCCAAATTTTCTAACTCTTAACATTCACAGATCTAAGTATTTTATTGTCATAAATGTCACGACTGGATTGAGAGCTTTCAAAATCACTACCAGGAAGTATGTTGTAGCATATAGCACATGTTTTAAAAAGGAAATGACTGAATAAATTAAAACATTGGAAGACAATCTGAGTTACATAATAGTTATGTCTATTAAATCATTCAGGAGAAGTTGCAGCTGAACTAACACTCTGTAAAAATGTACTCTCTGTGGTAGACTCTTCACTCACTGAACTTATGTAAAATGTACCAGTGAGGAGTGAATGGTTTGACAAAATGGAAAATTGCTACCATGGAAGAGAGACATTCAGAGATTCCTTACAGAGGAGAAGATGATGATTCAGTTACATGCTAGAGAGAAGCAATTAACTACGTCTTTCAGTTTAAAACTGACGCTTATTTGCAGTGATGTTTGACCCATAACCAACTCTGTCCCTCTCGTCTGAATGCTCATCTACAAAAGGAAGAAAGTATGAGCTATTCATAGTGAAGACCTGGATGCTACTACAAATTGTTTACAGTCTGTGTGAACATCAGGTCTAAATGTTTTCCCCATAAATGCTCACATAAGCAACTCATTGATCATTTTTCTCTCAATATATTCTTCCTGTTTTCACTTCAAGTATATGATATAACTACAGGCCACCTAAGATTAAATTCTTAATAGCCGAATATGCAATCCTTTATAAGGGAAGCCTTGTAGACCAACAGACAAGTTTGAATCCAGATCTTACTCTGTCAACTAAATTAGGACTCAATGGGTTGGAAAACAGTTTAATTTTGTGATGAACTGGAAATATTTCAGTAAGTATTCATACCAGACTGCTACAACACAATCTCAGAAGGGTATTTTATAGGTTGTATGTATTTTAAAGATTTTAAA
The DNA here is from genome assembly GCA_011076525.1 of Nettapus auritus. Lineage (NCBI taxonomy): Eukaryota > Metazoa > Chordata > Aves > Anseriformes > Anatidae > Nettapus > Nettapus auritus. Next base: position 124,399,718 of record CM021766.1, on the reverse strand, counting down.
GAACAGAAGTTATTTGTTATCAGTAAATCTAGAAATGTTTTGGTCTTTCAGCAGGGTACCTTTTCCATTTTTTAAATAACTGAATTTGAAAAATACTTTGGTATATATCAGACCAAAGTATTGTACTTAGTGTGCTGAAAAACAGTTATTTCACTTTCTTATATTTGTTTTTCAAAAAGATGACTTGACAGAGCTGTCTTCTAGTGATCTTCCTGTTGTAGCTGTTGTGAAAATATTAGGTTTTCCTCTGGTAGGTATAGAAGCACAAACATACAGACATTCTCCTGTACTCATATGCTAAAAGCACTATCATTTCATTCTTACCAGTTCAAGGTATTGTCCACTTGTGCATTCTGAAGAAAGAGTGAACTCCCTCATCAAGATGCATGCCAGATGTCATTGTATGACATAAAAATAAAAATAATAATAATAATAATAAAAAAAAAGTAATATTAATTGATAGAATTCCATTATATTTTCTGTTGTGCTTTCTATTCAGTAATCTAAAAAAAAGCAAAGGTCTTGTGCTGAGATCTCAGGGCAAGAATTTTACTGGTGCATTTCATTCCACAGGACTGCAGATTTTAGACCAGAGGTGGACAAACTTTTTCATTGTAGGAGCCCCATCCAAAAATACTTCCAAATAAAAAGCTGCATGATGTTCATGGCATACTTAGAAAAATCAAGGCTGGAAGGACTGTGATTTCCAAGCAAGTGACAGAAGAGTCCCAGTGCTCAACAAGGCTGACCTATCTTGCTTGTGAGTCGCAAAGCAGTTGAGAAATGTCATTTTTGCAAGCTGAACCTCGCTAGCAATACAGATTACCTGGCAGCCCGAAAAAAAAAACCTTGCAGCTGGCCTTTCTATTTAGCTTCAAAATAGAGAAATTCCTTTGAACTACTCTGAATATCCACTTCGGTCTAGCACCAGATTTTTGCCAGCCTTATCTGATTGCTTGAAGAATCTGAATCAGTTTAAGCATTAACCTCAGGAGTAAATGGTCTCATTATAATCAGTGCAGCTACCAACATGCTAAACTTACCATTCATGATTTAGGGCCCTCCAGTAATAGATGAATAGAATGGATTCTAGTGGTTCCATATGTCCACTGTTCTTTCATTTACTGGGAGGTGTTACACTAGCCACAGTTCAGACCAAGCTGCTTTACAAGATATTATTATAATCTGTCAGAGGTAAGAATATACAGTATGCAGTGAGGTAAGACACAGAGTTTTGTTCTTTTAGAATGATACGCTCCATGTAATGCTGAAGTGAAAACATGTTTATTTGAAACTCTTGCACCCTCCCTTTAAGGACTGCAGTTTAATACTTTCCCTAAATTTCTGAGAGTTTATGTTATTAAAACCAGTGCTTGAAGCTGGGAATTGCTATTTTTAGAGCTATAGAAAGGTGTTTTTCAGAGGCTTTTGTCAGGAGTGGTACTCCTTTTTGTAGAAATACAAGGAAGATTAAGTCCATTTTCAGCTGATACTATAGTCTAAGTGGTAATACTAATAATGATACAAGACGACTCCTAATCTTGTTATCAATAGTTGTTTTACCATTTATTTTAAAAGGACATTTTTTAAATAAATGTAGAGACCCACTTGAGAATAATTTTTAATGATATATGAATGGGAATGGAATCAGCCTTTCAAAACTTTTAATGGACTTTTTCTTTCCTAATGATGTTTTTACTACATTAAATATTGACATAATATTTTAAATATGCTGACTGTAAATTGAAAAATATTAATAGAAACAAAAATTTGAGAGAACTTACTTCAGTGGATCATTTCAGCTATCACCATCTCTGAAGAAGGACTGAATACCTTAATTACCTTTGTACCAGTGGATGTTCATCTAACACACACCTGTGATGCAGGAGTTTTCTCCATTCTCAGTGCACATGGCAATTCTCTGCCCTCTTTGTGATAGACTTTTAGAAACTTGTACGGATTTATCATACTTGTCAGTACACAGTAAATTTAGAGCAATACCTCAACTAGAGTGGTCAGTCTATATTTTAAATGGTTAAAACTCTTACATATCTTTTTTGATGTCAGAGTCCTGTAACTAAAATACTATCAATCTTTTTTTATTGTATTTTTAGTGGAAGTCTTGGAAATACATTATTTTTTACTAATAAATTCTGTAATTTAATTAGCATTTTTATGTCAGATGCTCAGACATGAACAGCTAGCTTTGGTAATGTCCCACTGCTTTCCTAGACCATGTTCTTGCAGACATACATTTGCAGGTAACTAATATGGTTAAAGTTAAGGTGACTGATTGCAGCACATACATTTAAACGTGTTTATATCTTTTGAGTATTAAGTCTTTATTTTTAGGCCTTCAGGGAAGCAACTCAGTCTGCTTTCCTCCCTAGAGAGTGTCTAATGCACTACAATAATAAATAATAAGTATAATAAGTATATTTGCTTATTCCAGCATACAGCCGTACACAGAGAAAACTAGGTTCTTTCAAATTTTCAAGTGCCTGCAGATTTCTTTAGCAAATACTTTTGTTGTCTGATGACCTTTCCCTCATTAGTATGAATTTCCCTTCAAGGCAGGCATTTTTCAATCAACAGTAATTTGCATATAATTTATCAAGAGAAAAGGAAAGCAAAATAATTTTATTTAAAGATTTGCCTTTGTTTTAAGTGTCATTAGCAGTTCTGACTAATCAGATTTTTACAATCTCATCAGGCGCTTTTAGAAAATCTCTATGAACTCATCTAGAGGATGCATTTATTCCTAAGTGTCCTGTATTGCATTACAGCACAGTAACGAGTCACCAACTGCTACAGATGTTTATGTGAAATGCAATTAACACTCTGCCAATTTAGTTTTTATAGGGACACAATCAATTTTTATTCATTTTAAAGCTAGAATGCTTTCTTTTATTGTGTGCTGCCTCTCTGCTGATTATATAGCTAAACAAATTATTCTTCTGTTTGTAGTAAATGGGAGTGTTTATTCAGACAGCACTGTGGCATATTATGTGGATCACATGTAGGATAGAAAAAAAAAATGGATTGTGTAGAATTTGCAAGAACTAAAAGCTCATTTAAAATATGTATTAACTTTGGTTTATTTTAAAAATATCACATGGAAAAGTGAGTGCTGGGATTTGTGGATATTTGTTTAATCATGAGTTTGGTTCTGTGATGTGCTTAGTGTCCATAGATGCCATGGCTTTTCCTAGAGGAAGAGAAAGTCAGCCTGTTCAGGGTCTCCTTTGACAATGAAGTTTTCTTGGATACTTGACTTAATTAAGTCAATTGCAGTGAAAAATACTAAATTAATATATGCTATTTTTTGCTATGTAAGGAGATCTTAAGTGGTGCATTCAACAAACATAGGGATATTGTTGTAGGCAAGGGACTACAAAAAAGTAGTAGTAATTCTCAAGTCAAAGACTTGAGAAAAATGGAGATTTCTGGATTGTCCCTGTTTAGCAATACTTTTTGGATATTAAGGATATGTCATTTCAAATAAACAGCAGGAAAAGAAAGGAAGACTGAAGAAAAAAAAGACTGTAGGGGGTGTGAATGTAAACTCCTATGAACAAATAACCTTAGAATAAACCACCTTCTATACTTAGCAAAATTATTAATAACATTTTCTTGTGTTGATGCAGAAGCCTTTTATCTTCAAGAAATAGTCCTACCTTAAATAAGCATCTGTTATCCTGACTTTAGTAATCACATGCAGAATCTGTAAATAAGGCTTCTCTTCATTAATTGTCTCTTTAGAAGCAGGCATGTATCATTTCCTATCCTATGTGTTTGTTTGTTTTCCTTCCTTGACTGTTTATCTGCTTTAGTAGCAGCTTATCAAAGAGTTGCTCCCTGCCCACCCTTAGTGTATATAGCTGTTCATTGGGCTGGCCAGAACACTTGAATGCATATCGGCCATTTGCTTGCATCTGTTGTTGGGGACAGCCATGGTCATCCCCCAAGGTGTTCCCCTTGGCATCCCCAGTATTTTGTACACCAGTGGTGTCAGCACTGTCCTCTTGTGACAAGCTGACCATGCAGTGTTTAATGCACCCCAAAACGCAGTTCAACTTTTTGGTTTCCAGGACATGCTGCTGGCTTGTGTTGAGCCTGCTGTCAATCAGCATCCACATGTCTCTTTATGCTGAGCTGCTCTCCAGGAACTCACTTCCCAGTCTGTACTTGTGTCCAGCATTGCTCCAGTCCTGCTTCAGAATCCATCATTTTACCTTGTTGAACTTCATTCCATCGCTGATTGCCCAGTGCTCCATTCAATTTCCATCCCTTTGTAAGGCCTAACATCAAGCCAGTTCAACACCCAGTGCAGTGTGAACCTGTATCTCACAGTTGGACATGTCCAGTAGGATACCATGAAGGGTGGTATCAAAGGCATTACTGAAATCCACAAGGATTATGTCCACTGCATTCCCTTCATCCACCAAGCAAGTGACCGACCTTACCATAGAAGATTAAATTACTAAAGCAGTACTTTCCTTTGATGAGCTCATGCTGCCTATGCCTACTAATAGCTTTGTTCTTTAAGTGCCTTTCAATAACACCCAGAACAATCTTCTCCATAAGTACACATAAATGGGTAGAGTTGATAGGAATGTTGTTATATCCACCTGAAAGCTAATTTTGATTACTTACTAATATACAATTGAAAATAAAAATAAAAATAAAATTTGTATAAAACAGCATGTGATAATATACATTTCTTCTGCAGTAGGTAATAGTGTGTGGTTCATTCATTATAGCTTTGTTTTTTTCATATCTTTATTTGGTATTTACTGTGGAACTTGCTTCCCTAGTAGTTAAAGCACATGCATACACATTTAAGTTTTCTAGGCCTCTGCCAGCCAAGCTAGAAAGCAAGTTGAAAAGCCATTTCTTCTTCAGCTACCTTGTTACCCTTCTGCTTCAGAGACTGTATTTTTATAGTCAAGGGTAGTCAGATAGTGCTTGGGTTACACTTACTGGATATCAGAACCACCTCTGTATAACCTATGCAATTATTAAAATCCTAGAATCCCTATGCAATTATTAAAATCCTAGAATCATAGAATATCCTGAGTTGGAAGGGACCCATAAGGTACAAAACCATACCTGGCACCACACAAGTCTACCCAAATTTTTAGACCATCTGACTAAGTGCACAGTCCAAACGCTTCTTAAATTCAGACAGGCTTGGTGCAGTGAGTACTTCCCTGGGGAGCCTATTCCAGTGAGTGACCACCCTCTCGGTGAAGAACCTCTTCCTGATGTCTAGCCTAAACCTCCCCTGCCTCAGCTTGACACCATTCTCTCAGGTCCTTCTTTTAGTTTCAAAAAATACTTCTTTTAATTTCAAGAAAATGAAACACAGCAAAAAACAATGACAACAAAAAGCAAGAAAGGAAACAAAAATACAAGTATAAAGATGTGTAATCTATCTGTGTTTAAGATCCCCTTTATCACTCTATTAATTTATGCTGTTTTTTCTTGCATATTTCAGAGTGGTTTCAGTCTAACTCCAGATGTATGAGTCCTTAAAGGTAATCTTGTCTTTTTACTTGACAGTCAAATGTCATGAATGATTATAGTTTTGTTGTCCAGACCAACAGCAATTTACTTAGGATGCAGCTAATGCACGCTGCTGACTTTTTGTTTGTTTTTGTTACCTGAACTAGTAAAGCATTGAAATGGAAATTTAAAGCACAGCTGTCTTCTTAAATTAGAACTGTGATATAATGTACTCACATTTGTGTAATTAAATAACTATTTTCCCCAAATTTAGTTATAAACTACTAAAAAGGTTAATATTTATATATATATGTGTTTAAATTACATTTTTCTATAAAATGCATCTAATAATTTTGTAGAGTGCCACAACACAAATATGAAGAAAATATTTAAAACTTATAATGAAACCCTCTGTTTTAAATTGGGCATGTATTCAGAAATAAACATGTATTCAGGAAAAAAAAAAAAAAAAAAAGTATTGTTTTTTTATCCTTTTTTTTGTGGGGGGGGGGGCGCCGGTATTTTTTACTTGATCTGGCTTGCTCTGGGAAGTAAAAAAGTAGATAACTCACAAACTCACTCAGAGTTTTCAAGGCCTCCCTGAAGACAATGTGAAGGCTTCTTGTTTCACTTCTTAAAATTTATTAGTATTCAAGTTCAGTGAAGCCCAGATGAATAATTGCAGAAAATAAACACCCCTAGGAAGTATAAAAAGGTGAACTATAGAAGTTCACTTTATGCAGAAATGAGATGAGGTCCACATTTGGTTCTCTTTCATATTTCTCTTGCTGTTTTCAAAGGAAATGGTACAATGACAATGACCATTTTTAGTAACATGCTGAAATTGCTGCAATGTTAGGAGACAAACCATTGTGAAGCAGGGAAAAAAATGCTGAAAATGACCGGTAAGGACACTTTAAAGAACACTTGAATGCACCTCAAATGAAAAACAGATGTTCTGTGTTAAATTCAATAGTAAGTCTTCTGTTCAGATTGAGGAAACTGTACCTTCATCAAGGACAAGAGAACAAGGATAGCTCTTCCCCAAAACAATGTGTATTTTTATATGTTTAATACATAATACTGTGCAGGTATGGTTTTGTACCTTTCTGAACCTTTATGGCATGTTTAATATCACTGATATAAATAACCCATGACACCATAATTCTATTGTTTGAATAGTACAGTTCTTTATTTAAGAAAGCTCTGAAACACAATTTGCTTAGTAAAGGGAAAATACCTCTGAAAAATAACTACTGAAGAACTACAAAAGAAAAAAAAAAAATGTTATTTCCTTACATTTCACTGCACCAGAAGGAATACTGCAAATAAAGCGATACAGTAAATAGAATTTGATTTTTAGCATACTTTTGATTTAATAGATCGTAAATACCTTTTTTTAGCTATCCATTCTTCAAGTTCTAATGGGACTATGTAGGTCTGGCAAAACAACCACTGACAGGAAACTAAAAATTCCTAGAATAATTAGTTGTAGTATTTATATGCATATGTGTATCTGTATGAATACATACCCAGACATACAGAGATATATAGCATTGGATATAAAACATAGACCTTAAAAACATTATGGCTTGTAGAAGACCTACAGCAGCTAGGTCAGGTAATAGATGATCCAGTTACCCTTGCAGTCCTACTGCAAATACAACTTCACACACACTGTTGGGAGTGTAACAACAGTAAATTGTATATTCAGAACGTAGGGAAAAGGTTCAATCAAAAATGTTCAGAAATTATTCTGGAGAGCTGTAACACTTTGTTTTAGCACTGATTTCTTTAGCTCTTCAGGCAGTTCTTCAGTACATAGTATATGGCCTACTAAATCCTTGATATATAGAGAGAATCCCTGCGCTACCTTGGAAAGAACACAAATAGTTTTCCCATATCATTCTTGTTAGAAGAAGTGGAACTTAAGGTAGAGACATGGTAGAGCTAACTTTTCTATATTTTATCATTTGATGGACTGTGTGTACTGTTGGGAGTACAAATGAGCTCCTGTTTTTTTAGCTGGAGGTCAAAAATTTGGAGGAAAAGCCAAGTTCTTGTAGCCATCCCCCTCCACTATGCCTGAACATAAATTTTGGATTACATATATCATATTATTTCATGAAACACTAATGTCATATGAATCATTATAACTTGCCGTATCAAGGCCCACTGAAGGAGTATGTAATGTATCATGCCAAGATCTACATAGAGACAATTTAATTTATGGATTATCAACTAAAAATTGTGATAGTTTTCTTCTGATCTTTTAATATATGCTGTGTTAGGGTTGATGAAGGCTCTTGTTCTAAGTACCAGATCTGAAAGACTAGCATTCAGCGGCTAATACTAAGTGATATAGTACATGTACAAGTTCTCACTTGTGTACGAATTCTCTAACTAATATTCAATCATTGAACCATTATCTGTTCAGGTTATTAATAATTTAGGATGTTAAGTTTATAGGAAAATTCAGTTTAGAAGGCACCCCAGGAAGTCCCTAATCTGACTTCCTGCTCAGAGCAGAATCAGACCAGGTTGCTGAGGGCTGCATCTAGTCAGGTATTGAAAATCTCCAAGGTTTTCACTTCTGGGTGAAAAATGGTTTCCTGTTATCCACTCTGAGACTCTTCAGTTTCAGTTTATACCTGTTGTCCCTCATCATCCCGCCATGCTTCACTGTAAAAATCCTGGCTCTTGTCTTCTTGATGATGTCTTTGTAAGTATTGGAAAGCTGCTATTAGTGTACCTTAAGCCTGCTAAATTTGGTAGAGTTTATCTGATTTAATGGACTGGCCAAGCCTCATGTTGTTTTGAGAATTAAAGACCAATTTTTTCCCCTTTAAACAGCTCCCAACAGTTCACTATTAGCACATGTTTAGGTACTTCAGACTTTTTGCCCTCATTGTTTGTTAATGCAGTGCCTCTGCACCGTTTGAGTGCTGGTTTGAAATCAGTGAGAGGTTGTGAGCATTGTGCCCAGAGGTGTTCTCTGCTGCCAGAAGGGTAGGGTTTTGGTTTTGAGTGCCTCTTCACATAATAGGAGTAATCTGCTATTTACATTAGTCACGCAAGGTTCCTCCAAAGGTCAGTGGATTGCTCCTTTCTTGTGCTGTTTCCTCTTAATCTGTTCAGGAGGACATCCTCTCTTCTTTACATTCTTCTTTCTTTCTGCCCTATTGTGTTGATTTTTAACTCTCAAATAGGCTTTAAGTTTAGAGATTGAGGGTAAAAAGCTGAATCCACAGAGATCCACAAAGATACTGGAAATAAAGTTCATCTTCAGAGAACTTCTCTTTAGTTCATCTTCACCAGATTTTACCATTTGCTTAGTAAGTAGTTTTTATGGAACACTTAGCTCTGCTCTTCTTCTCTTATATTCTTACCTGGTTTGCTCTGCCATTTAATTTTTACAATGAGGTGTCTGAAAATTTTCATATTATGAAAAGTGATTCATCTGTTATGATTTTATTTATTTATTTATTTATTTATTGGGGGGGGGAACAAATGCATCTCAGCTTCCTGAAAGTGTGTTTCAGAGTTGCTATTAGTTGTCTTCATTATTTTTCATCCAAATTTGTTTTGTTCCCCTGTCTGGATTGAGACTGGACTGGGGAGAGTGCATGGAGTACACATACTCAAGGGTGTCTTACAATTTGTTTCAAAGTACAGTGCTAAAATTGACCAGAAATAAACACTGTATCAATATTATTTTTTACATTTGCCATCTGAAAGAAGAGTTCCTGAGCATGCTTAGAGGTAAAAGTGAAGATCTACTATTTACTGGCCAGCAGTTCAAAAACACTGAATCAATTTTCTCAGCTTTGTTAATGACTTTGCACAAAGCAATTACAGCACACCAAAAATGAATGTGTGCAAAATGTTGGAAAGACCAGATTTATAGATATTTTCAGAAGGTTGCTCATCTATCATGACTTTTCCTTCCATGTCTGTCTTTTTATCCATGCAAGGGAACTGTGGACTTGTAGCTGCGTTTCATGAAACTGAAGCTTTCATAAAGCCCTAGTGAAGCATATCCAAGAGCTCATTTATAGTATAAGCTGTTGGCAAGAAACATGGATTCCTTGAGATTCTCTGACAGTTTCATTCATGGTATTTAGAGATTTTTTTTATTATTTTATTTTTTTCACCATAATATGTAGTATTCCTCCTGTAAAGACCCAATTTATGTTGGATAGAAGTAGAGGTAGAAAGCTTTTCTCTTTGCTTTCTACATTTGTGGGAATGTGTGGCAGTTTAGTGTTTCATACTCACCCTCAGAAAACTCACAGGACATCCAGTGCTTTGTGAGTCTGCAGAGAGTTATACTAGGTGGATGGATAGAAAAATATGGGAAGGTAGGAGAGCAAGCAGATCACCAGGTCCTTCTGAATAGCAGAAATCAGAATCATTTAGATTTAGTGATAGATACTGATAAACAGTATCCACATAAACATAGATGGAGAGTTAGCTCTTTGAGCATATTTGCTAACTTCTGTTTGACAGCCAGCACCCCAGTAGTACATTGGGAAGGTTTTAGTTAGCGAGATGCACCCAGTCCAAGTTCAATAGGTTTTGACCAATTCTATTCAGAATATCCCTCCCAGGCTGTAGGCAGGAAAAATATTAGTGTTTTGGTTTCTTTCTATTTTAAGTAGACTTTGTCTCCAGTGTAACTGAAGTTCTGTTGTTCATTATGCCAACGAGTATGTCTCATAGAGAACTGAGGTCATGGAAATCGGCTGGGGAAGGATTTCACATCAGCAGGAAGGAGTCCAGAAATGGACAGTAAAACTGTGTTTTTTCATTGGTTATTGAGGTCTATTAATGTTATGTTTAGGTAAGAACACTTACAAGATATGAATTGGTACACTGAGAAAAAGAAAATTATTTTGGGGTCTTTCCTGTATTTCAAACTTCAGCAATTAAATGTGTAAATTCCTGTGCTGTTGCTTGTTGTTTTATATAAAAGCCAGTCTCGGTTACTGATTCATGTAATTTTTGGAAATAATAAAATATCTGCTCATCTGGGAAGTCATTCTCAAGTTTAATTTTTATATTTTGAATAGGTCACCCAAAGTATATCCCAATGTCATCATAAAATAGACTCAATCCTGCTTTAAGTGATAGTAGTGCAATAATTATGTTTACAGAGGTCGATTTTAAAAGAAATGAAAAGAAATATTAGATAAACCAAATATGCCCCAAATGCACAATAACTTAGATGCAAATGCAGTTTTCAGATTGTTTTGGAATACATTTAACAGGAAGAATATTGCATGTGTTTCTTCTGTTTCCTTCTAGTGCCTGTGTGTTGAGCTTCAGTAGTGAGTGCATGTAAAAAGCAGAGCTTTATGAAAGCACTTATCGGCATATTCATTAGTGCCAGACACCAACTCTTTACTAGAAGGCAGTGACGTATAGAGTCACTACTTAGAACGAAGTGGATTTGCAAGCCGAAGTTACGATATTTCCATACTGTGCTGTGGTTATTTTACTGTTTCAGAATAGGTGGAGACTATTCAGCCACATAGCAATGCTAAATCTTGAATATATAAGAGTGTTGCGTGAAACCTCTGACCGCCAAAGTTTGGAGTTTAAAGTGGCTGATGGAAATTTTAATAAGGAGCAGAAACCATGAAAAAGGGAATTATACTGAGTAGATATACTTAGAATTTGATTTGCCACTAAAATTTCTCCATGTTATTTTCTTATTTCTCACTGGAATTTTGTCTTACTGTCTGGGAAGCATTGTAGTGGAGTAAAAATCACAGATTATAATTTAAATCTATTTTATGATAGCTGTTGAAACATTGGACATATCTATCTGCTTAGGCTTCAGTATAAGAGTACTAGTACCTGGGAGGGGTGGGGTGAGGGAAAGGGACAAATAATTTTTTACTTAATAGCAAAAATGAAAAGAAGGTGCCACTTGTAAACAAAATCCCTGCAGCCTTAACCCTTTAAAGTTTGAACATCATTCAGAGCAATTCAGAATTAAGGTTATACTCCAAGAGGTAATTGTGGATTACAACCTATAAAAGGAAGAAATAAGAGTATTTTTTATTGGTACTGTATTTTATATAAAGCAAGGAAAAAAAATCTTCATTTTATAATGCTTCATGTATTTTCAGCTTGCCTTACTGGAAGTCTCCTTAGAGAAGCAGAGAAGTAGATGGAGAAGTTCATTAATTCTTGGAGGATGAGACAGATTATTGAATAATCAGCTGAGATTTTACCTCCCAGCTCTTTGAATTAAATAAGCTGTAAATGTACACAAATCTTCCCAAAGCTTTATGTAGACTGTGCCTGAGGAAGTTGAATTATAGAAAATAACATCTTAATTTCAATCCACTGCCTCTGAAACTCATTTCATAGTTACTGAGAATATCGAACTTATACAAATCAAGCTACTGAATTCTGGACACACAAGTCAGCAAAAGTAGTCCCCTAATATTTTCCCAAGACACATATAAATATATATTTTTTTAGATGTAGAGAAATAGATGGATGAGGTTATCTTATAAATAACAAAATTAATTTGTGATATTTTTTCTTAGCGAACTTTTGCTAATTCCCACTAAAAAAATAAAAAAATAAAAAAAATAAAAATCCAATTATTCATTTTGTAAAAGCTGAAATATTATTCTGGAAGAATATTAAACTATTAAATTATTAAAGCTATTAAACTGGAAGAGACTAAATTAGTAGTTGAGAAAGAAAGAGGCATTATACCACTATAATGACTCAAGAATGATTCATTTATGTTTGTGCAAAATTGAACACTTACTTTTTCTACGTTGAGGAAACGCTGCATTTACAATGGTAAAGGAGGTGCTAAACTAACAAACAAACAAACAAACAAACAACAAAAAAAAAGCCTGTATTACTTGTATAACTTGTATTTGTTCAGCTTAAGAAGGGATTAGTTAAAAAATGAGAAACAATACTGGAAAGCACTGAGTTATGCTTTTGTTTGAGGTAAACAGACTATAGGAGTGTAAATCCCTTGAAGAACATATAAGAGATACAATATGACTTCTGCATTCTTCATGTGTGTCACTGAGGTGAACAAAAAGCAGATATAGTATATTTGGATTGCAAAAAGGCTTTACATTCTCACAGGAAGTAATTCATGAAGTACATTAGTGATAAACTTCTGTGTGGACTGAAAAGTGGCAGAGAGAATAGAGAACAAATAGAATCAAGAGACTGATATTCATCATGCAGACCCATCAGCGTCTATACTATAAACACATTGATAAATGTGTTTATTAATCAGCTAAAAATAAGTTGACAAAAGAGGAGGAAAATTTAAAACAGGATTAGTTAAGTGAAGAAGATTAAGAAAGACTGAAGAACTCCTATGGGACCTGATATAACTGGCAAATATAATGTAAACTATTTGGATGAATCGTGAGCTACAGCAGAGTTCCTAGACGGATTCAGGCATCTTTTTGTGTAGCTTCTTGTCACTCCTACTCAGAGCACAGCACTGGTCAAAAATTAAAATGGTTGCATTGATACCAGCAATTGTGTTCTTTCGAGTAATAAGCCTATGTTTCCAATAGAAGAAAAAATCAGAAGGATTTAAAAGAATATTGACAAAATAATACTGATCGTATGAACAAAATATGATTTTTTGTTGATGTTACTTAACTCTCATGTTGCAGATGATAAAACTATGAGCAATTGTATCCCTGTTGTTGTTCCAGAAGAGTGATTTTCATCTCTCTGGTAAAAGTGGCCAGTATTGTCAGATGAGGGAGACCCTCTAGAATGGACAGACCACAAGACTGAAGGCATTGTGTTCAGAGTTCACTAAGATAAAAGTTTCTAAATGAGAAAATGCTTATGCATGTGCAGGTCATTAGTAAACGGAAGTTCAGATTGCAAACCTACTCCATTTAGCTTTTGGGTCTTGCACTTTTACTGTGTGCAAGATGACACTTGTCTTATCTGAAAAGATATAACCTTCACCATTCATATTAATTCATAACTGATCACCTGCAAATGAGCTAACTACTTAGACTTGTATGGTTTTAGTATCCTAGCCTAGCTAAGTGCTTCTGGAGACTTAAAGCTCAAAACTCAGCCCACTCAAAAAGCTTGTTAATGGGTCCCACATGACACAGCTATCAATTTTTTAGTATCAGATATACATGCTGTATCCATTATAACTTTCACTTAGGGGCAGACTTGCCCTAACTGTACAGTAGCTTGTAAGGTTTGCTGTTATTTTTGGTATGAAGGAAGGAAAAAATTAACAATGCTAGATGAAAGTAAAAATGTGTAGTACAGAAGAAAATGCTCACTGTTTGTCTGCCAGAGAGATGCCTGATGGCAGAAAGTTTCAAAGAGTTGCAAAATTCTGTTTGTGTTTTTAACATTTCCCAGGTTGTTTAAATGTGCATTGTAAGCAATGATAAAATGACAAGTTATCATTGATCTGTCCTTTCCTCCATCTCAGAGGGATTCATTAAATAATGCATGCACCCAAGTGAATTACCCTTCTTCACTATACCGTCCCTAGACCATTAGCCAAATATAGCATCAGCAGCATCTTTCAACCCCTAGAAACCCTTTGGCTTTCATTTAATTAAATTATCCCATTATGAAAACTCTTATAATGAGATTAAATTTAATTATTTATTAGACACTTATTTGCACTAGGGAACCTATCAATTATGCATGGTTGTGCTAAACATTTTTCAATCCATCACCTTTTCTTTTCATGGAAGGTGCAATTTATTAAGTGCATCTGAAGTACTGTAACAGAGGAGATCTAGTAGAAATGTGTATTCCATCCTACTTCAATTAATTATGAATATGATAGTAAAACAGAGATATGAACATTTGTTCTATCTCCTTTTGAAATACAGCACACTGACAGAATTGCACATTTTGCAATTATTTGGTGCAACTTGCATTTTACATCCTACCTCATAAAGTTTATGGACTTTTTTTTTTTTTTTTAATTCACATTTTGGTTGTATTTTGTGTGTTAATACCTTCCAATTACACAAAAATTTGGACGTAATGCCTAATTAGAATAGTTCAAAAAAATATTTGTAGCAGAATGTAGCTTGTAGCTATGTACATACAAGAAATTCTTATGAATCTATAGAAGATTCTAATATTCTTTTAATGTACTTTAGTAATTTTAATAAAGATTAAATTTATGAACATTGCTACTGTATGTATCCATAAAACATCATCAGTTGCATATGTTCTTGCTAAGAATTTGGATATGAATTCAAAAACATTAAAGCTACCAGTAATTTTAAACAGAATGACATTTTCTGATGAATGTTAAGAAGATGTAAATGTCAATATAGCTCTGAGCTTTTCTTTTATAAGACCTTGTCAATATGTAATTAATTATTCAGCTGGAGTTCTGTGTGGCTCAAGGCAGGATTTCAAAGAGCTTTCTCTTGCAAACTGCAAAGTCATCATAAGATTGTTTCTACCTTTTTCATTTTCCCTTTTTATTCTTCACGTTTTGAAATAGAGCATGTATAAAAGCTCATAGACACCTAGGTGACATATACAGTGAAGTGATAGTTAGGGGCAGGAGGTTTTTTTGAGAGCAGTAGGCTTTAGCAGATGCTTTTAATACGTTACAAAATTCTACTATGCTTTGAGAGTGCTCATGTTTCATGTTCAGATGTGAATAAGGGTCAAACAGAAAGATTTATATCCTTTTTTTTTTTTTTTTTTGTTCACTTATATATGTAAGAGGATGTTTGCTTCATTAACTTTGAAATTTGCTGGCCAAATAGCATATTTTAGAGGATTTAAGGAAATGTGCACCAAAGTTCAGACAAATTTTTATAGAGCAATTCAGTCCTCATCTTGAAGGAATGAGACACGATGCATCTGTTAATAAAAAATAAATAAAAAGGTGTAGTGCCTATATTTGGCAAAAACACTCATTCCTGGTAACTGTGAATTTATCAGTATCACTGTTTCTTATTATTTGGCACTTTCTGCCTGAGGGTCAAGACTGTTAATTAAATCTCAGTGTACCCCAGCATGCTTGGTAGAATAGTTTTATTCCTGTGAGAGAGATAACATTCATCAGGATAGGTCTCCAGATGACACTCAGAACTGAAGTTTACTTTTTAGTAGGCTGCTTGTGCCTGCTGAGGATCTAGCTCTGACTTGCCAGAATATACCCCATCTTGCATTTGAATTGATATGCTCATTTGTAAGACCAGATTTTGCACATACAAACAGATTGGTAAGTACTCACACACAAGTATCTTTCTTCTGTCAGTGTCCTAAGATCGTACATGTAGTGAGTGGTGGTGCCATAACTAGTAATTTTGGTCTCTAACAATTTCTCCACAGAACCAAACCTCTCCGTGAAGCTAAAAAAAATAGGAAATAGAGCAAAACCTTTGCGACATTCACTGCAATGAGATTACCAGCTGCAAGCACTTGGATGGTGAAAAGATGAGTTACATTTGACATCTTCTCAGCTTCAAAGCAGTATTTTAATATATTTTTCAGAAAGTTAATAGTAAGCCAGGCTGAGAATACAAAGACAGCTGAGAATTAAAGACTGATTGGAATAAGAGTAAAAGAGTGGTTGTAGGGAATCACTGCCACAGACATCATTTAAAATATTTATAAGCTAAGGATAGAGTAGAATAAAAATCTAGTTTGCTAAAGAGCCCAGCACATAGCAAGAAAGTGCAAGTGGTAGTAGAGGGCAGTAATGGCTGGTGGCTTCTGTAGCTTGTGTAGGCAGCATTTATATGTCATGAGTATTTTTATTGTTAACACTTAAATTAAAGCACTGTATTTTGTGAAGATAAGCAAAGCTAACTAATAATTTGCATATGAAGTTTAATGATAATATTACTTTGAGACATGCAGTTTCCATATTTGTTGCTTATTGATCACTTTCTCCTCCTATAGCTGTTTAACTAGAAATTGGTTTCTGCAGAGGAGTTTAAAAATTAGTAAAAAATGTTTTTTTACATTGAAAATTATTTTAAAAAAAGGAAAAAAAAAAAAAAAAGTAAAGTGGAGGGGAACACAGATTTTCAGAAAATTACAGAATGAAAAAAAAAAAAAAAGTAGGACTGTTTAAATCAAAAGAGCCTTCAGTTTTTGTTGTTGTTGTTGTTTTAATTTTAGAGCATTTAAAATATTTTTAGACAAGTGAGCCTTTGTTTACCTCGGGTGGAAAAACTTCAGAAATTTGGAAATCATTTATTTCAGGAAAAGATTCCTTTTCAGAAGAACATAGATAATTTTCCCAATACAAATAACCATAATGCAAAATCATGGAGACATCGGGTTATTAAGACATAGAGAAAAACTCTTCCTCCCAGTATGCTGAGCTTCTTTTCCCCCATTTTAGGCTCTCAGTTTGGCAACAATCTTTCCGTTTTCCTTGAAACAATCTGATAACATATGACTTCCCAGCAGGTTGTGTAATGAAACCCTTTCAAGACCTATTTTATATAAAATCAGATTCATAATGAGCTCATACATGGTGTCAGTTCTTGTGGCTTTTACTTCTTTTCCAGTGATCTCATCCCTCACTATTACCCCTATGCTGCTTTTTGTTTTATTTTCTAGTATTCATCAAATTAGGCTGAAACATTGAGTAAAAAGGGAAGATCTTAACTGATGTCACTCTCACCCATGACTGGCTGCTAGGTGGTGAGCAAGAGAAGGTCGGGCTAGCCAATATATAAGGCAGGACACTCCAGCTGTGTACAGCTTCAAGGATGAGATGCTGACTGAAAAGGAAAGCCCAAATGATAGCATAATGTGAAGAAATGACTTCTTGATTGCAGCCATAGCTGCAAGAACCCAAGCAAATTGAGGAAGGATTTTGTTTTCCTTCCTTCAGCAGGTCTACAGAATGAACCTGATTTCTTGAGGTAACACTCTGCTTATATGGGTAGGGTCTGAAAGGATTTCCTGTGACAACTGACAGATCTCACCCTCTGGAGAACTGTTTTTCTACGTAAAAAAAAAAAAAAAAAAAAAGTTTGTCAGCAAACTGAAAAGGTTCATTAAAATAACTGAAGAGAACTGTAAATGGAGGTCAAGCAGTTTCTTGTTACAACTTGGTTTTCTAAGGAAAAAAAGGCTTTTGCAACCACATTCTTTGTATGTGTCTGCCTAGCTGTACGTCCTCCAATGATAATGTCTCAATTAACTGGGAAATCTCAACCCAGTCTAAAGGATATCTAGCAGTCTCAAAAAGCTCCTTCAAGCTTTTTAAAAACAGGCTTTAAATACAGGCATTAAAAACAGGGTTGTGGAGGATGTGAATAGATGTCCTTGGCTGGTGGTAGGCTAAAGACAAATGTATCTTTCAACAGCCACCTGTAAATCCATAGGAAAAGGCAACCCCATACTGACCACAGAAAGATAGGAGGCATGCGGGTCTTCAGTTGAGGTTAACTGGGTTTTGTTAAGAGACGTATGGAAGAATTCCTCTCTGTCAACCCTAAGCCATATGCCCTCAGTGCATTTCAGCCCAGATATTGCGTTTCTAAGCAACTTGCATCCCAGAATACTAACCATTTCCCCTTAGGGCTTACAGCATCCTCATCAACAAACCTCCCCATCTTCTCTCTTTCCTGATTCCCATCATTCAAGTCGGTCCATGATCTTTTCTCCAAGTTTCCCACTATGGAGCCTTCAAATCTATTGCAGCTGCTTCACTACCCCCCCTTCAGTCTGTTTTAAGGTTTTCTTTTGAGCCCTCTGGGCTCCTGCTGGCTGACCATAGTGACCACCACTGTCTCCTTTGCTCCCAAACCTCTCAAGGTTCTCTGTGCAGGGACAAAAGAAGTACTCCCTTCACCTACTCTTGGTTTCCAGGAGATGTATAAAAGTTGTTAGAAGCAATTACTGTGAAAACTGAAGCCTACAAGCTGTAAAAATGTGGGAATCTCTGGCAAGACAACGTAAGTAACTCTAAGCCTGTAATTCTGTCTACTCACAGCCTTGCTCTAAAATACCCTGGCTGACCTTCCTGGCACATTGTGAGGAAAGTCCAAATATGGTCAAATGACAAAAATATTTCATTTATAACTCTCTGTCATTAGCTTTTTAGGGAGGAATGTTAAAGCATGGTTTCTGGGACTGTATGATGAGTTACCAGGTTGATTATGTCTTATTCTGGTTTTAGTGATGCTTTTGATCATACTTTTTTGGCATTTGTACTTTTAATTATGTCAGAGGTTCCCAGGATACTAATTTTTGATGTATCTAAATAAGCATTTCAGCAAAGAAATTAATGGAATTGTCTGTAGAGATGAGGATTAGGAGCAGCAGGAGGAGTTTTGTAACTCTGATTAGGCTGGGGACTTTTTCTCTGGGTATAAAATGGCACCAGGGCATCCTGAAGAATCTGTATGAAAAGACTGCATGTTCCTTGTGTATTTATAGATAGTAGATGGGGAGATGCAGACAGTGCATACTTAGAATTAAACCATTATTTTAGACAGTGGAAAGCAGGGGCGAAATTTTCAAATTAGAGTGTGAGAACATAACCATATGACTGTTATTAAAATTAATAGGAACTGCATAGGAACTTCAGTCTCTCTTCACCACTTTGAAAATTTCCCTAGGTGTTTCTCTATGAATATTTATGTAATCAGAAATAAAATGCAGACTATGAAGCAAATGCCAGTGTAAATACAAAGTGATCACATAATTTACACATTTTTAATTATTGACATAAACTCCACTTTTGTCCAGTAATAAAAAATGTATGTGACAAAGTACTTAGATGCAAAAGAAAAACAAACAAATTAAAAAACCAGCAATTATTGAAAAAAGGAAATACTTCTCTGGTTTAGTTTATAAACAAGTCACTGAACCTGCTTGCACTTTTAACAAATGTATTTTTAAGTTAATTAAGTACTTTAACTTAAGTAATTTAAAAAAAAAAAAAAAAAAAAAAAAAAAAGACAGGTGATGGAGGTGATGATGTCAGTTTGATCACCAGATATCAAACAGACTTTTGGTAGTGTACTGATCTCAAGGTTGTGTTAAACTAGTTCTTTGTATTCAGAAGACTGTACCTGCACTGAAGGCCTCTATTAGAAAGGTGCAAGAGGTAAAAGGAAAGGGGTATGCACTTGTTTAAGAACCTGCACATTTACAGCATTCTCTGAACAGCTGCTACTGGCTTACTAAAATAAATAGGGGGCTGATATTTATTTGAGTCATGAATGGTGTTCATTTGATTATGCTTTAATTCAGCATCATAAATCCAAAGGAAGGTAACTACCAAGGTGCCTGGTTCCTGATTACCAGGTCAATTCAAAGAAAGAACAGAAGATGAAGCAGTTATGTTTGAAATATATATACATATATATATATAGCGTCCTGTCTGCACTCCAGACAGAACTCAAAACCTCCAGAACAAATTTCAGCTGTTATCCTGATTGTACCGCTGCTTTCCCAGGATGAGTATAGCTGGGTAAAAGAATAGTAATGCCTGCAAAATGAGAATATTTCTAAGTCAATATAATCTTTAAAAAAAAAAAATGTAAGGAAAATAGATATTCTGCAGCTTTTCTCTGTGCTTCCATTTCCAAATAGTTTCTACATTTTGAAGTTCTGTCAAACCAAGTAGCACATTTCTGCAAAATAATTCCATCACCAATTAGTCTGTCATAGACTTTGTCAGTTTATCTTAACTTCTCTGCTCTATGGACTGAATACTAGGTACCAAACAAAGATCAAGAGAAAATAAATGTTATGCTTTCTCTCTGGAAAACACAGCCTTAGCCCAAACATCCTCCTCCCCTGAAGTTGTGAAGCAGTGAAATTCCTCCCAAAGACCTCAAACTGAAAAAGGAAACAGTCACGTCTCCAATTGGACCAAGCTGCTCAAACCCTAGCAAGACTTAGCGTAGGAGTGATTAAAAGGCAGAGAAACATATATATAAATATAATAATATATATTCTCCATACATAATATATTATATTTATATTTTCTATATATAATAAACATCATATTTAGTATAGCAGTACTATATATAATAAGTATAGCAGTACTAAACATAAAAATGATAGAGAGTGATCCCTTATGTATCACAAGCAAAATATTAGCTCCTTCTTTATTCTGTGGAAAATCTAAGAGAATATATTGCCTTGGGAAATAAGTTTGGTTCTTCTATGGAGGAGAGATTAACCATCTTATAGAAAGAAAGACTAATTGTGAAAATTAATTAACCAAAGGATAAATGGAAGGAAGGCTGAAAAAACATGCCAGATAAATGTGGGTATCATTAGCCATTCACAGTGGCTAATAAACAGCTGGATAATAGAACTTGGTATGGAAAAACATCCTTGATCCACTATTGTCAAAGGATTGTTTCCACTGTGAATATAATTCAGCATATCTGCAATTCATACTTTGGTGATCCAGACCAAGACAGCTGAGAGCATAATCACAAAAGAGATCTAATGGTCTTTTCTACTCCCTTCTCTCATCTTCAAAGTTAAGAGGATGGAAATCCAACACACAATAAGACAGTCACCCCTGCGTGGAAGGACTGACACCCAGAAACTATTTATAATTTGGTTAGGAGCTAGGCACCGTCATGTTGAATGACGCATTGACCTTTCTGATCAACACTTTCTGAAAAGTAATTTCTGGAGCTAATAAGGAATTACATTTACATCGGAGAAGTAACCAGAGAAGGTGATCAAGACTGAAGAAATTAAGAACTCTTTCAGGTTGCTATTATGAAAAGATTATGAGGATGCTTTTAACAGGCTTCAGTAATGATGTCAGAGCTGTGACTGTAGGCAGGTGAGGAAAATGAAGAAATTTAAACAGTAAATCAATATTTATGTTTTCTATTTTTTCTAGACTTTAATGAAGACTGTTTCATATATTTCAGTGCAAATGGTTTTAAAAATATTACAGGAAAAATTGAAAATGAACTTTCATGAATAGCTCTTCTGTTTGTGTGTGTGTTTTTAACTAAATGATACTTTCACCATCATTTCACCCAATGACTGATAAACATTTTGACAAACATGCAAAACATTCTAGTAAACACATTGCTAACATTCATATTGATAAAGTCTTGTAGACACATTTGTGAAAATGGCGAGAAAAGCATTGATTTGATCAGAATCATTTTATTTCAGAAAATGCTTCCTTTGTAGCAATAGATTAGCCGAGCTTATTAAAAGCTAGACTAAAGGCAGGTTCTACCAGTCAAAGGGAAGATGCAAAAACTCTATTGGGACTGATTCTACACTCCTCCTCTCACCGACCGAATCCCAGAAGTGTATCTGCACTAAGGAGATAATGTGCAGTTGCAGGTTTCTGCTGCCATCTGTGAATCTGAGAGCTGCAGTTTCACCTCTCCATGAACTGAGCTTCAGATTTGAACCCAAATCCTTCCTGTAGGTGCCTGCATGCTGCTGCTGCTGCTTCTCCTACAACTGAGTCATTAAAGTGCCATCTAGGAAGTGAGAGTGTCATCTAGGAAGTGAGGTGCATGGGAAATAGGGAGTTGATTTGTGACAGCCAACTTGGCTTTAGTAAGGGCAGGTTGTGCCTGACAAATCTGGTGGCTTTCTGTGATGGGGTTACAACATTGGTGGATAGGGGAAGAGCAATTGACTTTATCTACCTGGACTTGTACAAAGCTTTTGACACCGTCTCACACAATACCTTGTCTCCAAGTTGGAGACATAAACTTGATGAATGGACCACTCAGTGGGTAGGTAATTGGCAGGGTGGTCACTCTCAAAGGGTTGCGTACCATGGCTCAATGTCCAGGAAGACATCAGTAACCAATGGTTTTCCTCAGGGGCCAGTGTTGGGACTGGCACTGTTTAACATCTTTGTTGGTGACATGGACAGTGGGATCAAGTGCACCCTCAGCAAGATTTCCAGTGACACCAAGCTGTGTAGTGCAGTAGACATGCTAGAGGGAAGGTTTGCCATTCAGAGGGACCTGGACAGGCTTGAGAGGTGGGCCCATGCAAACTTCATGAGGTTCAGCAAGGCCAAGTGTAAGGTTCTTCATCTGTGCTGGGACAATCCAAAGCACAAATACAGGCTGTGTGGAGAATGGATTGAGAGCAGCCTTGAGAAGAACCTGGTTGTTTTGGTTGATGAGAAGCTCGACATGAGCCAGCATTGTGTGCTTGCAGCCTGGAAAGCCAGCCATATCCTGGGCTGCATCAAAAGAAGTGTGGCAAGCAGACCAAGGGTGGTGATTCTCCCCCTCCATTCTGCTCGTGTGACCTCGCCTAGAGTACTGCGTTCAGCTCTGGGGTCCCCAGAACAAGGTTATGGACCTATTAGAATGAGTCCAGAGGAGGGCTACAAAGATAATCAAGGGGCTCTCCTATGAAGGCAGGCTGAAGGAGTTGGGATTGTTTAGCCTGGAGAAGAGAAGGCTCCAGGGAGACCTTTTAATGGCCTTGCAAGGGGGAGCTACAGGTAAGCTGTGGATGGACTCTTCATCAGGGAGTATAGTGATAGGACAAGGGGGAATGGCTTTAAACTGAAAAAAAAAAA
>CM021766.1:124255602-124376571 GCA_011076525.1 Nettapus auritus | reverse complement strand
CGCAGAAATCAGGATCACTTAGAGCACATTGCGCAGGATGCATCCAGGTGGGTTCTGAATATCTCCAGAGAAGGAGACTTCACAACCTCTCTGGATAACCTGTCCCATTGCTCTGTAACACTCACAGTAAGCAAGTGAAATGTTCAAGGCCACGTTAGGTGGGGCTTTGGGCAACCTGGTCTATTGGGAGATGTTCTTGCCATGGCAGGGAATTGGAACTAGGTGGTCTTTAAAGTCTCTTCCACCCTAAACCATTATATGATTCTATGATTCTAAATTATATACATGAGCTAGGTAGCAAGAGCTGGGGTTTGAGGGCCACTCAGCTACCTGCAGGTAGGTCCTGAGACACAGGAGGGACCAATAACCACCACTCTGCCCCACATTCCATTGCAGGGTCTTCACCAGTCCTTGTCCTAGCAGACTCTATTTCTGTGAAGATCTGGATGCCATGATGTCTTCGAAATCTCGTTAGTCCTCATAAAGCAGCAAATGGTAGCCTAAGTGCAGTGCATATCTCCGCAAGGGGAGAAAAGGCACTCAGTACAGTAGTACAAGTTAAGCACCAGAAAGAGTTCCTATCCGACTTCATTAATTATTCCATTTTTCTTTACTATTATTTGGGTTGTGTTGTAAGTTAGATTGAAACCTTGGCCAATTTATGGAGTCGAGAGTAGTTTGGAGGCTTTTTTTTTTTTTTTTTTTCCTGGAAGACAAGAAAAATATATTCCTTTAACTTTATTGACTCAATTTGTAAATATCCTCAAAATTTTAATAGCATATCATAATTTATTTATTGCAATTTTTAATCAACAAACATTAATAAGATGTAAACCTTCACTTGGTTGGTATTCAGGTATTATAAATGTTTTAGTTCATGTTCAGTTTTAAAGGCTGAACTTCAATTTGAACACTTCAAAGCATACTTTTTTTTTTCCTATCAAGCCTTTAGAAAAGGATGGTTTAAAATTTCTTATGTTGTTTTGTTTTTGTTGTTGTTTCAAATTTTGTAAATCCGTTGGCACACCTCAGAAAGCAAGCAGAGTAAGGGGTAAATCTATTCTTTGGGTTTTTCAGATCATGGAGCTAATCCACAATCCATACAAGAGAATAAAATTTTGGGGTTTACTTCTGTTTTCAGTAGACTACACCCTATGGAGATGTTAATTTGGACATTGTCACATTTGGTGTTATGGAAGGATGCTTTGGCTTATTCTAGGCTGGGAAGAATTTTTTTTTTTTTTTTTCATATGCTAGAGGAGATATTAAATGAATTTCCTTAAGCAAATTACACCTATGTGCTTATGTCATGTTGATGCGTAGAAATCTTGCAAAGTCTACATGTTGCCATTTTTATTATTTATTAGGTTATCATGTTCCCATTGATGTCTGTACATGTACTTTCATGTTTGTTGACAGTTAAATGATATCACTGCTTTCTAATTGCTAATAGCTCTCATTACATTTAGTTCTCTGGTATTTGATGGAAGGTTATTGGTATTATACATGGATCTTTCTAGCAAGAGAAGAGCCATGTATGTGCTTAAACAACGCTCAAGTTTGAAATTTGGCATGTATCTTTAAACCATACAGTACAGTTTTATTAAAACAAAGACACTTATGTCTTACAAAGTTACAGGCAAGCTTAGGTGAACATAAAGATTTAGCAAATCGGTGTCTTAACCAATCTCTTAAATCACTGTGATTTATGCTTTTTTTATACATAGTCATGAATTTCTAAACCAAAAGTAAACAGCAGTCTTCAAACCTCTTATTCAATGTCTCTGAAGTCCAGTTCTCTTACTAAATTAATGGGAGACGTTTTTATTGCATATTAACTTCCAGCTATTTTTTCATTGAAGTTCATGTCAAGGGATTTTATGGTACCCATTCAAATTTTGAGAAACCAGTGTTTGGTGGACTTCAGTGCATGTAGACATGAAGAGATAACTGGACCTGTATCCTGCAACCTGAGCTATTAAGGTTGGCTCTGACACCAGTACACAATATCCTTTTGAGATCAAAAGGATATTAATGGGTACGAGAGTCCACATTTTGGATCAGACTAGGGGTGGTCTAAGCTGAAAGACTGTTAAGGACCCCAACACTGGCTGACAGGAGCTTCCCAATGTAGGGACTGCTGAAACATATTTCATCCTGAACATTCAGCAGATGTTAAAAAGAATTTTAGGCATCCCCATCTTAGATTACAGTAAAAAGTATTTGATCTGCCAGTTGTTACTTTATGATGCATAACTGTATAACTAGTTTTTTATTTACTTACTGACCAGAGAAAAACAAAAGCCAAGTCCTGGAACTCATCATCTAATAGAGAAAGATTTGTATAAAGCTCCTACTGTGTTTGGTATACCACATATGCTTGAGGCCAGTCCCATAAAAAGACTCAACATAACATCAATCCTATTTTAATTCAGGCTTTAAGACGCATACATGATATTTTGTAGTATTATGGATGTGAAAATATTGATGGTGTTTTTATTTAATGCAAGTTTACAGCTATAAATAACAATGATAATTTTATGAGAGGAAAGAAACTTGCAGGAAAATAAATGCATTGTAGGGGAATCAGTGCTGGTTTGCAGCAGCTCTTTCAGGTCTTAAAGATGGACGAGAGCCTTATGCTGCCTGAGCTGTACCCAGCTGCAAGGATGGGTCCCTTTGATTTCCCCCTTCCAAACTGTAGGGACCACATGGTTCCTGAGACACTTACTGAATTCAAAACCCTTTCTGATGTGGATTAAAGTTCTGGAGGGGAAGCTTTCTTTCTGAACACTTGTTTTTCTTCTCAGTGAGGGGCAGGGAAGCAATTCATCAGTGGCTGCTGGGGATGGTGATGTTCTCCCGTATGGCTGCAGCCCACTGGGGCTTGGTGGAGCAGGCATCTGGGGCTGACACAAGAGCAGCACCAGCAGTGTCCTCACCCAGGGCAATGGAGCCATTGTTTGTGTCCCAGACACCAGGAATCATCACTTGAACCATTCAGTCTCTAGCAGGATAATTGTGACATTATTTCAGTAAGTAGTCATCTTAAGTGGAATATGTTGGTGAAGAACACTTCAGACTACTGAACTTTAGGCTGCTAAATCTACTAAATTTTCCTGGGTGTACCTAACTTAGGTTTTGCTGCTTTCCAGAAGAGCTCTTAAAAATCAACTCATATATACAAAGGTACCCAGCTTACAAATATGAAAACACCATCAGATGCACTAAGATAAATAACCATTTTGAGCTGAATTCAACACATTCCATATACTGCTAAATGCTAATTATGATGTTTAAAAATCAAGTTGTGACAGGTAAAAATCATTTCTCTCTGCTTATCCAGCTTTGCTTTAAGTTCATACAGTTTTGTTCTGTTGTGAGTATCGTTGTGTCTTCTTGATTTTGTTATTGCATTATTCTGGCATTACTGTTGGAAAAGTGTTCCGCATTGTATCTTTCACATATAAATTGGCATCCAGAGTGAGGTGTTTTTTCATTTGTCTGTGTCTGTCTGAAATAGCAGTTTAGCAATACTATTTACTTGAGTGCCTTGTGTACAGAAATTCCTGTACTATATAAAGCAAGACATCCTTGAAGACAGGCTCTCAGAAGGAACTTCATCAGGTGAATCTCCAAGACAGATAAGACTGCTTTAGCCTTTTGTGCATGTAATTGTGGTACAAGACAGAGGTGCAAGGTACTTTAAAAAAAATTAAAAAAAAATAATAATAATAAAAAAAATAGATACTGAAATCAAACTGTCTCTTGTTCTTAATTCTTGTGAAACCATCTTGAAATCCTTATTTTAACCTATTTCCTCTAAATTAATGTTGGGCTTGCAGAGACAAATGTACTGACTGCTCTTTGTGTTCTTTTTTTCTGAGCCTAAGTCTGAAAGGGATCTGTCATCTTATGTTCATGGACTTAAAACATAGGTGTAATTATGAGTAATTGGTCTAGGAATCAAGTATTTCTTTGGAACGGTAGATTGTCAAGCAGGAAATATATGTAGAAAATCTGTATAACGCTTTTAACTAAAAAAAAAAAAAAAAAAAAAAAAAAAAAAAAAAAAAAAACACAAAAAAAAAAAAACTGCTTTAGCGGCCTGGTATCCATGCAGTAAAAGGAGTTTAAGCTTTGTTTACATTTTGGCTGCAGGAGGTGCCTCTCTTTAAGTATTTAGATAAACAAACCAAAGCTGCTGTTTTCATTAGCATGTAACACAGAGCCCAGTTTCCTTACCTCAGAGAACATTAAACTAAAATTTGGTGGCAGAAAGCAATTTGATGTCTTGCAAATACAAATCTTGATAAAACTTACAGTATGAAAAAAAAAAAAAAAAAAGCACCTTCAAATTTTGTACCTATTGACATTGCTTAATAAAAACATCTCGAGTGCTCGTGCTTCTGGATGTGTTTCCAATAGCAATGTCATTGCAGGGCTCTGTGGATAAAGTTACCAATCCTTTGAATTCTGACCTTCAGTCTAAAACAGCTTTAGAGGTTACTCTTTTTCCGATTTGTCAGATTGCAGAGAAAAAGTTAATGCTGCTGGAAGGAAGAGGGGGGAGGGCAGTGGGCTTGTCGATGAGAACTGGAACTTTGAAGCCATCCAAGAAGTTTTCCCCTGGCCTTGATTTGTAACAACAAATACTGGCAGTCTGACGCTAAGTAATTATTTCAAAACAGAGTATGCAGCAATTGAAATTTCTGTGAGTACAATTACTATTGAGACCCAGTTGATTTTACGGGAAAACATACAAAGTCTGGATTCTGAGGGGAGCCATAGCCATCCAAACCTGAAATCTAGCTTCAGGTGATCATCTATGTCTATGGAGAGAAGAAACCTCAAAACTTGGAGCCTCCCTAAACACATCAGCTGGAACATCAACTGTCTCCACCAAAGATACGGGTTGGGATGACCATCTTAAGTTAAATGCTTCATTTCAGGTGGTTACAGTTAGGCAAGAGGGATCTAAACCCTGCTGAACAAATGAGGGTCATGGCATAATTACTGTCAAGTTCAAAACAATTTATTATGGTAAATTTCACATAAACAGTTTAATGGAAAAGCAATTGATGAGAGTGTAAAATAAATTGCTCTCGTAATGATTATTTTAACTTAGACTTCCACTTATTCCTTTTCATTACAAGGCCTAAAATGTGGAATATTTATGAACTTCACTTTTAGAAGAGACTTCATCGTTCCCAATCATCATAAGGAAAATATTTGTGACTGAGTGTTTCAAGGTTAAGGACGTTCATATTTACTGTATTCAGCTAACACAAGGTTTGTAATTTTATGAATGTGTGTTTATGAATCTTGTCTATTAAGCCATAAATGCAGGCTTTTCTTAGCTATTTGCCAGACTGAGCTTGGGTTCTTGTTCTGTTTTCTTCATAGTTCTAAATTCTTTAATTAACAATTATATTTCTTTATCTCTTTTTGTATTTGCTTGTCCAGTCTTACATGTCAGCAGCTGAAAAATTATGCAATAATTGACACAGATAAGTAAAATACAGTAACGATCTACTGCTCCATCTACTGTTGAACAGTGACATGCATAATGCTTCAGGAAAAAAATACGGAATGCATTTAGGAAATAATAATAAAATGGAATTTAAAACAAATAAACCTGTTGTTTCTGTGGTTAGTGAACAAACATATTTTTCTTGCAGAATTAAGAATTCTGAATACCACTTCAAATCAGATCTGAAAAAAAAGGAACTTTCCATTTCCCTTTTCACCTTATAGGAGGTGCTGATAAAACTGGTTTTGTTCATGTTAATGGAAAATAGTTGGAGAAAAGACAGTCTAGTGTTACTGAGCTGACTCATGCTATACAGTGAGTTGTATTTATATCACTGGCAAAATATAAGCTATTGCTGTAAAAAAAAAAACTTGCAATGATTTGTGAATTCTAACTTTTTCTTGAAACACTAAATGAAAGACAAGGAAAGCTTAAAGAGTTGTGGGAGTTTGAAGTACAGAAAAATTGCATGTATGTCAAATAATGTTTAATAGTCTTTACAGAACAACGGTGCTTGATTATTTTGTCAGCTCTCATTTGTACTGCATTCTTCATACAACAGTCTTCTGAGGAACTACTGAGTATGGCTTTTATTGCCCATTAGATTGATAGCAAGCTGCTTTGCATCATCACCAGTGCATTTGATTTTGCTTGTTCATTTTTGTAAGCAAATTATTATTCACACATCACAGTGAAGGATGATTATTTTCATTTTTTAGGCAATTGTGTTTCCATACTGAACTGGCGTAAAATGCTTTTGTAAATGACAAAAATTAGCTCTCCCTATTATGTTCACAGGTTGAAAATTACACCTTTCATTTCATACTCTCTCTTGCAAAACAGCTTATTCTCCATATAAAAACAATTACATAGCCTTCAGCAGGACTACTTTCATAAAGAGTTACTAACATATTTATTTATCTTTCAAGCTGAGGTTTTTGTGCAAAGAAGTAACATTCTCACCAATTCTTAGGTACCACAGTGATAAAAATCTCCCTGTAAAGCTACTGAACTTTATTGGAAAACAGAAACTAATTTTCAGTAGTTCAATTTAATAGATAAGACAATGCCTAAATTTATACTCTTGTAGTTAGAGCTACAACATTACTCTTAAGTCAGAAGCAGATCTCAAACCTCTGCCCCCAGAGTGTTGTGGACTCCAGTTTCCCCATCTTTGGGGAAAAGCAATGCCATCACTTTTGGGTAGAGTAGATACTCCATAGAGTAGATACTTCAGATGATCTAGGGACCAAAAGTTATCAGTGTCTTTGTGTGGTACCCATACATATAATTACCTTGATGAGATTTCTAAAAGAAAAGTGGTGTGGGAGATGGAAGATGTATGTATTGGAAACATTTAAATCTTACCTTCATATAGAAAACCTTCCCCTTCCCCTGCTAAAATACTTATTTATTTTTCAGTAGTTTTTTATTGTGTATATTTATAGTTTACACTGGTTTTGTCTATAAACATATATGTGTTATATATTTTTCCCTGTTACACAATTGTTTTAAGATGCAAACAATTAGGAAAAAAAAAAAAAAAAAAAAAAGCAAAAAACAAAACCAACAACAACAAAATACATGCATACCAAGATTTTGGAAAGTGAAAAGTTGAGGAAGATTAGTGTATTTGCTCTGAACCTTGAGTTTGACCACTTGTGAGGAAAATCTCCACTTTTTTTTTTATATCATAGTTGTCAATAATAATTTCAGAATCATATTAATTCATGAATTAATTAAAAAAACTAAAGTGGTATCTACTTCACATTAAAAAAGACTACTGTTTCCTATTTTAAATTGTACAAAATGATCTTGCTATTCATACTGACTTTGCTGACTTAAAATAAGTCTAATTCCATGCAAACTAGCAAAGGTGTCATTTTGGCTAGCTGCTCATGCACATTTCCAGTAAGAACAGGTGTTAGCAGCAATTAATTACTCTTAGACCTTAATTCATTATTAATTTTATTTTGTGTATCTTGAAAGAATCTAATTAAATTGTCCTTCTCAATCATACTTTTGTTTTCTGGACAGAACAGCTAAAATGGTTTGATTCTGTCACTTTTTTTTGTTTGTTTGTTTTGTTTGTAATTACCAAGGTCTTCCTACTTTTTGACCACAAGAGTAGCGTGAGACAATAAGGGCTCCTGTCAAATGCTGCAGACTTCTGCTCCAGCCAGGGACGTCTCTAGGCAACAGCTGCTATGTGTAAGATAAAACTTGTATGGAGACATAGGACAGATATTGCCTGTGTCAGAGGCTTCTGACGTTGCATTGCAGTTGTTATGGGAATAGCCGCACGGAGACTTCCAGGAGCGACAGGATGCACCTTTTGCTTTACAGTGGCCTTTCCGTATGTATTTATAATGTTAAATGTTTCAGCAGCATCTCCTACTTAGAGACAAACCTTCAAACACTGTTCCTTATCCATCTTATATATATTTTTTCTTAATTAGTAGTACATTTGTAATTCTGGCATCTAAGCAGCAGTCAATATTGCGTTCAGAATGTACCCATTTTACTTGTGGTAAAGTGAGCATGTGACACTGCGTATGGAGTTAAAACCATATTGTGTGAGTAATAGTTGTAAAAATATACCCAACATCTCATTTTACACTTGATATTATGTAATAGGCCCAGTACTTCTTATTACTCTTGAGATGCCAGCTGAGTCAACAGGAATGCAGAATTAGGGCAAATTCATGCTTGATATAAACAGATACAAATCCCACTGAAGTCTCTATTCGAAACCCAGTGTTAGTGTAATTGAGATTTAAAATTTATGTTGGATGCCAGTGATCAACAACCCAGTCTGCACTGATTTGGTATGCAGTTAGTTGGAAGAACAAAGCAAAAAAAAAAAAAAAAAAAAAAAAAAAAAATGCAAGGTAAACAAAATTTTGCTTTATATGTGACAAGCATATAACCTGGTTTCAAATAGGTGAAGTTGAAATAATAATGATAATGATAATAATAATAATAATAAGCAATAATAAACACTGACTTAAATGAGGATCTGTTCCATAGTATCAGCTGTATAATAAGTTCATAGGTTAGACCGTGCCATGGGGTAATGATATACACCAATCTGAAGTCTGATCTTCAGACATCAGATAAAGACTTTTAAGGTACTTTTTGATCGTTGTATAAACACAGAGGACTTCACTTTATGTTATAGCCCTTCTCTATAAGTCTCATTTATATGGCTTCTACCATCTACATGCAATACTACAGAAGAGATTAAAAAATTCAGAGCCGATTTTTTTCTTGCGTCGTCAACACCCTTTTTTCAGATCATCATAGCCCCTGTGTAATTTATCCCAAGTTTATCATCACATCATCAAGCTCTGTATGTGTGTGTGCGGGGGGGAGGGGGGGGGAGAGAGAAGAGAAGGGGGGGATGTCTCCTAGTTTAATTAAATACAGAGCCTGGGCACAATCCTAAAGTTATTACTTAGACAAAATTCCCATTAGGGACTGCAGTTTCCATCAGTAAACCTTTTTCAGTAAGCTTTACTTTCACAATAGTAAAATTTATTCATATATTTGTTATATTTGTTTGTTGTTGTTAAGGTGTATTTATGCAAAATTCTCATTCATCAGTGGAAGTGGCATTCATTTTTATTTTTTTAAAATAATTTCTGCATTTCCACGGCATCATTTAAATATCGCTATTTTGGAGAGAGGGTTTGGGGTTACATTTTCCAGTGTCAGTACCTCGCAGCAACAATACCAATTTTTTTGAGATTTTTTCAGAAAAAGCTAAGCTTCTGCTTCCTGACAACATGTCCCTGACCTTCTTCATTTCAGTGGTTAGAGGCAGGGAAGCAAGACATATGTCTTTAACTCTATACAGGATGGGGTAGATTTTTAATTTAAATGGTCTTATTTACACTTGTAAATGCTTCAGCAGCAAGTATTTTCCAGAAGATTCAGAATGATAGTTCAGAATGATTGTATTTTCCTGAATTTCGTTATTTCCATGAATTTTACCTGACAAATCTGCCTGTCTCTGTAATTTGTAGTTCTTTCACAGTTTAATATAGAACATCATGGATAGTTTTCTTGGCATGAGATCCGTTTTGTGAATATAAAGAAGTAAACGGATTCTGTGCTGGCTACCCGGACGGGCCCAATAGAAATCTGTTTATTTTGACATGAGTTCCCATATATGGTATGGGACTATCCCGAGATCCCTTTTCTGCGCTAAACAAAATGAAATCTTAGGTGTGTTTTCAGCTAGAGGTTGACTTGTAGCTTTGCAAAATGAAACTGCTTTCCTGAAGTATTCCCAATGTACTTTCTACAAAATAATGTGTCGCTTACTCGGATGTAGTAGCCAGAAGACATTTCTCCTCTGCAAGTATTGCTTTCGCTCACAGATTAGTTAATTGAAGGTAAGGATATACTAGCAGTGAATAACCACAGATATTTTTTTTAAAGAAAAAAGTTTTTTGAATCTATTTATAAAAAAAAAAAAAAGTTGTTTATTTATTTATTTTTTATTTCATTTTATTTAGTACTTTAGCACAGCATGAAGACCTCTTTTTTTTTTTTTTTTTTTTTTTTTTTTTTTTTTGGTACTGCAAATCATTAGGCTGTTTTCCTCATCATATTTGGATTACATGTACTGAAAAACTGTAGAAAAATAAGTTACATGAATTGCTAGATACCCTCTACAAAGTGGAAATGCTCCAGAGAGCCCTGGACAAATGTAGTTATTGTGTACGTTATAAAGGTTTTTAACATAATGTATGTATTTTTAAAACAGTTCATTTTGAATTAGAAGCAACTAAAAGTGCTGTAATAGAAATGTATCATAAACCCATTTCAGTTTAATGGCTTACTAATTAAGTTATTTAATTACTTATTGATTGGTAAAAGCTAAGCTTTAAAGAGTTACTGTTACTTAACGCTCAATTTTAACTCTATGCAACCATCTCTCTCTTCTATGGAAATATTTCTAAGCTCTACGGAAATGGCCTTTGCACAGTTCTAAATATTAAAACTTTAGTAGGTGAGTAGTAATAATTTAAAATACAAATTTGACCGTATTTACGATCATCTTTAGAAGTACAGATATTTCACGTATCTGCGTAGCTTAAACTATTTTAAAAGTTCCAGACGCTTTATTTAATAAATACCTTCAAATTGGAGAAGGCTGGCTTAAATAGTTTTAGCAGACCCTTTCTTTACAAGGTTGCAAGAATCTCAGATATTTGAGAACAAATCTGCTACATATCCAATCAAAACGGCATGTCCGGACGTGCATGCTGCTTGTGTGCTTAACAGCCTCTGTGAGTATCCTTATTTAGCTTCTCTCATTGATATAATGTTGGTTTAATTCCAGTTATTCTATTAGGACGGCTTTTGTTTAAAGCCGGCTTACTAGAGGGGACGCAGCGACACACAATTAAGCTATTTAAATGAGGAGGGAGGCGGAGGAGGGGTGGAAAGGAGGGGGTCCCATTACTTGCTCGGGGCGAGGTGCGGCTGGCGGCCAGGGGCGCGCAGCCTCCGCTGTACCTCTCCCGGGCGGGGAGGCTGCCTTCAGGGCCGCGTAAGCCTCGCCGCTTTTTAAACCAATAAGGCCGGGACAAGAGAATAGCTGCGGTTTGCATTACAAAAACAAAAACAAAACCCAAAGAGGGGGGGAGGGGGGGGGGAAAAAGAGTGAGGAGGCTGAGCGGGAGCGGCAGCGTGCCCCAGGCACTGCCTGGGCAGACCTACGCTGCTGAGCAAACAGGCGGCGGGGCCGGAGGCAGCCTCCGTCGAAGCTCTGTCTGGCTGCTTTGCGCTGCTTTTTGCGCTGCTTTGCGCGCCCCGCTGCGCCATGGCGGGAGTCGCGCTCTGAGCCCGCCGGCGCGGAAGCAGCGCCCCTCGCCGCGGAGACTGCGCGCCCCCCCCGGCAGCACCGTGAGTACCAGGCGGGAGGTGCGGAAATGGCAGGCCGCGGCGGAAAGGCGGGGGGGCGTGGAGAAAATTGGAAAAAAAAAAAAAAATAGCCTAATTGTGAATCAGCCTGCAGTCCTTCAGTGGTGGGGATTAACGTGGCGTGAAGGTGCAGGGGTGCTTGCTTTCTGCCGCAGCCGGTGAGAGCAATCCTCGCTTATAAATCACTAGGTACGGCACTTAATTTTGGCCGTGTTTCAGGCTGGGGTTTGCAGGCTTGCCACAAAGCAGATGTTAACGTGGGTCTATTTATTGTGTTCAGCCAGGTTTGGGCATCCTCCTGTTTGATTTCCTCGAGTGCTAATGGTTCGTTAAATGTAAAGCCCGTGATGGCGAGACGTTACATGCCGGGGAAGGCAAGTAACACAGGGAGGGAATCTGCAGATCTTTTTAAAAGAGACACGAGAGCGTGAGAAAAATATTTAAAAAATTGGAAGGAAGAATGCATGACAGAGATTTTGACAGCGCTTTCTGAAGCAGGAAATCCTTTTGCTTAATGTGTTTAAATTTTCCAAACACCAAGGAAAACACACATCCCCACAGGAGAACTTTTCAAGATGACAGAATAAACATCTACACAAGTGGAATATTTGACATTTATTGACATTTTAGGTGGCTTATTTAGAACTACAGTCTCAGAACAAGGAAGTTACGTGCCTTTTGAAGTTTCATGAAACTTACTTCTCACTCTTGAGAGATCGAGAGCCCCAAAACATCCCTGAGTCTGTATTTCTGTAGGTGTTTTGGACAAACAGCAATAAGAGGGATGACTTCCTTTTGCAGTGAAACGTTTATTCTGGAAAAGTAAAGCTGTTAGTGCATTTTCAAGTGTTTCTCAGAAGGCTGGAGGGTTTTTTTGGTGTTGTTTTTATTTATTTATTTTTAAGCAAGCATTTAAGAATAATGCGTAAGCAGAAGAATTAATAGCTTTCAAAGTAAAAAAAAAAAAAAAAAAAAAAAAAAAAAGGTACATTTCCTGTAGTTTGTTTAAATTTAAACTGGTCACAGAGTGAAAACTGGGGAAAGAAATGGAAATGGAAACTTTCAATACATCCCTGGAAGTTTTGAACATTAGATACCACAGATAAGGAATCTTATTTTACATCCCACACTGAGACAGTTTGCAAAGCATCTGCCAGGACGCAGGCTACTGGTTTGACATGTAAAATAAATAATGCCTATATGTCTGCATATATGTATGTGTAATGTGTGTATATAACACATTATATACTTAAATACACATAGGCACGTATGCACACCCCATTTTACACACCGCTCACACGCGCGTGCAGCAGGGTGTTCAGCCAAGCACCTCCAAGTTGCAGGAGTTTTCCCAAGGCCTGGTAAATGAGCAGCCGTCCCCTTGGAGGAGCCCAGTGAGTGCAGTGACAGACTGCTTGAGTCACGGTTTGCCTTTGGAGTGAGCAGAAATAAAGAAGGGGAAAAAAAAAAAAGGGAAAAGGAAAAAAAGAATGAGTAATCATTTTGTTTGAATTTCAATAAGTATGAAATATTTCTTGGGAGCCAAAAAAATCTTGGAGAAGCAGAGAGGCGTTCTTAAATGTCTGGTCATAATGGGAGCATTGTCACACTGAGCACTTCTTTTTTAAAAGGGAGACGTTGCTTGTGTTTCCAAATGTTTCATTCACACTGAGTGTGAACTCAGTATGCAGGATAGCACTCTCAGAAGAATTTAAACTACTAATTAAAAATTAAATAGCTGTAATTATCTGCTTCTGTTTTAAGAAGTGCAATTTGTCTTTGAAGTACCTAGCAAAAGAGTTTTACCTCCTCACTTATAGTCTAGTGATACGATTATTTAAAGAGTGAAAGTATGATGAAGTTGCATGTGTTGTCAGCAAGGTGCCTTTTTGTAGCCAATTTGTATTTTTTTTGGTTTTGGAATGTCTGGGCTGCTGAAATCATTATGTCTGTAGATACTGATGGCGTAGCACTTGTAAGGAAGAAAAGAAGGCTGCTTGAGGAAAAAGTCTCTCTCCCTTCACTCCATGTTAAAAATGACAGATTTTTTTTTTTTTTTTTTCCCCTAAGGAGGAATACTGATTTGAAAATTGCCATTGTCTATGAAATTTGTTTCTTTAAGTAAACATGCACTTTAAGAGAAAGCTCGTGTGCTGGCTATAGTTTTCTGGGCTAACTTCTTATTTTCACTTAGAAAATTTCTTTTCAGCTGGAAAAATGTTTTAAATTATGGCTATTTAAAAAATTGCTTCTAGCAAGCAAAAATACTGTGGAAAACCTGTAATTTAGACAAGTACCTACATTTTATTTGCTCTGTGCTGCTGAAGTTTAGAATCCCTTCCCATTTACAGTTTACTTTTCACAGAACATTATTAACTTTTTGGCTTCATACATGATCTTCTGTCAGATGCTTTTGATTTGTAATTTAGCAAAGTATAATAAACAGTGCAAAAGTCATGAATTTTCCTCCGCATCCTGAGCTCTGTGGTAGGGAAAATGTGATAAAATGTGTACCTTGAGTCTTGTTTGATGATCTCTCAAAGCAAGTTTGCCTTCTGGAAATAATTTCTGGGGTTGAAGAGCATGGTATTAACAGATTTAATGTGGCTATTCAATGGATTGGTGGAGTACTATGTGAGGTTTAACAAAATGAGAGAGACAAATTGAACATCAACAAAACCTACATCTGTGAAGAATTATAAATTTAATTAGAAAAAAGGCAAACTTAAAAGACCTCATTAACTAATCAGAATTTGATGTTACTGATTTAAGATTCTTAAATGGATGAATTTTAAGTAGCCTTGCTATCATTGTCCTTTTTTTTCATGTCATGTGCCCATGTAGTGCAATCCACGCTAAACAGAAAGATGTGAATGTTACTCACCACAATCAAATTATACGCAGTAATATTTTTCATGTATTAAGGAGAATGTGCATGTCATTTATCATATACAGCATTTTTAGTTTAAGCAGAGTGCAGAGCATAAAGAGCGAGTGACAGCTCCTTTTTCTCTTTCTGATTTTTTTTAATGTGCCCCTTTGACTGGACGGGTAAGGCCATTGCATTTTTTTTCCAGTTTTTGTTTGATATGTGAGTTATGTTGCAGAACTTCAATTATCCAGAAATCTGTTGGCAAAATGGGAGAATGTATAAGAGCAAGCACACGCCACCCAGAAATGTTTTTATTCTATGAACTAGTCATCATAAGTGTGGTTCCTTACTACATTGTAATTTTGTACTACACATAAAAAACTGAAAGCATGTGAAGTGTAGCATTTTGTAAACTGTAACTAATTTCACTCACATCTGTGTCTAATTGTTGTCTGCATTCGCATTCTTGAGAGTAGATTTATTTTTCCTGGACCACTATGTGGATTCAGCTGACCAGCCTAAGTGAGGATTAGTTGTTTTAAAGTTATTTTGATTAAAGAGTCATTTTTAAATATGGTAACGTGCAACACATGGTTTAAATAATCCTTGAGACACAAAGGAATATATCTAAAGTATGTCTAATGAAAATGAAGATTGTGGATATGAACTTTCACAAATCATAGAGTGTAAGAGGACATATAAAGTATATATTTAACTCTCTGTGAATGAGTTGGGTTTTTTTCTAAGTTCTCCCATGAAACCTTAAATGAAATGTCTCACTGTAAATACACGTGCACATTGATGTATATATTTATAAGTGTACGGAAGTTTTTTTTGTTGTTTTGTTTTTTTAATTTGGGTAAATGAAATAGTGAGGATTAAATGTATATTAGAGTTCAGTGAAGTATGAATAATACTGTAGGGCACGTCTGAAAATATCAATTAATTGAAACATCTATTTTTAAATTGAAGTTTTTTCTATCATAAAAGATATGTTTTAAAGTATCCTGTGCAAGAGGGAGTGAAGATAGCTCTGTAAGCAAACTTAGTTCTCACCTATAATTTTTTCCAGGTGTTTACAAGTAACAGCAGAAACGTATCCTAAGGCACTCTGCTGCAGTTTTGGGGGTAAAGGATTGAAAAAAAAAACATTAAAACAAAATGCACAGTTTTGAATGTAGCTGCTCATCTAGTTTGATTTGGCATGCTCTGATGTATTGAAAAGCACGTTATGCAGTACTTTAAGTACCCAGTTATAAAAAGATTGATGTTTTTCAGCGTGCATTATTACATGCTTCTTGACATCATTTGTAACGTTATGCATTGCCTTGCTGCCCCTAGCAGTTGTTTACTCTTGCTAGTAGTAATTCTGTCTGTGATTAAAAATAACAAAAAAACTACAAACATATAAGTAGGATTTGCTTGGATGATTTTTATGGCACTTAAAATGCCTCATCTCTCTTGCCTTTGCTCTGTGATCACTTAAGAGATGTCAGTTCAGGTTGAATGGAAACGCACATGAAAGATACTCAATGCAGACATTAGGACGATACATACCTTTCCCGGATAAGCTTTTGTGTGCTTTTAGGCTAACAGTATCTAGCAGCGTAACTTCACCTGAACTTTATCACCTGCTGACAATCCTTACTGGCCACAGAGAAGAGTCTATTAGCAGAGCAGCAATGTTTTCCTAATAGGATAAGAAAATCTATTACGGACCTGAGTTATAAAAGGAGTCATTTTATTAAACTGGAAAATTATTGCTGGGCTTCCCAGTGGAACCAGATTCCTTTTTCGATGAGTGAGCTCAAGAGGTAAATGCTGCAGCTTCGTAACATATATTTAGCCAGAAGTGTTCTTTTAAGTCATTTTATCAGAAATCTCATTAGCGACTGGAATTTTTACGAGTAAGACCTTGTGCAATAACATGTGCTTTATTTTAATTCACTGCACTTGGTGATGGGCTCATTTTGGAGATGGTTGTGTAATAATGTAGTTTGTATATTGGAGATCTTTACAGTAGGCAGACCTCCCTCTTACTCCCCCTTGCCCACCCCCCCCTTGCCCCCCCCCAAAAAAAAAATAAAAATAAAAATAGTGTCAGCTTTGCTTTGCCCCTCATTTTTGGAGTGCGGTGACTTGTGGGGTCCTCAGAGGAAGGAAGACGGGATGGCAATGAGCAGAGGAAGAGGACGGCCAAAGCAATTGAGGGCAAGAAACTGTCAAGAGCTAAGGGGATGGGAGCGAGAGAGAATTTGGGCAGCGTGAGCAAAAGGGGAGCTTTAGAGCTGCGGAGGATGCTGGGGGGCTCAGCGCAGAGTGGCTCCCTCCCGCCGTCCTTGGGGGGCTTGCCCTTGCTGGGGTGCACAGCAGCGGTGCTGGGGGAGGAGTGAGCCCCTCTGCAGCTGTCACGGCCCCTGATGAATCACTGTCCCGGCACTTGGCCGCCGTCCCCAGCACGGGGAGGAGGGAGAGGGACCTGCTGAGGAAACAACAGGCGAGCCTTCAATTTAAAGACAATATGCCTTTCACCGGCGCCGTGCCCTCCTCCTCTCCTTTTTGGTTTAAAGGACAGAATTGTCATCCGTGGTGATGGTCTTTGTTTAAATTAAGGCCTCGTTTGAGAGCGGAGTAATAGAGGCTTTTGTTTGTCTCCCTGGTTTACAGGTGCAGAAGTCCCAAACTGGTTCAGATGTTGCTGTTTCCTCCAGTTGCAGGTAAGGATATGATTGAAAATTGTTATTTTTCTGCAACCCTTTTCTCCTTTTCTTTTTTTTTTTTTTTTCTTCAGGTGATAAGTAAATGTTTATTCTTGTTTTCCACATGGAGCAGATCAATAAGCGCAGGATCTTCTATTTTATGTGTGTGCAACAAAGCAACAAAGTCTGTCAGCTGTGAGCATGTACTGTTTTCCACTAAATTGTTTTACTTTGTGCTAAGTACTGTCTTTTTTAACTCATTGTGGAACCTTTCTTTTTTTTTTTTTTTTTTTGATCTGCACGTTAGTTTAAGCAACAAAATACGAAATGAAGGGTTTGTGTTTAGAACTTGCAATAAAATCTCAGTCAAAATATGAAAACTTCATAGGTGGAATTACACTTATGTTTAAGGATATTTATACCACTACAGCGGAAGGATTTTTTTATACATAATTTTAATAAGTCTCTAAAAGAGCCTAAGCATTTCTTTTAAACAGAAAATGTGTGAGTTGAAATGCCTTGGAGGCACTGTAACCTGTGAAATTTCTACTTGGAGCAATTAAAATAAGTATATCAAAAACATTATGAAAAGTTTTAGCTATTAAGAAATTAATATGGGGCACTTCATTTATAGGTTTCCCCAACATAAATGAGGGGATATGTCATGGTGGTGAGGTCTATCATTCTTTTTATACAAGGCTATTAACAACACAAATCAGAAATACTCAGCTGTTTGTGTGCTGTGTAAATATTTAATTTTTGCATTGAATCTGAATTGCTTTCTTATTATTTTGACTAAACGACAGCTGCTGAGATACTGCAGAGTGCTAAGGCATACTAACGCCTATATGGATTCACTGTATGTTGGTCATATCCCTTTTCAATTGGGCACAATTTATGTAATCCACAAAGCAAACAAATGAGCAGACATAATAATGTTTTAATGCTGCATTTGTTTCAACGGAAACAGAGAAACAATTAAGTAGTTTGCCAGAGTAAACACATACATCAGGAATATCTCATTCCCTGTCAGTAGATGATAGGTTTCAACAATTGCTTCAAGTGTTTTATTTGGTTTGGAGGCCCATTATATTGCCACTAAATGGTAAATTTTGAAAGCACAGTGTTAATTTGTTGTTAAGAGAATATATGGATTCATATAGTGGTGATTCCATCTTTGTGCATATCTTAAAAATAGAAGGCGACATGAATGTTTAAAGTACGGTACTTTTGTATCTACATTTTATTCTGTTAGAAGCTGCCGAAGTAATTGCCCTAGATGGTCAGTTGTGTGTGGCACAACAAAATGAGTTTAACATTAAAAAAATCACATTGGGAGTAGCTGTTCATTTTTTATTAAATGTGTTGAGGAAGTCAATTAAGAGCGGGTTGCATGTCATACTGGTAATTCCTTTGTAATCCAGACTGAACATGTTGCTAAAACTAGACACATCTTGTTTTCAGGTCTATGGAAATGCAGGATCTAGCCAGCCCACATAGCCGACTAAGTGGTAGTAGTGAATCCCCCAGTGGTCCAAAACTTGATAACTCTCATATAAATAATAATTCCATGACACCCAATGGCACAGAAGGTGAGCTACCTCTTTTTTTTTTTTTTTTTTTTTTAATGTTTTGTAGTTCATGCATTCTCCTTGCTGCATCACTGCTCTTGCAGTCAGTAAACTATATAGAGAAAAATGTTTTACTGTTTAAGGTACTATGTGTTTATGTAATGCGGTGTATAAATCTGATGTTCAGTGTTTATCAGCAGTTACTATTATCAAGTTTCAGCAACAGCTTTCATTCCTGTTATATGTTCCTTTCAGGTAGTTTGAATGGACTGAGCAGGTAGTATGTGCAGAGCTTAAAAAAATCCATAAAACCTGAAAGGCTGGTTTAGTGATGAGGAGAAAGGAAGTGTTCACAGTTGTCGTACTGCAAAAAGCAATCTTTCAGTCTTTTTCCCTATATCAGTATTTTTTTCATGTTCACACTTTTAGCAAGCTCCTAAGGCTATGAAAGTTTTGTCAAATAGGCTAATAAAACCGAGTGGTGAAATTTCCTAGGGATAGCTTGCTGCTCTGATGGAGTGGCCAAAATTCAAACAGGTGTAGTAATTCAATGGGGTAAACTGATACCTATTTTTCAAGCAGCAGTCAGCCAGTTGATAAGTTATGTTTGTTCTCAGTAGAATACTAACAGCAGAACAACTGAACTGCTTTGTCAGTAATGACACATAATGAAATACAGAAGGATTTATATAATAAGCAGTGAAAATACTCTTTCCTGTAACATTTTTATGGCTATAGTAGGAATGATCATACATGATGTTTGGCTAGCTTTGTGGACAGTGTTTTTAATGCATTACTTGAAATGAAGCATGCATTTTTAAATAAAACTTTTCAATATAAATTTAGAGTTAAAATATTGATGTAGCAAAGAAATGCCTTTTTTCCCTTTTAAAAACTGTATCATGTTAGTGCTGTCAGACCGTTGAGGATTGTGGACATGCATTACATTCTTCCAGGAAAGGCACATGTCAATCAAACAGATGTCGTTCCCCCCTCAATTCCCCAAACATCTCTGTTATTCATTCTAATTGGAGTCCTCTGTAGTGGGGAGGGTTTGAGTTATCAGATTAACAGGCTTTTGTGCCAGAGTTGTGTATAATTTACTTTTTGTTATTGCTGTAAAACTATTGCTGTAATCAAAATTTAAGCCATTAAAAAAATTTTAAAAAGTATTTTTTAAAAGAATAAAGTATTAAATGTGTTATTGTAGTTTAAGAAGAAAAATACTTCAAGTCCACAGATGAGTCATCTTTGTTTTTAATGCCAATTATATTTTTGTATCATATTATCAGGTATATACCAGTTTTGATACAGGATAAAATTGATCAACTTTTGAATTAAAATCTCTCTTACTTGCTAAAGCCTTTGTAGTAAACCTCACTAGCTTTTGTACCTTATATGTAGCTTGAATGTTCTTTAGCACAAAAATATGATGTGTTCCTTGAAACACAGAAAGACACCCACCATCTGGCCAGACTTTGTGTTCTTAATAGCTGTTGTTTGTGGGCTTATATTCTGAAAAATTGGGTGCTTAATATTACTTTGTCAAGAAATTAGTTAGATACTGTATCTATTCATGCACTAACCTCATGTAGCAAATAATTCTGGAAATGATATCCCAACTTCTCAGTAGGTATTGGAGTTTATTAAAAAAAAAAAAAAAAAAAAAAAGTAAATTAAAACAGAGTAACTTATTTTTCCTGTTATAATTTTAAAGTGCAGGCTTATTGATTTTGGATTAATTCTACTGAGAAAGATAAAGCGTAAAATACATGTTTAACTTCTGAGATGAAGCCAAATGGTTTTGTTTTGTTTGCAATTTTCCCTCAGGTGACATGACTCTCCTCAGCACTGCAGACTGGTTACTAAGTGCTAGCGCACAGACCGCTGCAGGTTTGTGGAGCTGTGGTGGACACACCAGAATTGTGCAGTCAGCATGCGTTGTAAGATGTTGTCCAGAAAGTGTCCTGAGAAATAGTTTGTGCTCGGTGATTCCGGTCCAAACATTCAAAATTTCAAATTCCTGCCTCTGATTGTTCTTACAAGGCACATGATGAAAAGTTTTTGAAATAAACATAATTTAATCATTTATTTCTGAATTAGATGTGTTCCAAGAGACAAAATTTGTGAGCCTAAGAATCCAAAGGTGGAATTTGGCTGTTAATCTGTTTTATGTTGACAAAATGTTTCTTTTGGGTTCCTTGAGCTGCTACACAGGCTTAAAAAAAAATCGAGTGTTGGCAGCAAGAGTTTCTACTCTTTTTAATGAAGGATGCAATTTATTATTATTTTTTTTTTTAGATTCTTTAAGCAGAATCCTGCTGAAACACAAATGACAGACTGTAAGGATGCAGCCATATGGCTTGCCAAGCACTTTTCTTACACCGCTGCACCTTGGTTTGCTTGTTTGTTGCACGTGGAGTGGAGATGCGGGTTGCTGAACATTCACATGTTAAATATAATATGTGAAACAATTTCTGATCTACTATGCACTCGTTCTTACTAGCATGAAAGAGCCCTCCTTTTCTGGCATAAAGGACCTCCATGCGAGTGAGAAACAGGGCCTCCAGCTATTTGCATGTTA
The DNA here is from genome assembly GCA_011076525.1 of Nettapus auritus. Taxonomy (NCBI): domain Eukaryota; kingdom Metazoa; phylum Chordata; class Aves; order Anseriformes; family Anatidae; genus Nettapus; species Nettapus auritus. Next base: position 124,355,375 of record CM021766.1, on the reverse strand, counting down.
TAAATGTGTTGTAAATATATGTTAAATTTGATTTGACTGTGGGTGTGATTTAGGCAGGTTTCCATACCCCAGAGTGTTCACTAGATTAAGAAAAAGAAAAAAAGGAGGGAAAAAAAAAAAACTGTCCCAAAGTGAAATGGCCCTGTTTCAAACAAATGTACATTAATTCCTCTAAGGCACATTTTCAGACTTGTTTCTTATTGATGTTGTTCTACAAGAGGATGTGGTTGGAAGATAGCTCACTATCATTAGCTAATATTTTTAGCTTCACACTTAGTGGTAAGTTTTCAAAGCACTAAATAGGGATCTACGTGTGTGATTGAGTCTGAGTTTAATCTCTGTGTGCAGCTTTGATATAATGATTCTTTGTGTGCTTAATTTCCTCTTGATAGAACAAAATTGCTGTGGCATAGAACTGACCACGTAGTGTTGGCCAAGGAACACAGCTGAAGATTTTTTAAAATTATTATTATTTATTTTTTTAGGTAGCTGTTAGGTAGTTCATTTTCTCTAAAGATTTTTAAACAAGGTGGATTTGCAACTTTACTTTTCAGGTAGCAATTTCTCATTGGGTTTCTTTTAGAACATAGTGATTTCTGTAAATCAAACACTGTTCATTTAAGGTTGTTGCAAACCATGAGATGGTCTTCATAGCTCTGCATGCATGAATGGTGAGGGGAAAATAAATCTCCTTAATATCTTGAGTAGAAAAGTCATAACCATAATAAGTAATTACATTGCTGGTGCTTGGGTGGTTAACTCCTTTTCTCTGGGACAGTTCAGGCAGCATGGTCTTCAAACCAGTAATGGGGAAGTAACAGGGAAATTACAGATCTTGATCAGTCAGAAATTTCTCAGGAACAAATGCAGGAGAGTAACACTAAAACGTTTGGCTAAAGACACTCAACAAAAGCAGTCCTGGCATGCCACCATGGAGGCTGATGATATAAGTAATGTACTGTTTGAGTTTTCCATGATCTCTTTAAGTGTTTTTCCACAAAATACCCTCTGTTGTAGGCAACAGCAGATGCGCAACACTATTAAAAATTTGGCCCTATATGACTTGCCTAAGAAAATCTGTAACAGAGTAGAGAATTGAAGTAAGGCTCAAAACATTCACAGTCATGTCTTACCTCTAAACTTCCTTTGTCAGCAAATTGCTGTGGTGGATTGATACTAAAGGACTCCAAGAAACAATAACAACAGAAGCTAAAAATTGTCACTTTTTTTTTTTTTTTTTATCAGACAGCTAGTGGCTACTCCAACAATGATGGAGTAGCCAGGTAGAAATGTATTAAGAGGAGAAAGGCTGAGAGTAATGAGGGGAAAAAAAAAAAAAAAAGGAAAGGAAAAAAAAAAGGCTGTCTTCAGCGTTAAAGCTATTTTCCACAGTGGACAGCCATATTCACTTTGTACGTACAGTGATCTTTACTTTTATCTTAAGAGTGAAAATCAGTTCTGATAGATTACATATAGGAAGAAATATCATGAAGATGTTTTGTTCAACTGGAATGGAAAACAATAAATGAAGACTGGGAGAAGGAGACATTCTTCCAAACAACTACCAGTCATTTGCATTAAGAGTATGGAGCTGCATCTGTCCTTGTTTCTTAGTGTTCAGAAGGATGAAGAGAAGGCATTTTCATATCAAGTGGAAAGGAAAATGGATAACAAATTGAAGATCAGATTTTCAAAGATACATAGGAAGGAAAGCTTCAAAGAGAGTTGGACATCAAAATTCTTTTGGAAAAAAAGGCTCTTACTCTTAAGTACCTGCTGCAACATGAGAATCGGATCCCACACACAGGCATTCAAAGTTCCCCCCTATGTGAAGAGAGCTGGCCATTAGAAAGGTTGTCTTAAGTCTAATGAATAGAAATCCATCTTTGGATTGGGTAGTATGTTTGCTGGCTAGTTGCTCTATTATAGAATTCAGAAAAATGATTTCACCATTTTTCTGAAGTTGTGGTGTAGTAAAATATTAAAATCAATACAGTGGGTATGTCCCGGTAGTTGTTATGGAACACACTGATGTAGCTTTCTGAAAGTAAACAGTATGTTGAATATTCAATGTAATTTTAATGATACTTTGTAACACTCAAAATAGTATTTCAGTATTGCAGTTAAGCTTTCACATTGGCAGTGAATTTCTTATTTTTATTTTTTAGTAAGTAATAGTTATTTATTGTATGCTGTAGGATACAAAGTTTTAGTAGGTGATGACAATCAGACAAAATGTTCCTCCTTTGGGAGGTGCTTGGCTTCTGGTATCTTTTAGTTGCTCATTTATGGAGTTTCTGCCAATCGTATATGCTGACATTTCTATACATGTGTTTGTGATAAAGAGCTTGATGGTATGAAAATTGTAATTGATGGTACCTCCACATTTGGACACTATAAAATAATGCACCTATAAGGGTGATTCTATTTGCATTTCTTTAGTGTTAGTATCATGAACAATGGATGCTAACTTCGCGCTGGAAGAGTACCAGAAGACAGTAGGGTGTCTGGAGGAAAGACTGCAGTAGTCCCAGGCCAACCAGACTGGTAAAAGTAATCTGGATGTCCCTAGGGACTAGTAATATTCTTCAACCTGCTGCCACATACGGAAGATAAAAACAAGACACACATCACTCTTACTGTTTATATGAAGGCAATGGGATGACTTGGACTACCTTTTTCTTCCCTGCTCTTTACCTTTTTTTTTTTTTTTTTTTTTTTTTTCCCCCCCTGCTGTATTAATTGGCTTCCTTCCAGACTCTTTGTCTTATCTGTGCCTTTTTTCTCCTGCTTCGCCAAGAGTACTTCTGTCTCTTCTGAGCACTTGTAGAATAATACTCTATTATTCCTCTTTCCTAGCTTTTTGGCCAGGGAAACAACTTTTCTACTCACTTGTTGGCTCAGGCTAGTAATTCCCAGTGCAAGGTCTTGAGTGAGGAGGAGACTAGCCTAAATAAATATTCATGCATTTATTGTTTTTTCATCATGTATGTGCATCTGCTTTTGGAAGTTTCACCGTTTTCCCCCATAACATTTCCCTGAAAGAAAGGACTTATTTTAAAGGAAAAGTCAGTCATAAGACTGGTTCCCAGATCCATTTGAGGGGGGAAATATTCTGCCCCCACTCCCCTCAGTGCTGGCCCCCCCCCCCCCCCCCCCCAAAAAAATAAATAAATAAAAAGGAATCTTTAACACAATTTCTTTAACACAACTTATTTAAGCAAGTTTCTCATAAAGACAGCTGCAGCACCTGCCATTCCTGACTGCGGATGGAGCATGGTGGTGTGAGAACACCCTCTAAGTGTGCCTGGGGGTCTCAGAGCCCTGCTGGCACAGTGACTTTACACAGGCCAAAGGTTATCAAGAGCTTCAGGATGTTAAGAACCCACCAAGATGTTGGCTGCTTCACTAAAAACTGTAAGACATCCACAATTGCACAGCGTTAAGATAGAAGTATCATACATATGAGCAGTAATGCAGAAGAAAAGGAAATCCAGCCCATTCTTTTGGTTCCCTTCCAGGGAACAGGACTAAGACATTTAAGTCTAAACTAAGATCACACCAGATCACACCTTAACAGGGTGATATCTGAAAAGCCCTAGCAACTTCAGGGACTTGTGACACTTAAGATGATTTAGCACTTACATTTGTATCTTGTAGTCTTCTGAGGGGTTTTGCTTATCATAGGGGAAAAATAAGCATGAAACTTGGTCACACTTCAGCGTTAGCCATCATCTGGCCCCTGGCCAGTGAGTGCAGAAACTTGGAGAGAGGTTCCTGTGCCACCTGGTTTGATTAGACAAGCTAGGGAGTTTCCTGCTACTGCTGAGTAGAGGGGAACACAGTCTGGTGCTATCCTTCTTTGTCTGGATGAATTTGGCTGTAAGACCTAGAGTTCAGACCCTGGCCAAATGTAATGGATATTATTTCCTACTTATGAAAGGCCCCATGTACTTTGTCATTCGGCTTCTGCCTTTGTGTCTCAGTCATATGTCTTGTACACCTAAATGACAGAGCAGCTTTGACTTCTGTTGATGTTCTGTCTTCTCTGGAGGCCCTCTATGTCTTCAGAAAGTAGCTGAAGACAGCCTTCTTTGCCATTAATGACTGTAACTGTAATGTTGTGTGGTCATTACATCTGTTTTTGGTTAAAGAGTCCAGATATTTTACACACACAGCACACATTATTACACGCATGTAGGGGAGTTTCAGTGGCCAGATTCCCAATGGATAATTTAGGAAGGAGAAAAAATAAAAATAAAAATAAACAATAAATAACTCTAAAAGGGTTGTTTCTGGGTATATGCCACCTGTTTGGAAAGGACAGGTGATACAATCATTTGGTATAAATTGACATGTGAGTGTCAAGGGGTAAGAATACTAGATCTAGATAGTCTCATCTTCTAACTGTAATGAATGGAACCATGTTAACCCATGGGTGTGCTCCTCAGATGAATATTGAGGTTAAATCTTGATTAGCTGCTACAAATACTGTCACTGTATGAAAGTTAACAAGAGCAAGTACTGGATTCTGCACCTGGAATGAGGTAATTCTGCATACACATATAGACTGGGTAATAAGAGGTTGGAGAGCAGCCTCGTGGAAAGGAATCTATGGGTTTTGGTTAATGGCTAGTTGATTATGAGCCACCAGTGTGCCCAGGCAGCCAAAAGGGCCAACCATTCCCTGGGGTGCATCAAGCACGTCATTGCTAGCCGGTCGAGTGAAGGTATTGTCCTGCTCTGCTCTGCACTGGTACAGCCTCACCTCAAGCGCTGCGTGCTGTTTTGGGTACCACAGTATAACAAGGATATAAAATTGTTAGAAAACATACAAAGGAAGGCTACGAAGATGGTGAAGGGTCTAGAGAGAAAAACATATGAGGAGCTGCTGAGGTCCCTGGGTTTGTTCAGCCCAGAGCAGAGGAGGCTGAGGGGAGCTTCCTCAAAAGGGGGGTGGAGGGGCAGGTGCTGAGCTCTGCTCTCTTGGGACAGTGACAGGACTCAATTTATATTGGTTGCAAATCACAACCAAAGAGAGGGAGACGAAGCTCTTGGGGAGCCATTAATGCAATGAAATCTGGGTGTTAACCATAGCCAGAATACCACACAAGTTTCTAAGACTTCTGACATCAGAAGAGGGTAGAGCAGGAAACAGTCTGGGCTTGAAATAGAATGTGCTTCTTTGAGCAGGGACTTTCTTTGAAAACTGAACATAAATTTAGGCTGGAAATTACCTTGTAGTAATTATCTTCTGGTAATTTCCAGACAAATGAGTTTCAGGAAGAGTATTCTAGTTTGAGAAGCGTCAGCAAAGTAGGTTTATTAGGCTTCATGGTCAGGAGCTGATGATACGATACTCTGTGACAGAGAATAATGTCCTGGATAGGAATTAGTATAATTTAGTAGACTTTATAAGTAACCTGTAGTCCTTAATAACCTCTTTGTAATAGCAATATTCTTAAGTACAAACAGTTTAGACTTTGAATAAAGTAATGGAAAATATTATCAGCTTAGATATTCAAGGTAGAATATTTGTACTGTTGTTAGTGACTAATAATTATCTTTCAGCTTTACGCTTGTATTGGGTACAGAAAGAGGATGGCACCAAACAAAATAATACATGAATACTAATGGCTAAATGAACTACTTAAGATACAGCAGGGCAGTACCTGTAGTGAAAATGCATATCAACATAGTGTTTAGCTACTAACATTATTTGAAGATGTCACCTTGACAGAAAACCAAATAGAGCTAGATATTGCATTTATATCTATGTCTGTAGGTAAACTGACAGACTCGCTTTGATGAGACTTGTACCTCATGAGCACTGAGAGCTGTCAACCAGGAATTATTTCATTTTGCCCACTTACTCATATAATACAAAGAATATAACATTATAGTATTAATGCAGTCCTATTACTACAACATTAACTCTGATTTAATAATTCAGCCATGTTTACAGTATTTTTATTCTGGTATAATGTATATAGCATAGCAATTAACAAACTAAGGCTAATTTAGTAAAGTATGATTTATGTGTAAAATGTGATTGTATGTATTTTAGATAATCAATATATTTTTAAGAAATATTTTAATATCTTACTTTTTGCATGCTTGAAGATGCAATCTTTATGATATATTCATATGAATTTTGTGTTACAAATGGCCACATTTTAGGTCTCTAAATCCATATTTAAAACAGCCAGCTTCTCATTCCTGGCAGAAGTCTACTGCTGTATATGACAGTGACTGCATGGCAACCTGTTGGCTCAGAAAGTTGTTACTTCAAAAATGAGCTGCATGAACTTGAGGGTGATGGTCTGAAGTTCTCTTTCTCAGTGCAGTTCAGAAACTGCTATGTAAGTCATCACCAACCACCTTTTGTAATAGTGCTGACAAAACAGGACACATTGCACTTGCAACCTGTGAATGACTTAGGATAAAATATCTTGACAATCAATACAATGTTGATCAGCAGTTATGCTGAGATAGCATATCTCATATTTTTAGGCTTTTTTTTTTTTTTTTTTTTCCTCAGGGCTAGCGTGTGTGTTATTCATTATCTGCTAGTCTTTTTTTTTCCTATTATTTTGATGCGTTGTTTTCTTAAATGGTCTCTTTTGAAATCCTGGTTTTAGAATCTCATAAATGACTAGAAAAGAAAAATAAGGAGGGAAAATGTCTTTCCGTTGACAAAGATTCTTAAGATCCTTGGTATAAAACCAAGTCTATGTCAGTGATTCTAAATAACCATTGATTCTTTTTTTTAAGCAGATTAGGAATACATTAGATTTATCCTTGAACTTCTTGTTGATAATCTGTTAGATGAGTGATTCTACTGGCATTAAAACTTAGTGACATATTTCCAAATGAAAATCTGTCTCTATAATGCAAGCCTGATTATTCTGCACTATTGAAAAGTTCTATTTTGATAATGGAGCAGCAGAGAAGGGAACTCTTCTGTTTCTTTCACAACGGTCTCTGCCATGATTGAGCATGTTGTTGGAAGCTCCTGGAAAACTTGCTAAGTGTTCCAGGTAAATGAGGCAATATTCTCATAGAAATGTTATGGTAGCGGAAAACATGGGACAGCTGAAGTCCAGACCTGTGCCTTTCCAGAGCTGTGCTTCCTTGGGGAGCTCCATTCATCCCTCCTGACAGATATGGGTCACTGAAGCGCTGCCAGGACAGAGTGGCAGACTTGTAAAATCCTTTTGCATCTCTCTTTCCCTGTGATTTTGGGGAAACTGTGTTTTATCGCATGTCAAATTTTGTCTTCAGTGAACGAGCAACCTTCCTTTGCAATGAGAATCCATGCAGTAAAAATTTCTTACTGGTAAAACCATGCCTGTTTTTTTTTCTCCATGTATTTATTTGTATAGAAAAACTCAATCTCTTGAAAAGGTTTTTTGTTCAGACAGAAAGAAATACACAAATATTTACTGGCATTTTGATTTAAATGCTTGTGGAATTGAGGGTTTTTCAAGTTGCTATCCATCTTTATTAAATTCCCAACTAGCTCCAGCACAAAAGTCTGTTAAGGTCATAGTTGTTCTTAAAAAAGGCAGGAGAGAGCTTATTTACTATGACCCTAAAAATGGGTATCCAGATCAGGAGCAGTGTGAACAGCCTTTCTTATCTCCTTTTTCATACATTCAGGAGAAGAGACACATGAAGCAGTTATGTAAAAATCGGTAGCACTTCAGTCAGAAGATAGAATAGGCAACCATGAAGAAGCACTGCAGAGAATTTCATATTTTTTCCCATATCCTCAAAAGTAATATGTTTAATAAATGGTGTTCAGTTTCAATTTTTGTCACACTGAAGTACCTCTCATGAGCCAGAGACAGAGATCCTATTTTGATTATTTTTTTCTAAATATGGTATTTCTGAGATCCAGAAAAGTGACCAACACTGCACATTGGTTTATAAACCAATGGCAAGAGATGCATTTACATCCACTTCGAAATTATCCTAAAAAAATCATCTAGAACAAATGGTGCTAAATAAGTGGCTCAGCATTCTTGGGGTGGTAGTTTGCAGTGAGCCAAACTTACTCTAAATAATTATTTTATAAGGAATAGATTTTATAAGGAAAGATTCCTTATTTTATAAAGAATAGAAGAATAGTTTCTCCAGTGGAGAAGAGGGAGAGAGTTTGGAGAAAGCAGATACATTCTGTAACCCAGGTTAGGTTGATCTGTCTCATCATCCTTTCTTTTCCTCCCCCAGAACTATCAGCAATAGAGAAAAGCATCTTTTATTTTTATTTCCAAATGCATAATTGCATTATAGTAATTAGACTAGGAATTCTTGCAAGGTTTTGGGAAAGCTGGAGTAATCTATGAGGAAAGTATTAGACTGTATAATGTAGTTGTGACAAACTTATAGGAAAAAGCAGGAGATAATGTAGATGAAGTTCTTGATATCTAAATAACAAAACATACAGAACCTGCTGTATATATCTAGACCTAGCACAAAGCTTAGACTAGCACAAAGCAATCAAAGCAATCTCCCCCCTCCCAATCCCCCCAAACGCCTAGCATGGATACTGGCCCCTCTGCTCCAACTGTTTTAGTCCATGAAACTTTTCTTACTGGGCTGCATTGCTTACTAATGTAGATACAGCAGGGTTTTGTGTGGAGCTCATATTGATCATTGCACGTAAAGCCCTTGGCTGAGATCAGGTGGATGAAACAGGCATGCAGAAATAAGAATTTGTATTGGCAAGGAAAGGAAAGGTCCTTTGTCAGAGGGGAGAGTTCCACTTCTCTCAGCATTTGCAAACCTGGCACCAAAAGGGCATCTGCTAATGATGGCTGCAGTTCTGAGAGAGAGATGTGCACACAGACAGGGCTTTATGTGCCAAACAGGGCACAGTTTACCTCACTTTTCTTAGATTCATTTTCTGCAGTGTTATTGAACTGCCTCCCTGAAAGGTCACATACACACCAGCTCTGGTGTGTGGGAACAGTGACTGTGCGTCAACGGGAGCAAAAGCAGTGAGATGCTGATAGTCAGATCAGCTCTCTTGTTTTGTGAAACACCATCCTCAGTTGCTTTTGGTGTGCTGTGACTCCAAAGGCTAGATATGTAAAAATGGATTTGAGAAATTGTGGTGCTGGTCTAATAGCTTCCTGGCAGTGGGGATAGTGCCTGCCTACGTCTGCACCAGGTCAGCCCTGTCTTTGGTCCGTGGATCAGAATGTTGTTGTTACTGAGATGGCACTGAGGCATCACAGGGTGAAAATTGCTTATTTACCTGAGGCTTTGTTGAAAGACATTAATCTATAATTAATTATGAAGTAGCATGAGGCAGGAGAGAATCTCTCTTATTTTTTCTTATTCTCTGACGGATGCGTAGGTTCATGGGTGCAAAGGAAATAAAATGTAAAAGCAAAAGTACCTGGTTGAGGACTGTGTGCCCTTTGCGTATTCAGGGTTGCTGACTGTTATGTTAATTTTCATTGTGAGAGGAAAAACCCACCCTGAGGAAAGTGTTTTACTTTATTAGAAATTTTCATTTTTCCTCTGAAGAATTATTTGGATGGAAAAAAAAAAAAAAAAAGAGCATTTCTCAGAGAACCCCATTTTTGTCTTATTCAAATTGCTGTCTTTCAAGCCTGTAAAATGACTATGTGACCTGATCTAAATGTGGACTCTTATTGTTGGGTCTGCAGGACTAAGAGGAGTCAGGACAGGTGCAGAGAGTTGCATGGGGACTTAGTGGCTCTTATTCCTTGGGGACAGAAATAACCCTTGTGATCATTTTATATGTATGTGCAAATCATAGCTACCAGTACTTTGCATTGTTTGTATACACAAATTCACAAAATGCAAAATATCGATAACTATGATTTAAAATATTTTTGGCAGATTTTTGTTTTATTGAATTTGTGACTGTAGTGAGTGTGTGTGCATGCATGTGCAAGAATATTAGGTGCATATAGAATATATTTTATTTATATTTCTATAGTTAAAACAGAACCAATGAGCAGCAGTGAGATTGCTACTACTACTACCACAGACGGGTCTTTAGACAATTTCTCAGGATCAGGTAAGGACTAAACAAAGGTTTTAAGCTCAGAAATTCTTCATTTACTATTTTCTTTTCCCATGTAGTCTAAACCTGTGCACAGCTGCTGAAATGTTTTGTGCATTTTGCAGCTTATGCCTATTTCTGTTCATCTTACTCAGTGTAAGGCAATAGGAGCATTCTCTGTGTAACAGGCATTAGAACATCGGGCTTATTGATGTCCGCTGGTATCTTCACTAGGGAGCTGGGGAGCATTCTGGCCCAAAGGATTTACTCTTCTTAGTTTTCTCTGTGTAAATATTTACTGCCTCTCTGCCTTCTGTTGTAATTGAGGAGTAGGCCCTCCTCATTTTTTGAAATTTATTATTAGTGAGGCATTCTTTTGTAAGTCTTTTTGTCTTTCTGGAAGCCAAACACATCTTAGCTGTTAACACACAGGAGACAAATGCTGTGAGAAAATCCTAAGATGTTTGCACAGTTTTGCATAGCTGTGGATTAACTGCGGTATTTCTAGCACATCATTTTTATGGTACAAATCAAATGAAAAAGTATAATATATCATGGGGTTTCATTGCCAGAGTAGCAAAATCTGAAATCTTGCCACCAGTTAGGCTCTAAGTAGCCAACCCTTTTCTGATCTCGTGACAGCCTCCATTTTCTGTGCGTGCTGCAGAGTATGAAAGTATCAAACTTTAAAGGCAAAAAAAAGTTTTCTAGAATAAGTTAGATCTCTGAAGGTAGGAAAGGTAGCGTGTTTAATCATAGTTACGTTCATCTGTGGTGATCTGACTAAAGGTGGGACTGTAATATTTGACGTATCTGCAGTCTCCCTGGCCACAGAAAAGTTAAATATCAGGTGTGGAAGGAACAGAAAGAGATGATCTGCTTTGCTCCACACTTCACGAGCACTCTGAGAGTGTAAAGATGATGGATTTTCCCTGTAGTTGGCCAGGAAAGGGGTAGCTGGCAAAGGGTAATTATCCATGCCTTGTTTATTTCCAAGTACTTAGCAATAGGGCCTGTTGTTTCTCTGGCTGTCTGATTTTACAGTAGTCTCATAACCTGCAGCTGACCTCTTCCTGGCAAAGGCTTCAAAATCGACCTTGGGACGCAGAGAAGGAATGGCACCCAAATGGTAACCAGAGAGGGAAGCACTATCTGTACCGCACTCCTGCAAAGAACGCTGAGAGCAGAGCGCATGGGTGCATCTAAAATGACCTCGGCAGCACCCAAAAATACTGAAATAAATTAATGTTTGCAAAAATGTCTGTATTAGCAGTGACTGGTCTGGGGAACCCTTAAGCTGCGGGAAGAGAAGCTCAGTTAGGTTTAAGTGGTTTCCCTAAGAAAATTTGCACATTGATCATGACATCTTTATGGAATACTGAGTGTTTTAAAGGTGTGAGAGCATTTTAGAAAGCAGGTAACACGGGGAAAAAGAGAAGGAGGTGTAATATGGTAACACATCCTTATGTATTATGGAATTATATTTAAAAGGCACGTGTTCTGAAGCTGACCATGTGTTTTCAATACAGGCGTGTATAAAGCTCCTTCATAAAATGTAGTACTTAAAAATTCTAAAAGTTAATAAAATGTTGCACTTGAGATAGCAATAATCCTTTAAAAATATGAAGGAAAATGTTTCCAATAGGAAATAGATTGTTTGCATTAAAAATGTTGTCTATGTGCAAGCAAAGAATAAACTATTGCTCAGGAGCTGTACAAAAGGGCAATTTAGTACTTGAAAGCTGTAATCAAGATTTTAATGTTAAGCATTCATGTATAGTTGCTAATAAAATATTATTTTCTACCTAAAATACCAATGATATTTGAATTTAATTAAAATCTTGTTAAAAATCTGAAATTCTATTAGGAAAAATAATATTTATCTTAGGTGTGTATATTTACACTTCTGTGTGCTTTCTTTTCTCCTTGGTGCAGCAATTGGAAGCAGCGGTTTCAGCCCAAGACAAACACACCAGTTCTCCCCACCACAGATTTACCCTTCCAAGTATGATATCTTTTAAAAATAATAATAGTAGTAGTAATAATAATAACTGAAATGGGCAGATTTTAACCTCATTTAAAATAATAATTGGATCCATCTGTTAAGTCATAATTTAAACCACACTAGCTTCTAGGAAAAAAAATATATATATATATAACGCTAAGAATGTATTTGAAAAATATTCAAAAAGTTTTTATTTTACTTATTCTTTTATTATTGATTTATTACGGTTGTTTTGTCTCTATCTTATAATTTCTGTTGTCTAGCACATTTATGATTATTTGTTAATGAGGTAATAGGCTTATAATAAGGCTAAAAATAAATACATACTTGTCTATCTAATGCAGTGTCTGTCCTATTTTCTGTCATTTGAAATCAATAGCAGACCATACCCACATATTCTTCCTACCCCCTCTTCACAAACGATGGCTGCATATGGGCAGACACAGTTTACAACAGGGATGCAACAAGCTACAGCTTATGCCACCTACCCGCAGCCCGGACAGCCCTATGGAATCCCTTCGTATGGTAAGAAACCACATCCCTATATTTTAATTCTCAAGGCAAACGATTTTTTTTTTAACAAGATTACGTGACCTTGTGTCAGTGCTTAGTGGGACAGCCATGCTCTTGAGCATTTCTCATAAAAGAGTGGTAATTTCCCTATTGGAGTGAGTGCAGTTTAATTTATGTATTAAAGAGCTAAGAAGCTATTCAAGATGACGTCTTTGTTCTGGGATCAAGGAGAAAGATTCATTAGGCTTTTAGTGGTGATTTAAAAAAAAAAAAAAAAAAAAAAAAAAACTGAAACAGCGAAAGAGATCTAGGGACTTCCATTAAACAGGCACAGCTCCTGGTAACTCGCCGAGGAGTTGTGCTTTCCAGCAACGTATTGGGGAAGTCGGCAAATAAAGGCTGATACATGTTACTGGAACCTGAGTGTGTCAGTGAAGCTGCAGTGATTTCCATCAGGTAAAGGATTAATTCAAAAAGACCCCCACTGGAAATCTCTCTTTTGGTGTTTCAGAACTCCACATAGGTGAAAATTGAGGTGAATTGCCACTACAGCTCTGTCCGCCTGATGAAGATAGTATTAAGTAGCAAATATTTCCCCCCCAGAAAAATAATTTAAAAGTAATCCAATGTGGGTGAGACCATTTTGCTGCCAGACTGTCTGCTGGCAGTGCACACAGCAGTTCAGCAGCAAAGATACATTATTAGAAAATAGGTTTTATATTCCTCTAGGGGAATATATTGAAAATGTATGTTCTACATGCTTTTAGCATGTTTTTAGTATGTTCTGTAACAATATATTCAAGTAATACAGGTTTTCATACCAAGAAAAGAGAACTCATAGTATAAGTAGTGTCCCTTAAAACTATTAAAACTTTTAAGTGCAATGCTGGTGAATCTTTCATCATGAAATCTGCAAGCTGAAATCCACTGGGACTCAAGTAAATCCTCCAGAAGATTGCTGTAGACAATAAGAGTAAAAATATTATTTTCCTTTAAAAAAATAAAAAAATAATAATAATTAAAAAGTTTCATTAATATGTCATTAATGATTGTGATCCAAGGAAATATTCTTCCTGTGGTTACAATCTTGATTACTTACTGCCAAAAATTAAAAATATTTATAAATATGAGCTGGATGTTTCTGTTTCAGTTACATGTATTTTAAACTTAAACAAACAAAATATATATATAAAAAAATGTTTTCAAGTCTAAGGAGATGGGGAATCTTCCCCTTGCAAAGAAAAAATAAAAAATAAAATAAAAGCTTATGTTCCTGATACGAGCTTGTCTGCTATTTCCAGCTGGATCAGGTGGTGTGATAACAGATGACCCCTTTTCCCACTGTGCTTTCGTTGACACATTTTTCCATTTCTCCTGTGACACTTCATATTACTTGTCTGTCTGTGGTGGTGTGGGCAGCCCAAACACTGACTTTTTTGTTTTTGCATCATTCCTCTGGATGAAATCCTGACACCACTAAAGTCAATTATAAAACTCTCACCAACTTCAGCAAGACCCTGATTTCATGACTTGAGTTGAGCTGTCTCGCTGTTGTCAGAGCTATAATTGAGAGTTGCTTTTCTTGGCAGCTGCTTGCTAGGGGTTAACGTGCCTGCCTGCTCTTTAGTTTTGTTTTCCCACTCCATCCCCTGCACCCAGGACATCAGATTTTTTATTTTTTCTCTTCATGTTCTACGTTGCAAAGCTGCTTTTTACCACTGACACTGCCAGCTTTTCAGCCAACCAGGGTTTAATGTGTTGTGTTCTTTTCAGCCAGTGCCCCTGATTGGGGTGAAGCTGCTTCTTGCTGATGTACTTTATCATCTACCAGTAATATCTGAAAGCAAATAACTTGCACAAAAATTTTGTGAGCTAAGACCGTAGCTTTGCATATTTAAGGCTCATCCTATAATCCTTGTTCCCAAAATAAATTACATGGAGACTGCTGGGATGCTGATTTGCAACAGGCTGATTTGCAACTGAAACCTTGTTTTGAACCCAAATTCTCTTGGCTCTGCAGCATAGATCTCATGTGTCATATACTTTGCCTTTCTCTCTTTCAGGCAGAGAGCTTGCAAGAGGTATAAAGAGAGGAGACTTAGAACATATGCAAAAATCTGGGGGGTTGCAGTGGGGGGAATTCTTTGTTTTTGTTACCAGGGGAAAAAAGTGTTCACAAATTCACATATCAGCCCCCCTCAACTTTTCTCTTTAGTGCAGAATTTGTGAAGGTGCTGCCTTGAATGCACCTCTATCTGGGCATTTTTGCACTCCCACACCTTCACCTTGGTGCAGCCCTGACGGCAGGAAGAGGGGTGGAGGGGAATGCCAGTGTCAGCTGCCTCCTGCCACTCCTGGCTCTGGTTCATCTGCAAAGCCACTGAGGAGGCTGGAGAATTTCCTGAAACTCCCTTCTTCTGCCTGCCAGCATCTAGCAAATGATTCACTTACCCTAAGTTCCCTTCTGTTTCCTCACTGTCCCTTCACACTCCCTTACATATATCAGACTTGGAAGGAGAAGGGAGCACCAGGTTTGGTGAGTGAAAGCGTTATGGATGAGAGCAGGTGGGAAGAGTAGGTCCCAGGAGATGAAAGTCGCTTCACAGTGTGGAGGTTTGCAAAAGGACATGTCAATGCCAACTTGTCTTTGCACAAGTGGCATCTTCCAGCCACTGCCTTTGATCTTGCTTCATCTGAGATTGGGAGTTGAATCGGGCTGCTAGAGCAGGAAGTATAGAAATATAATGCTTGATTTAGTTAAACTTTCTCTACACAATATTTAATCAGCATTCCAGAAGTCCTTAAGCACACAGATTGTTGACACCAAAGCATCCATAGCAGGAATTTCCCCTTGAAACAAGGTGTCAGATTCATCATTGCGATTGTTTATTTGTAACGTGAAACAGAAGAAGGAAGCATCAGGGGAAAACAAGCAAACAGGGTTAGACTGGCAGCTAGCGAGTGTGGCAGATGGAATTAGGGATAATTAATGACACCAGCTAAAAAATAATGATTTAAATGACATGAGAAAATGTGCCACCATTTTTATGTAGGGAGATACTGAAGTTTTTCAAACACAGTATCTTCTCAGCCCTCTCCCACCTTCAAACATCACTGAATATTATTTAAAAGAAAAAAATAAAATAAAAAAAGTTCCAACCAGGCAATGGGCTTAGATTAACAGATGTTTTCAAAGGAATGTTACTAATTCACACTTAGTTAATTCAGTTCAAATAACTGTGGCTGTTGAACAATGAGGTATCACCAAATGCCACAGTGAAATGTAAGAGTATTGTATTACTTTTCCATTGCTTTGGCTATAATTATTTTTAAATGGTAGTTCATGTTGGGACAACCTTATAATTAAAACTAAGAGACAGAAGCTGAATTGTGTGCGTTTCCTGAGTATTTAATTTGCTGATATTTCC
Organism: Nettapus auritus; assembly: GCA_011076525.1. Classification (NCBI taxonomy): domain Eukaryota; kingdom Metazoa; phylum Chordata; class Aves; order Anseriformes; family Anatidae; genus Nettapus; species Nettapus auritus. Next base: position 124,339,384 of record CM021766.1, on the reverse strand, counting down.
TTGCTTATTGCCTTACAAATTGGTGCAAGAATCACTTAAGTTGGGGGGGCAAGTCATTCATTTAATTGTACTTTTCATTCTTTTATTACTAAATTTGGAAATGAGAAGGTGATGTGTAATGGATTTCCCTGTCAGTACAGATTAATGACTCTCTGCTGTGTTTTTCCCGGCTTGGGAGATTGTTTCAGCAATATTTCCTGTCTATTAGGTGTTTATTTGTTAAAAGACTAAATGCATTCTGTAGTGTTTAATTAGCTTTGAAAATCCAGGTCAGTACTTTATGTTGCTAGCTCTCTATCCACTTTTAAAGAGGTACTTAATTCCTTAGAATGCCATCGCACTTGGAGCCATGTAGTTTTCTTGTAGGAATATTATACAATGCAAATCTCAGTTATGTCATTAAAGGGCGGATGGCAAGAGAGCTTGGCTATGCTATGCTTCATTAAAATCATATAAAGTTGCTAATCTACCTCTGTGAAATGTCATGAATATATGGAAAAGTTAGCCTCTGGCAGGAAAGGAAAAAAGGAATAATGCAACTTCCTGTTCATGTATAAATTTCTTTTGCAGTTATTGGAAACACAGTTTTGAATTTAACCTCTCCCTAGTGAACTTCAGTTTTATGTTTTCTTACTGCCCTTATCCTGTTCATTTGTTCATACTCTCGGTATTCTTTTTCTCATGCATGCAATATAATAGGTATGTGTTAAAAGTGCTATTAATTAAGCGATTTTATTTTCCATCCCTGTTTGAATATGAACAAATAGATTTGCTGTCACTAACTGATTTAGGTGCATTGTGGGCAGGCATCAAGACAGAAGGTGGATTGGCACAGTCACAGTCACCTGGACAGACAGGATTTCTAAGCTACGGTGCCAGCTTTAGCACACCTCAACCTGGACAGGCTCCCTATAGCTACCAGATGCAAGGTCTGTATATATAGATGTTACTGTTAATTAGATGCAGTTAATGCTGTGTTTTGTTTTGCCTTTTTTTTTTCCTTGTTTCATACATTCCTGGGATAAAAATGAAAGTTTGCTTGATCACTTACCTCTGATGTTATTTCATTTGGAGCTGAAATGATGATTGCCTATGCTGAGAGCAGCAATGGCTCAGCTCTCAGCAGTTTGGAAGATCCCTCACTTAGTGACTTCATTAATTCTTAAATAGTGAAGTGTTGTAGTGTTACTACAGTAAAAATGTTATCTCCGAATACCAATAGTTGAAGAAATAGTGAATGTGACGAAGTGAGTCCTGGAAAACGTGTCAGGATTATGAATTTAGGAAGTGCCAAATATAATTTGACACCTGAGTGTATTCAGGGAGGGAAAAGAAGATAAAAATACCTACTGCAGCTGTGGAGGTAGCTAAGTAATGATTGAAGTCTGTTTCTTTGAAGTCTATTTAAAAGCTGTAAGTCTTTGAATGTGTGAGCTATTATTATCAATTATATTTTGTAGCTCTACTTGCCTGTTTAGTCTACTTAATATCTCTCCAACCTGTTCCCCTGATTCAGTTTCCCCCTTCTGTACTGGGAAGACCCTGGGTGTGCCTGGTTCTGAATTTTCACCATGCTGAGATATATTTAAGAAATCTTTTTTAAAACACAAGTAGCTATTTTTGGAGGTTTGTGTCTGGACTTTTCTCCCCTTAATTTGATGGTTGATATTAGCTGCATTGCAGATTTTAGCGTTGCTGAAATAAGCAATTTGGGGAGCACTCACAGAGTTGGACCACATTTTTTAAGTTCAGCAACTTTCTTTATTGTTGTGCACCATTCAAACTGCTTGCTGTCATATTAGCACTCTCTGAAAAGACTTGACGTAGAGGTGCATTCAAAGATGAAGTGAATGAAGTTTTGTTCTTGTACCATGGTTTTAAGGGTATACTGATCTAGTTCTTTGCTTGGACACAAGAAAGGGTTTTGTTTTGTTTTGTTTTTGTTTTCAAGTCCTCTTTTGAACTGTGTGTTGAGTAGCTCAGTGGGGCAGAAGTGACCATCTGACATCTGAAGTATCTCTTACTTGTAGTGTGCTCTGGCAAGAAAAAGCAAGATGGTGTAAGATTAGCATGCTAACTTTTCTCTACACACCAGTTAGGGATGAACTTCTACTCATTTGAGTAAATATATCCATAACCAGGTCACTAGTTTTGCTTCCTGCAGATAGCCACAGCATTTTAAAACAAAACAAAATACCAGTCTGTAAGAGATCTCAAGGTACTTGACAGCAGCTATGAGGAACTCCTGGATGTTCGAGCTTTTAAGGAACTGATAATTCATGGAAATACAGATATTGAATAATCATGTCTGTGTTCCCTATAATTTTTGTTGCAGTAGTGCCTTCCAGCCACAGTTATGTATTGTGCTAACCTTATATAGAAAAATGAAAATGTTGTCCCCATATAAGTCAGAGGCTAATGTAAAACACACAGGCTAGCAGGGCATAATGTAACAATAAAGCTGACACGGCTTAGGCAAAATAAATAGTCGTCACCACATATTGGTTATCTAACAACAGGTTTATTTTGTAACATACAGAGCAGAGGGATGTCAATAATAAAGGATTTTAGGGAGAATAATGAAGTGGTTTTGCAGATGTATGCGGGAAGCTCATTTGCTGGAGGAAGGAAAGGGGAAGCAGCAAAGAATAATGTGGGGGAGTGCTTGTTGGAAAATCTAAAAAGTAAGCAGTGAACTCTGGCATTAGTAAAGCAAAGCTAGGATTTAGTCAATTGGCTACATAAGAGATCTGTCATAGGTGTTGCTTTGCTTTATGCAGCATGCAAAATGTGTTTGAGAATGTAATTGTCAAGGCCATGAAAGGGTGGCAGTTGTCAAGAGGTTGAACAGTAAGATCTTGGAAAGCATTTCAGCTATACACATTGAAACGCCAGGATCTAAAAATATTCTGCAAAAGAAATGTATTAAAGATGACCTGTTTTTGAAGCTCTAAAGGCAGCAGGGACACAGGCATTGATTTAATGATAGCCTTGCTCCCAGGGCTGAGGGAGGAGGTGGTCTGAGTCTGGATTCTTCTCCAGCCAGGCTGTTCTTGGGCTGAGAACTGCACATAGTTAGAAGGTAACAGATAACCAGGTGTTTGATTTGGGCAGAAGAGACACAGTTTGCAGTAGGAGAGCCTGGGAGTCCTTGTGCTGCATGTATCAGTTTTGTCATGCTCAGGAACAGTAACCACAGTGTATGGAGAGGAAAAAAATAGTCTCCTGCAGAAACCTTGCAGAGCATAAGAATGGAAACAAGGAGAATGTTTCAAATGAAATATTGGTAGAGTTATTAAAAGCTAAGGAAGAAAAAAAATCTCATTGCCAGCCGGGTTTTTTTTTTTTTGCTGCTAAATGTTGACAGGATGGTATTTTTACTATATATTTGAATATATGCTTTGAATGGTCTCATATTTTTAATGGTTTCATTAGTGTGACTTTTGTATTTCAAATGACTTTAAATTGACTTAATTCTTCCTTTTGATTGACCAGATGTTACAAGTAAACAGGAGCTTTTGTTTTCCTTTCCTGGTTTAATTTTGGAAGGAGAAATAATTCATAGTTTTGACTATTATTTAAGGATAGGATTGATTCTCTTGACAGAAGAGGGGGTAGTGCCACTGCTTTTTGGTTGTTTGTGCAGAAACCTCCAGAGAGGGAAATGAGTTTATTCTCCCTTTCCCTCAAGTAGCGTATGGGCAGGCAGCAGTGTCAGCCTTGTCATAGTCTGCCATAGCTGTTCTTCATCTCCTGTGTGTGGCTGCTGAGCTGCTAAATGAAGATAATGGATCCCACAACCTCCTTCCTAAACAAGTGTTACATGACAGTGCACTTGGGGCCCTGCTGGCATCCTTGCCTGCAGTAAATTGGATTTCCTAGTGGCCTAGCAGTTGCTCTGTTTGTGCTCCCTGATTGGGGTTACTTTGCGCTGAAAAGCTTTGGAGGTATTCCGTCTCTTCTCCTTGAGATGAATGTCTCCCTGAAACACCACGACACAGCATCATGGTGCGTGTGCAGTCAATTAAACCCAGTGCTTTTCCTGACCCTGCTAAAATGACAGCATGATTAGTCACTGAACAATAGTGGGGGGAGAGGCTGCCAAATTTTGAAAATGATGAGGAAAATCAGTGTGTGCAACTTCTTGCTGAAGTTATTCTGGTAATTGGATTTTTGTTTGTTGGGAATTTATTATTCCTGTAATGGGGGGTGAGGAGGGGAGAGGATGGGAAGAGCACCTCTGCAGTTTTGCTTGCCTGTCTCTCCTCCTGCCCTTGCTTTAATGAGTTTGTTCCTTAAGCTATTTTTCATATAAGTTGCTTCATAGATGTTGAAAGACCACTTACATGACTAATGACTGTGGGAATGGGCCGTTATTCCTATATTGGCATTGTTACAAGGATTGCTCAGTGAGGATAAATGAATCATGGAAGGGTTGGGGGAAAGGCCAAGAAGAGGGCTCCATTTGCAACTGTCTTCTTGACTATCCCCTTTGCTGCAATAAAAACGTAGATTTTCCTTGTGCACTGGGGTAGCCTACTGCTGCAAGGGTGTTAAACCTGTGATGAGCACCACCATTGTTTTAGTTACAATGACTGTAATGTTTCAGAATATACTAACCAATTGGCTTGGGAATTCATCCTTAAAAAGTAGATGTTAAGGTATTTGGTTATTATTATACAGTATAAAAATGTTGTGCTGGATGGCCAAGCAGTTACTAGGGCAACAAGGGGGAGTTTGCCAAAGATTTTTAAACACTGTAAGCAAACGGAAGAAACCTTGAGCTTAAATAGCCCATCTGGCCGTCCTCAGCTTTCCCAAGAGAGCTGCACTAAACTTCTGCCACATATATTGTGCCCTGATGATGGACGTAGCCCGTGGCAAGGACTCGGAGCTAGGAAAGCAAATGGGCTTCTGTGGAATATACACTGGGGAGGACTGCATCCTGCCCATGGCGGCAGTGTGGGGGTGAGGCCTGCACTGGGAGCTGCTGCGCTGGGCCCAGCAGGGCCCGGCGGCCTTCCGATGCTGGCTGGGCTTCCCAGCTTTCATGTGGGCTCTTGCTTTTTGCCAAATAGACCTTTGACCTGCAGTTGACAGCTTTTATCACATTTTAAAGCTGCGTAGTTGGCCAACTTGCTGCAGTAAATCTTGTGCATTTCGTGGAGGTTCTTGTTTTTGTCCTTGTTTACCTAATGCAGAGACAGCAGCTCTATTCTACACTGCATCTGGTTATTCAAAAAACAAATGGCAAAATCGAAGTATTTTAAAGGCAACTTTAGGCCAGTAGTTCTGGGTGGCCCACAGAGCCCTTTCTGCAAAACCTGCTTCGTGTTTGTTACGGTCTAGGAGACCCCCACCCCTCCTCCATAGGAGCCAGCACTGACCATAAGATGAAAGGGAGAGATCTGTGTGTTAGTATGTGTGTGTCTTTGTCTGAGGGCAGAGATGCTGACTGCCATGTAATTACTTTTCTCATTTGCTCTTGCAAATTATTTGCCAAACGTTCTGTGGAAAGATAATGTATTCATTCAAGAAAAGGTTTGTGAGTTGTAGTTGTGTTTTTTCTTCCTTATGACTGTGAGAGGCATTTCATATCTTTTCAGAATGGTTCAAACCACGCACCTATAAAACTGGTGTTTGAATGTATTACTGCATTATTCAGAAATAACTACAGAAGTAAAAGAGACACAGTAACTTACATTCTTCCAGCCAAAGCACTCTTAGAAATAAAATAGCATTTCAAAGTTTTGCAATTTAAAATATTTTTCAGCTGTATTTTGGCTCTGGGCTTTGTTATAATAAAAAATAACATCTGTTTTCCAATTTTAAATTAAATTTAAAACAACATGTTTTTCTCATTAGTACTGTTTATCTGTACTATCTGCTAAACTTGGATGTCAACTCTTCTGCTGAAGTAATCTGATTTTAGTTCACAGGATTAGTAGCATCTATCAACAACCACAGAGCTTTAGTACTAATAGCAAATACAAGAAAATGTTTACAGTCATTATCACACGTTAAGTTTAAACTTCATTTTTTCACTCCCACTGCTGTCGGACATATTTCACGTCTCTTACTCTGAGGCTTAAGTGGTGTGCTTTTTTAGTAACTTTTGCAATTGAAGTATTTGAATATTTTTCCTTCTGACATGTCATACCTAGGAAACTTTTTTTTTGGTTTGCTAAAAAATGTATATAGATCACAAATGCCCTATAGGGGCAGTGCTAAGCATGCAGCCCTGCCTGCGTTCCTTGATGTTAAGATTTGCAAGAACTGTCACTTTTCCCAATGAGTTGTGTAAGATGTGGTTGTTGAGTTGTGTTGGGCACAGTATATTGGTGTATCTGTAACACCTGGCCCCCTGTTGGCTTTCATCCCTCCTTGCCTCTTTTGCTCATCTGCATCTTTTCCTTCCAAATTCTCCGTGTACCTCTGTGCTAGGCAGGTTTCAGTGGCGAGGGAGGCTGCAAGCAACCCGTGTGCTTTGATGCGAGTTCCTTGCTCACTGGTGCTCTCCTGCTGTACGAGTTCAGTAGGTTGCCTCATTACAGACTTTCTGGTGGCTTACAGAGCTTCACCCTGTGCATCCATATGTCTCAGCTGGTGGCTGTGTCAATCCTGGGTTATAACCAGCAAGGGCAAAACAGCTGAAAGGGGGTTGCTGCCCTTTTAGTGGAACGGCTTCTCAGGTTAGATATTAAATAAGAGACCCATCTGTCTATTTTTGGTGGCTCATGAGGGGGATGTGAGAGGAGGAGGGAGGTGAAGGCAGTAATTCAGTCTCTGGGCTAAATTCAATCTTCAGTCTCTCTTCTGAGAGGTACTTTTTTCCTTTGTGTCATGCCTGATAGACACTATCAAAAAAGTAGTTTTACGGCCCAAGGCTGTCTATGATCGATTAGTGAATCCTAATGGCTTCACAGGCAGGCTAAGCATTTTTGAAAAGGGTGTTATGGCTTTTTTTTTTTTAATTGTTTCGTCGAGGCACTGAGGTTCAGGCATAAGAGGAGACACAATGCTTGAAGGCAACAGGAAAAATGGAGCCCATGGGCTCAGTGAGGGGAGACAGCATCTCTCAGGACAAGGCTCAAAGTTATTGTTTGACAAAAAATGAAAGGGAAGAAACCCTGGTTACTTTCATAAAGCTATCTGATCTTAGGTGTCTGCAGATTCCTGTCTAAATTTCAAGTTTCTGTGAAAGCAGGCTGGTGGGTTGTTTTTTTGTGTGTGTGTGTTATTCAGTAATGAAACATGGGGTATAGGAACAATGAATTATCACTTTCCCTGTATTAACATGTTACAGAGCTGATGACAACCAGATCGGTCAGCATATGGGAAATATTACAAGTATGCCATATCCTTATGATATAATCGCATGATGGAAGTTATTTTCCGATACTGTGTTTTAGTAATTCACATAATTTTTCATTTCATTTCAGGCAGCAGTTTTACAACATCATCAGGAATATATGCGGGAAATAATTCACTCACAAATTCTACTGGATTTAATAGTTCACAGCAGGTAAATTTGTACATATGACTGGAGGAAACTTTGACAAACTTAGAATTCTCATCCACTGAAAAAATGTAGCTCTTAAATAGCTTTCTGGAAAGCTATTTTCTCAAGTTAATGTTTATAAATGTTTTCTTCAAATTGTCAACTTACAGTAATAGAACTAATTTTCTGGGTTTGACGTTCTTATTCACGCATCTTCAGTAGTTTGTCTAATAAGCTATTTGTATGAGAAGACATACTAAATTATTTGTAATATAGATTTAGTATTACTGCTTTGCAGTTTTAGGTCCTATAGCATCCAGTCTAGGAAGCATATGTGCTGAAAGCCTGACATGTGTTTGTAGTTATATTTTGGAATTTATACTAAAAAGTAGCAAAACTTTGATAGACTATTCAGTTGCGTATTTGTGTCTTGCAGGAATATCCCTCTTATCCCAGTTTTGGCCAGGGCCAATATGCACAGTATTATAATAGCTCACCGTATCCCTCGCATTACATGACAAACAGTAACACCAGCCCGACGACACCCTCCACAAATGCAACATACCAGCTTCAAGAACCACCATCTGGCATCACCAGTCAAGCGGTTACAGATCCTGCAGCAGGTAATTACATAGATTTTATGGTCCCTATGAGGCACATTTTTGTGAGTTGAAAGGGGGTTGAATTGGATTTTTTTTTCTGTATAGTCGTCGCCGGCTTTTTTTTTTGTTGTTATTATTTCTTAATCCTCAGCCTGTGACACGTCTTGCACAGATTCTAACAGAACAGAGACTAAAGAGAAATGGGAATCAGTAAAAGTTTAAGGCTTTTACAAAACACAAGTTTTTATATGTATTTGTAAAATGTTTGTGTTAAAAATTTGCAGGATATAGGAAAGTCTTTACACTAAACCAGAACCTGCTGCTTTTAAGCTCTGTCTTCATTAAGATAAAATCCTTTGATTTTCCCTAAGTAACACTGAAATTGAGAGGCCTTCAGACCACAGCCTGAGTGTCCACTTGAAAGAGAGCTTTTGTATTTTTCACTTTCAGAGGACATAATAACAGTTGTAATAGGTAGTTGAAATTGCACAAGTGTTTCCATTTTCAGTAAAGATTTTCAGTGGTTTGTCTTTTTTCCCAGTCATTTTACCTTTCTTGTCGGAATTTGGCAGTCCTTTACTAGTTGAGGTATTTTTTGAACATGTATGCCAAACTGCTCCAGCTGTTTTTGGAAATGAGGGGTGAAAAATACTTTTCCCATTATTAAAAAAAAAAAAAAAAAAAAATACATTTTTTAACAGTTCAGGCATGTCAGTAGTTAGTAGATGGCAGAAGTTTGAAATCTGTCAGAGAGAAAGTCCAAGTTTGCAGATGTATTTCTCAGTAATGTGGTGTGTTTCTCAGCTGTGGAAAAGCAGCTATGATGTGGCAATGCTACCAAGAGGTTTTATTTTGGAGGTTTTGTGGGGAATATTGTTTTCAATTTTCTTGGTCTACTTTATAAGACCAATCTTGCATGTGCAATGTCAGCTTTGATACAATTTCCTAGTGCACTGTTGTTTTTCTGTATGGGTGTGTATGTGAAGAAAATGTATGCAGTGTTGTACCTTTTCTCACATTTTTTGAAAAAAAGTAGGGAAGAAAATACAGTTGGGGCATGTGTTTATAAACACAATATCCCATGTGTGTGCATCAATGTATTTGAGAAGGGAATCTTTTTAAATATGTGAATGCATATTGGTGTCTGCAGCTTTCAAATATACAGATGTATAGTGGAATCTGCATAATTATTCTTTTTTTCACTTTGTTTTTAAGTTTTTAGATTTGTTTTCTTGTGGCTTTATTTGTTGTTTTATTTTATTTAATTTTTTTCTTTTTAACTTGGAAGCAATAATTTTTTCTTACCCTGATAAAATGTGATTAAGTTTTAGCTTTTATCAAGATACTTATATTGAATCATTGAATTATCTGGGTTGGGGTTCTTGCAAGATCTTCTCCTTTAAAAAACAAACAAACAAACAAAAAATTATATTTCCTTAAAGCAGACATGTATGGAGAGAGGAAGTGTATTATTCCCAAGCTCAAATGTAGTGATTTAGTCAAAGTTTTTCTAGTAGTTTTCTGTGCTTCATAGTCCTGGTCAGGACTTTTCTATCACCTTCCTTTTCAAAAGGATTTATTTTCTGCCTCAGATCTACTTCATTCTTTTTAAGGAGGTTTTATCTAAAAATTTGGAAGAAGGTGATGGGCTTTATCATGGATGTATCAAGTTTATGCTTCCACGTACATTCATGGGGTGTCCTGTCACTGCTCTGCTTAGAAATAGCCATTCCTTAGTCACATGCACATGTACTCTGATATTGCTGGGAATGCCTTCTCTCTCCTTTTATGTCACTGATGCAATCATTCCCAAAACAAAGTTCCTTCAAATGGTTTGCAAGTAACTAGTCTTAAAGTAACTGATTTCTCCATTTGTCTTTATGCATTTCGCTGAGGCATTTCAGTTAGTCAGGGGAGATCAGCACCTCTAGAGAAATATTTAAAGATTAGTTTAACTATAATCTTCATCCAGAGGCACCAAAGTCTCTCCATTGTTATGAGAGCAGTTTAAGGTGACTGACTACCTGTGCTGGGTTCCTATATTAAAGTTAGGTAGGATCATTTCACTGCCTCACAAACCCTGAATCCTGGTAGAAGCAGCAACCAGTCAGTGAATCCAGTGCTGTGTCTGACTTATGATAATATGAATTTTTACTTTCTTCTTGCTTAGGCTTATCACACAGCCTCTGCTGAGCTCATACACAGTATGTCTGGGAGATAAAGCAAGGATGGGGTCAAAGTGAAGAGGGAACAGTGTGGGAGAAGGGAATTCTGGTTGAGTGGTACAAGTGAAAGGCATATTAGAGAGGAAAAAAAAATCAACAAAGCAAATGAGCAAACTAACCAATTTTATTTTTATTTTTTAAAAAAAAGGCCAAATATATTACAATTAGCCAGTTTTCTGTAGAACATTTTACATCTGGTCAAGTTGGTCTGCTGAGTTTCTGCTGTGATTGGAGTGCTGTATGTAAGGGATAGTGGGGAGCAGTGCAGAGCCATCATGTTAGGCTGCTATACCCCTTATTAGGGTGGGTAGCAGCTGCTGAATTGCAGCTGTTCTTTGTGGATGTTGACAGCCCTAGACATCTTGTGTATTAAAAATATATATACACAATCTGTGTAGTTCTGAAATATGCCAGGACAAGCACAGAATAGCCTTCAGACTTCACTGAGGCACCAGAATCATTTGACAGACATAGGGGGTTCCCATGAATTTCTGTCAGTAAGTGAAACACAGTAGTTTGGTAACATACAATGTCAAAAGAGAAATTATGAGCTCTAGACATTTTTAATAGAGTTTTGCAGACTCAGAAAGCACAGGTATTTTCCCTTAAAATGTATTTAATTCTTTGCTCAAATATAAAATAATCATTTTATGGTTTCCCATAGTCCTTAGTTAAATATGCAGGTTTTTCTCATTTGATCCAGGACATCCAGGGATGCTTGCAAAAGAGTGCGATTTGTCATGCTCGGTATTTCTTCCTTCTCTTCCCTTTGTGGATCTGAAAAATTTCTTGTACATTAGTTACTAAACCTCTTGATTGCATAAGGGTTGATAGTTCCTGTCTCTTTAAATCAGACATATAAATTAATGCTATTTTCTTGGGAACCTGGGAGGTTGTAATTTTGCTAGTGAAATAATCAGAAAATTATTAAACAAAACAATAAAGCTTAGTATGCCATTTAGTATTTTTAACATATGCTTTACTTCAGATTTCATTGGAAATTTTGTTTTAATTCAAAAGTAAGAATCTTTAAAGATTTGTCAATTTTTTCACTTGTAAAATTCTAACTTTGACTTTACAGTAGAAAATGCTTTTCATCAGAGTAACAGTAGAATATTAGATTCATTCCGGGAGGAGCTTTAAATCCCTACATGAATCCCATGTATGAACAGCAAATTGCTGATTTTTCATTTGAGCTCTAGTACATAAGAGAAGTAATAATGACTAAAATTATAAAAATAATAAAAGTACACATGAGCAATAATCCACTATCCCTTCCAGTACTCAAATTCATTAAAGTAGGTTAAGACCAAACAAAAGGAAGTATTTCTTTGTCTTGCATAAAGGTAAGCTGTGCAGCTCCTTCCTGCAGGATGTTCTTGATGTGAAAATTTATGCTGGTTCAAGTATTGTCAGTCTTAGAAAAACTCAAAGATTAGACACAGATACCAATTTTGTTTCAAGAAATTCTTGACAGAAAAAATGCCTGGAAACAGTGGATGAAGGCATGTGTCTGGCCTTTTTGCATTCTCTTAGCTGGCTACTTGATATTGAAATTTATCCTGGACTAGTAGGCATTTTGCATCAGTCCATGATGCCCAAACCAACGTTCACAAATTTCTTTCTTCTCAAAGAGGAATGTATTTATAAGAGTTAATGTAGGAAATGACTACTTTTTCTAAAGCTTTAATAATTTTCTCTTGCACTATTTCAACTCCATCGTCATATCTGGTAGCAGAAATTTCTTGATTTGTGCAAATTTTGGTTTAGAAATGCAGACAACAAATCTGAATTTATCCTTGTATTTCATAAGAAGATGTATTTATGATTTATTACATAATATTTCTTATTTGTCATTAAGAGAGAGATGCACTGTTCTTTAGATCTGATCTCTTTCAGTCTTGGTTTCTGCAATAAGTCCATTTAAAGTATTACTGGAAGGTGGAGGGTTTTGTGTTTTTTGTTGTTGTTTTGGTTTGGTTTGTGGATTTTGTTTGTTTGTTTGTTTGTTTGTTTGTGGGAGGGCATGTACTTCCCAATGTAGATTGAAAACCCCACAGTTTCTGTGCTAGCCAACAAAAATTGTTCTCAGCCATGGGTCACCATTTTGCTCTTAAGGGATAAACTTTTTCCTTGAACACTATATCTTGAAAGGATAGAGTGTATATAGTATTGTGAAAGGGAAAACTACCTTTACAGTTTCTCCTTACTAAGTTTCATAACAATAAATTAAAGTGACAATAAAATGAAACAGAGCAAAGAGACTTTACAGGCAACTTTACACTACTACCTGTGCAGAAATATATAGTGCTTATTCACAGTATATTACTGGTGTTCTGATATTTGCTTTTTTTCATACATAAAAGTGAAGAGCAAATCTGGAGCATATATTTATATAGCAAGGAAACAATGAAACTTCTGTAAAAACTGAAATGAGATTGGATACAGTAATGAATGATAAAGTACAATACTGGTTTTGCTTTTCTGATACTCCTTGATCTCCTGTTTTTTACATTGACAATGTATAACTTTTAACTCTCGCATTGCATTCAACAGTATATAACCTGTCTCATCATCAAAAGATAAAAACTTAATGCACCTTTCAGTATATATTTCTAATAGATAAATAGATAAATGTTTTTGTAGGATTAAAAGTAATCATTATTTCAAATAATTTAAAACCATAAGTAATGACTAAGGAAAAAACTGAGACAGGTACTACCTGCCTGTTATAGGACTGCTTCATCTTTTATTTCCTTCAGCACTGTAAATTGGAGAAAAAACTCCAGACTGCTGCAGGGGCTCTTAAGATAATTGTTGTCACACATAGTCATACATAATGTCTACTGCTATTTATACTAAATACTGTTATTATTTCTTTTCTTTATTTTGAATAATGAAAAGGTCACCCAAGCCTCAAAATAAATAGTCCTTTTTGCCTCTAGATCCAATAGCTTTAGTCTTCAACAGACAAACTTTAGATTCATTTTTCACATGGAGAAGATTTTGGCTTTTGGTCAAAACAACGTTAGAGATTCTTTTTATAATCTCATTGGCAGGCATTGTTGTATTTCATGCAATACTTTCTTAGTACTTTTACTTACAACTAATGTAATAGTCATATTTATATAGAAAGTAAAAAATAAATAAGTAAATAAATGTATTGTTCAATTTTGGTCCAGTTTTATGTAAGAGCATAAAGGAAGAACTTGATGTAGTGCTTACAAAATCTTTTTTAGCTTTATACAAAAGTCAGAAGATCATAGCATGAGACTGACACTGAAACTATCTATATCTTGCAACTTTATTTTGGTATGCAGAGCTGAAATAATGCTTGCCTGAGAATTCAAGATATTTATTCAAAATTAAATATAAAATTTGAGGGAAATCTGGATGTAATATAAATGGAAGATATATGCATGCACCTACTTGCAGAGACATTTGGCTATACTAGCTATCCTAGACCCATCTTGTTTGAATAATTTACATTGTGACATGAGATAGGATTACTTTGATAATGTGGATTTACTCATTTTTGCATACTCCTGCAGTGTAGTAGGGAAAGTCTGATGAAATTTGCAATGTTTTTGTCAATAAATCTACCTACAGACTCACCAGTGAGAAATACCTAAATATGTACTTTAGAGTAATTTTGAGATTTTGAGATTTCTGGGACAGGTAGTTTTCCCAGATTTGTCATTTGATATTATTCCTGTTTAGAGAAAACAATAGTAAGAAAATACAGCAATTACTTATGGGGAGTTTCTGTAACAAATGAAAGGAAGCACAAAATACTGTATTGCAAATGTTATCTCTGTGACTCTGTTGTCTATTCATAAGTAACGGAAGTATTCTAATTTATGAGTTGATGGGATATATTCCTGTGTGACATAAAACCATCAAAATTGCATACAGTGCTGTGTGGCATGGAAGGATATGCTTGTGGCACTGCATGTCAAGTTGCAATAATATGGTTCCTTGTGGCATAGTTGAAAGTCTACTGTAATATAATTCATGTATTTTAGGTAGAGCAGAATGAAAATATATTTTATTTTTCAGAGTTATGTGTCATTTTTGTCTGGCTTGGGAAAGGAGATAGACATTTATAGAATCTGTGTTTAAGATGTTAGTTGTATTGTTAGTTGTTGTGCTTTGCTTGTTTATTTGGTTGGTTTTTACTGTATAGAGAAGTCAAGATTGGGTCTTTTACACTTGGGGAAAGTCAAAGTTTGGAGAGAGAATTCAGAATGTGTGAAGCAGGAACAAGCTATAACACTTGGGTTCAGAAAGCCTGGAACAGAGTGCAGAGATCTAAAATTATATGTGTCAATTAAAGGATGCAGAATAACTGTTGCTGCAACATTAAAATAATGTTTTGAAGGTGTATGTAGCGCACAGAAACGAATGTAGTCATTGAGACAATTGGATCAACTGTCCCTGTACCCTACTGGCCACAGTGGCTGTAAGCAGACAGCCTGAGAGCCATGAGGACAAGCAAAGTTTGTATAGGTATCGCCCTGAGCGCTTTTCTAGCTTCCAGATATTTTTCATCTCGGGATTTCCAAAGCTGCCATTGTTTGTATGTTTAGGATGTGACTACATTAGCATTTTAATTTGGAGCAGGAGTCTTTTCTGAAGAGAAGACCTTTGGCTCAGCAGAGCAGTCCTGGCGTCCCACTAGACAAAACAGACCTGAAATGTGTCCTGCGTCACTTAATTCCTCCAGCCCTTAACGAGGGTGCTCAGGGCACCAGGCTGGGCCTAGCCTGGAATGATGTCCCAGAAACAGGCTGTGTGGCCACAGGGTTGTTCTCACCACCTGCTTGGTCCCACAGACCCAAATGCACTAACTGCTAATGCAGGTATGGCTGTAGCACCCCTCAATGTGTCTCTTCCAAGGATATCTCCAGGCTCCTCCTGAACCCTTGTAATCTTTTGCGAGCCAGGCATTTTCCTGGAAAAGGTGCCACAAATCTCCTAGCTGTGGTCTGAACTCCTCCTTTCATTTAACCAGCTCCCTTTAGTGACCTTGTACTTTGAGTTTTGGGGCAGGCAGTGAAGAGCTGATCCTCTCACCGTCTTTCACTCACAGTTCTATAGGGCTGTGAGTTTTCACCAGCACTTCCCTGTGTTTGTGGTGCCCAAGAATAGGATAAAATTAAATTAAGTGCTTTAAAAATATAGTAATTTCCCTTAGCTATTATTACAATATGTTACTATGTAGTCAGCTGAGGCTGAACAGATTAAATACTCATATCATTGAATGTAGAATAACAGGCATGACAGTAATATGTACTGTGGCTATACAGCTTGATTTCAGCAAGGTTTCACTGCCCTGACAACTAGACCTTTTCACTTTACAATCTTAAAAGCAAACTAGGATAAAGCAATCTAGGCAAAAATACAGCAGAATGATATAAAGCTGTTGAGGAAACCATGTCAAGAGAGAAGCCAGTAAGAGCTCGCTGTTAAAATAGAAGGATGGCTACAGCAGCATTCCTCGGTGTCTGTCTTGGGCCCAGTACCAGACCGCATTTTCATTAATCATTTAGATGACGGAACAGAATGTGTTTGCCTATTAAATATGTAGATGACACCATGCTGAGAGGGGCTGTGAGTTCTTTGGAGACAGGAGGAGAACTCAAAAAATGGAGATGTGATCTGAATAGGAGCAGGTGTGAGGTATACATTTAGGCAGGAATGATGAACTGCACAAATGTGGGATGGGGAATGTTGGCAGCTCCTTCCAGGCCCTACCTTTCCCCACAGACCGCTCTCAGTACTCCAAATACTAGTGGCACACCGAGTACCCTCAGCCGCTGTTGTTTTTCTTGCTCCAGAATTTGTCAGGGCTTGGGCTCGTCAAGGCTCAGAGCTCAGCTGGATACTGAATTCTTTAATTGGCTTTCCTTATGAGGACCTGCGAGTGACCATTGGCCAGTGAGCTGGTAACCCAGCCATGCACACTGAGGCTGCACAGTCAAGCAGCCTTAATCCAAAGAATACATGCTATGGTTTCCCTTTACATACATGGGCAAGTTTCTCACATGCTATGCCACGTTTTCACCCATTGGTTACTGCCATCTGTTACACTGCAGTAGCAGAATGGTCGCAGCGGCTATCTCCTAAGTAGGTGCAGAAGCTCTGATAATTAGCAGTGTTGTGAGTTCAGTTCCTGTGTAGCATTTGGCCAAATCTTTGAGAAACAACCAGTTAAGTGTCGCTTTTTCCTCAGAAGTTGATCTGGGGATGGTGAAATTAACATTTATTTAAAATATCACAGCAAATGTAAATTGTCCCCTGTTAAGTGGAGTCCAGGGAAGGGTAGCCTGTGAGACACAGAAGCACAGCTTTGCTCTGCTTTGCTTTGGATTGCTGTGTCCACTCTGGAGAGATAATAGAACAATAATCAGAGCCTAGAAAAGAGGACCATCAGGGAAGGATTAACCTTACAACAAAGGGGATATGGGAACAATGTTCAAATACACACAGATTCAATAAACGGAAGGGTTTTTCTCTGTTTTCCCAGAGGCTCAATTGCTGTAAAGGAATGCTAAAGTTGTATTATTTGTCATGGTATGGCTATCAAAGCAGCAGAGCAGGTTGCCTGGAGAGATCTGTAAGAACAAGAGAAGCACATCTCTGTTGGGAACAATGCAGGTACAGTAGGTCCAAAAAAGGCAGGCTACTGTGTGCCCTGCCAACCTTAGGATCCCCAGGTGGGGCTGGGAGCCTTTCTGTCAGGTTAGGATCTGGCCCTTTCAAACAAATGCCTTGCATCTGTAAAGGGAACATGGAAATGAATCTTCACCCAAAATTGTAGCCAAGTGTTTGAAATTTTGAATGCAGTATACGTACATGATTGTGTTTCTGTGAAAGTAGAAGGCTGTAAGGCTCCTATAGATAGACTACCTCCCCTACACTCACTGTGCTCTGCTCTGCACACTCATTTTTTCACTAATTTTTATTTGTCATGAAGTTTTGTTTATAGTTTTTCCATGCTACCCATTCCTTTTTTATCTATTATTATTATCACTACCCCAAGTTTAATAATTAAAAGTTTTAGGCACATCATGTATGTGAGAAGAATTTAATAAACTGGGAACTAAAATTACACTCCTAAAAATATTGTCAAAGGCCAAGAGCATCTCTAATTTTAATTAGTCAATAGGAAATGCAATTTCCCATTACATCTGAATTTTAGCACACATATTCAACATATTATTGGACGATATACCTGTTGAACAAATTCTGGTCTTTTTGTTTGTTTGTTTTTAAATTAGCAAATGCCTTAAGAAAAAAGGAAAGCTAAAGAAAGAAAACAATGCAAAAAAGCTTTGAAATAAATTATAACCCAGTAAAATAATTTATAGCAGACAAGAAACTCATTTAAGTTTAAAATGCTGGGGAATTTTCTTCTAGTTAAATTATTTTGATTTTTTATTCATGTTTTAGTATAGTAGGTGAGAGCAATTAACACCCAATATATTAATCTAAATAATTCTGAAGTGTTCATTTTCATGGAAAAAAAAATAATTATTGGAATGTACATGATATTCTAAGATTCAGTTTCTGCCTTTAGTTATGTAGACTGACACAGCTGTGTCAACTTTTTTCTCGTTAAGTACATACATAGAATCGCTCTTTTCAGTACAGGCTGAGTGTCTTTTGAAGACTTTTACCTTGTGTTGAATACTAAGTTGTTACTCAGCTTTGTTTAACATAGCCTGAGATACTTAACTAAAAGTGCAATACAAAATAGATAATATATATGAATTTTAGTTAAGTGTAGTTTTGAAGGCTGAGCATGAGAACTTTGAGACCTCTTTCTGTAATTCAGCACAAGCAAGCATGATTATTTTGAGTCATTGTGAGTATGTGGTGTTACACAGATGTCCAGAGTCTCCTCCTTAATCTAACCTTTGACCTCAACAGGATGTTTTTTTAGGAAAAAGGATCACTTGTGTGAGAATTATACCTGTCTGTTCAAAGTAGAATGCCATGGGCTAGGTTGATTGAAAAGTAAATTAATATTGACAAACAAACATACACATCTACTGGCCTCTGAATAGTAGTTAATGCTAACTGAGAAACTAAATTGTTACATATATCATATGTTGAAAATTCTAGCTACCTTCACAGAAATATATGTTAATTTTTATTTTTGTTTTTGAAAAAAAAAAAAGCCATCAAAATAAAATAGCCTTTTCTCTCTGAATTTAAGGATGCAAAACGAAGTCTTGAAAAGAGATTTTAAAATGTGTTGTTGCTTTTCTGAGAGGCATGATATGAGAAAGGAAGGACAATTTATTCTGTCTGCTTTCTTAATGTTCAAGCACTTCACTGTTTCTCAGTCTGTGGATGTTAAGAATAACAAAACATCTTATAACTGGCATGTTTTCAGGAAAATATTTTTCTTCTTACATAAGTAAATAATCATTATTTTCTGACCTGTTAAATGACAATAAATATTTTCTGAAGCATAGTAATTAGTGTACAATACAGTTCTTGAATATACTCATTGAAAAAGTACAGTATTGATAAGCCTTTGAAGACTACTTTAAATTTTATCTCCACGGTTTATACAGGTTTCCATTGAACTTGCCCTAAGAAAATAATAAAATTGCATGCTATATTTAGAAATAATTCTATTCATAAGGCTCAAATATAGTCATCTGAAGCTAAAGTGGCAAGCAATTTTAAATATTTTTAAACATTTACATTTGACTTTTTACATGTTAATTCTTTTAGAAATTGACTTTTTTTTTTCTACCAGTCATCATGATGATCATCTTAAAGTATGTTTGAAAACTTAGAATGGAATTAATATGAAGCTAGTATCCCTTAAAATTATTATTATTTTAGAGCACGATCTTCTCTCTTAAGTCACATGATATTCTTATATGATTTGAACATATATATTCTTATATGATATGATACGAAATTTTTTTGGACTTACTCATTTTTTATTTGTTTACTGAAATAAATGATTCTCTCTTTATTATTATATATAACCTGTACTTGATTAAATTAATTTATGTAGTACTGCCATTTGCCATTGTAATTGTAATTATTTTAGTTAGAACTCTTTTGTGAACATCTTGTTTTTAGTGTCACATCTAAAAAGCAAGTTGAACATTTTGAAGTTTAAACTAAAAGGTAAAATTTTTGTTTCTTTAATGCAGCAGAATACAGTACAATCCATAGTCCATCAACACCTATTAAAGATTCGGATTCAGATAGATTGCGTCGTAGTTCAGATGGAAAATCACGTGGACGTGGCAGAAGAAACAATAATCCTTCTCCACCACCAGATTCTGACCTAGAGGTATATTTTATTAGATGTTTTTGACCTGTTATAGACTCTCTTTTTTATCACTATTTTGCAATTTGCAGAGAGAAATACCATTTACAAATGTAAATAAAGTGGCATTGGAGCCCTTATTTTCTCACCCCCCTCTTCTTTTTTTTTTTGAAGACTTCTGGAGTTTTTATTCTAAAGAAATTTCTTATACTTCCTCTGGAAAATATTGGGCTTTTCTTTTTCCTTTTGATTAAAAAAAAAAAAAAAAAAAAAAAAAAAGGCTTCTCCCATGTCAATGTTTCTCTTTTTCTCTTTGGACAGGAGACACTTCTAGCACAATAGCAGTTTTTATTCTTTCATGCTATGTTCACATACCCTTCAGTGGCCATGCTTTATGTTGAGAACACATCTCCAATGACACACCACAGCTATGAGTGTCCACACTGCATTACTTTTCCTTTCCAAAAGCTTAGCCCATTTGTCATCATGGGAAATACAATCTTACCAAGACTTTAAATACTTGTATTTGAACAATTTATTTTTCATTAAAACATCATTTTGTGTGTGGTCAGAGGACAAATTTAAAGCACATATTTTCCACTGGCTGTAAGCAAAAGAATTATTTACTGATGCCATTAATTCTTACGCATGAACATCTGAATTCACAATTTTTATTCTTCAGGTGGATAAATTCCATTAAAAAATGAAAGTAGATAAAGGGGATGTAACTGCTTAGGAACAATTTACTAGTTTGTTTTCATGTTAGACATCATTTTCAAGAGTAGTTATATGAACTTTGCTTTGTAAGACTTACGGAAATATAGAATTCAAATGCAAAATATTTAATTTTCAGAGGCTTCTTTTCACTTATTTCGGTTTCTATCTCACATCTGGCTTTAAAACAATATATTGTACAATCTCATTTTCTGTGTGTATTTGACAATGACTATAATTTTATTCTAATGGAATAATTTGATATAATAGCAATTGTAGTGAAAAGCTAGCAGATTGTATTACCCTTTTCTGGAAAAAAGATGTTAGTTCTGAAAATAAATGGCAAGGAAACTATGGTTTTAATATATAACCATTTCAATACAATTTTCTCATTTGTGTGCTTACTGATTCAAATTTTAACTTTCCATTTCAAGTATCAGCTTCACAGAGGAACACATTGATTTGATTCTCTTTTTACAGAGAGTATTCATTTGGGATTTGGATGAGACAATCATCATTTTCCATTCCTTGCTTACAGGGTCCTATGCTAACAGATATGGAAGGGTAAGTGTCAAGAAACTAATGGAAATTTTCAGTAATATTTACTGTTTTATGGTTGGTACGCAGAAAAGACAAGACCATTAGTTTACTTTTCAGGGACAACCACTACTGGTGTTTGAAGACGCAAAAATTCAAGGGCTAAAGCTGTTCCATGTGCCCATTCTTTGCATTTACTAAGGTCCTATATTCATTAAATAATTAAACAGCATTGGGAGTAATACTTTGACCACTTTAGGTTTTGTTTGTAGGTATGGAGTATGAGAAACCTGTTGATATCTTCCAAACCTGCAAAGAGTTAACTCCTCTGAGGTAGTGAAGAATATCCACAAGTGAGCACTAAAATAATGTTTTAGTCTTTAGAAATCAGTAGTGTACTGTACTCTGTACTGAGAAGGCAAGAGGAAGAATACTTCTGGATACAGATGGGTTAGTCTAAAATATTTTACCTCAGCTTTTTTTTTATTATTATTCTTGAAAGTCTGCTTATAAGTCAAATCTTTCTGTTATGCACAGGCTATAAATCATAACTGAACTTATGAATATGCCTGCAGACTGTGAGTTTCCTAGGTAATTCTCAGAAGAGAAGCATGGTCTTAGGTGAATAAGAACAATTTATGATTGGAATGCCCTAGTGAGATCAGACTTTGTTTTTCCAGGATTGTATTGGAAGCTAACGTCTCAGCTTGTGCTAAAATCTGCTTTATGCCCTTTCATGCTCACCTCAAGTGAGGTATAACAAGAATGTGTTTTGTTTTGGTTTTTTAATCTTCAAAAATTATCATATGAAGAATAACTGGGTAGTTCTGTCTAGCTTTGTGTAATCACACTGTCTTCTTGTAAAACTTGTCTTTGTCATTAAAAGGTTTTATTCTACAGATAGCTGAGTGAAGGGCAAAGCAACTTCTGATTGAGACCAGTCTCTGTCTGGTTTGGGTTCTTAATTCCTTCTAACAGCCTTTTGCATTGTGAAAATCTAAAGCAGTATTTCTTTGTAACCTTTCTTGCTTGTTCAGGTGGTGTGGTATATTTTCAGAAGTGTTTTCTGTAATAGCAGCCTGCCTGGTTGAGGAAAATAATTAGTGTTTTGTTTTGTTTTGTTTTGTTTTGTTTTGTTTTGTTTTGTTTTCATTATTTGCATTAAAAGCAGTCTTGGTTTCTTAGGTTTTATTAGTTTATATTAAAATAGTTAAAAAGACACTAGAACTTTTGATCTTTTGAAAATTATTCTATTGATACATATAAACAGGAGTATTATAGACTATTAAACATTTACAAAAAGTTGCTTTCCATTTCTAAGCCTTTCTATGAGTATATGTCAAACTCCTTCTAAAACCAGCTTTTGTTTGGCACTGCAAAATCACCAAATCTGTGACAGTTCATAAAGAGGAGAACAAATCCCAGTGTTCTCAAAATAAATAAATAAATAAATAAATAAATAATGCTGAAAAAGGCTAAATACTCATTGCTGAGAAGTACTTGTGTGAGCATATTTTTCCCATATGTTTCATTAATTGGGTCCTGAACATAAACACCTTTTTTGCTGGATGCTTGAGGCTGAGGAAAGTGCCTGGTATTCAGCTGCAAAGACACATAGACATGCATGTTGCAAAGAAAGGGGTGCCTTCTGATGGCACAGTTCACACTGTTTTCTTGAGATGTAGCCTTTACGTGGCCGCCTCTGGTTGCATAGCATATGGCAGAACAGTAGTTACACATCGCTAAAAGACAACTGTCTTTTTGCTGTACTTGTTGCTATACTACAGCACATATATACACATAACAAGGAACTACAGGATATCATCTCTGCTAACAACAGAAATAAAGTTTGATGTTACGATGGATTATGGCATTAGTGTTTATGCTAAGAATTAATGCATTATGCACTGTGGATAAATATAACTTTTTGGTGAAGGGCAGCAATGTGCATGTCCTTGGCTTCTAGAGATAGTTGTGCAATCATGCCATTGTTGCTTCATTTTATTAAAGTTTCATTCATATTGTGGCTTCTCTTGGCTTACAGACTGTCATATAAGAGTTAAAGTTTATTTGCAGCAGTGTGAGGTGCACATTTTTACAGTGTCTCTTATTGATTTCTGGCCTTTAAAATCAGAACTGTAGGGAAAAGATTGAATGTTTTCACCTGCTTTTTTAGCAATTTAACCTCACCCCTTATGTGTTTCTACACTGTGGTGAGGGCTAGAAATGCTCTTTTAAAAATTAAATCTAAGCTGCTCACATAATCATTAAAATACAAAAGCTGGAACTTCAAACAAACAAAAATATCCTAATTAAATAGGGGATTAGGCAGCTTGGCACTCAGCTCTTCTCATAATGCCTGAGTGAGTTTCATGGTGAATGACTATGAATGATGAGCAGCCCTGTTGCTGAAGGGATAGGTTTTCTTTTCCTTATTCTCTTCCTCATTCCTCATAACATCTTGGTTATGCCACCCTTTTCTCTATATTCTTTCTTTTTCATCTCTATTTATCACTGGCTCTCCTGCTGCTGCTGTTGTGCTCTGCTTTCTCCCTGCCTTTGTCCTTCAGCATTGGAATAAAATAATACGCTTCTTTTTTGGTATTGCACAGCAATATAAACTGTTACATTTTTATTTAAAGTTGGTTAGAAGTTTGTGGATTTCACAGATATGTATGTAGCTAGCAGAGGAAAATGATTTGGAAGTCCAGAAGAGAAGAAAAAAAATCAGTTTGCTTTTGGATATTTCTGTAAGTGTAGAGAGATCTGTTGATCGAATGTCATGTTATCAATTAATTGACATTAGGGCTTTTAACACCTACAAACTTAGTTTTGAGCCAGATGTCAACTTATGAAGTTTTGGAATTTGGGAAAATGTTGGAACCCTTCTTTAGCATCTTGAAGCAGGTGGAAATACTGCTATGCATTGGCACCAGAATGCTGTGGTCTTTACATTTCCATTCTCTGTAAAAGCATATATATTCAGATGCTTTAAAGGGATTCTCCTTTAATTTTTAAGCTATTTTAATGTGGTTTATTATATTTTAGAGACTGACAAAAACAAAGCCTGGTTTCACTTAACCCTTCATTTCTGACCTGTAGGCTTAAGTGGAAAATAAGCCTTGTACCCAAAGTGAACTTTCCTGTTTTTCAGCTTCTTGTTTCTCTGCAAAACAAAGAAATCAAGTGGGTAGAATTTAGAAATGACATACAGACAATGTTTTGGCTCCAATACCAGTATTCAAAACAAGAGGCCTGCTTAAGCAGTTTGACATTG
This sequence comes from Nettapus auritus, assembly GCA_011076525.1. Taxonomy (NCBI): domain Eukaryota; kingdom Metazoa; phylum Chordata; class Aves; order Anseriformes; family Anatidae; genus Nettapus; species Nettapus auritus. Next base: position 124,315,224 of record CM021766.1, on the reverse strand, counting down.
GTATTTCTTTTCTTTAGCTAAACTGTACCTCCCCCAGAGATTTGTACCTGATTTTGACCATACCTGAAAAGACACTATGATTGAACCTGCAAATCCCGATAAACAAGAACAGATTGATGGCTTTCCTCCTCATTGTGTGACACCTTACAATAATTAGTTAGCAATTAGTGGCTTAAAATTGCAAAAGAAGGCTTGGTAAGGATTTTTTTTTTTTTTTTTTTTTTTTTTAACTTTATTCTAACCTTGTCTTTTTTAGTTTTCAACCATCACGGTAATGACTGGCATCAGAGTATAATTTACTGCACTGCCTTAAACCAAGGCTCTTGTGCTTTTTACAAGAGCAGTTGCAAGATTGTAACTAGACAGATAATTAAAACATTAACACAGATAAAGCTTTTGCGTCTGTTAAATATGTGGGTATCCAGAGCTGCAGCTTAACTCAGTTTTTATGCTAATTGGAACTTTCTATAGAACAAGATTGAGTTTAATCAAAGAATTAGGACTTCTTTGAAACAAAACCTGTTTTGTTTCTTCTCTTCATTTTTATGGTATTTAATCTGACATTTTCAGTAGGTGCCAATGATTTTCTTATTTGTTTTTCTCCTAATTAAATTAGCCTAGTAAATGACATTCTTTTAATATCACTTTAGAGAAACCCACATTTTTTTTGTCCACCATTTAAAAATACCTTTGAGTGACATACTCTACAGAAATTTAAAAAAAAATAAATAAAATAAAAAACTTTTTCAGACTCAAATATGTGATAAAAAGCTTAACAAAAATTTTTACTGTAAGTCAGGCATAAATTGAAATTAGCATATATATATTCACAGCTACTCATTTAAAATTAACTGTATGGGTTCATAGCCTATGTCCTTCTGTGTATGCTGATTTTTCCTGCTTTTCAAAATGATGTTCCTATTTACGAATGTAAGCTAAAAATGGGTTTCATTGTACAATGTTGTGTTATCACTATGATCAAGATGTAGATCAAGATCATCATTTGCACGTTAGACACTTAGTCCTGGATCTAACTCCTGTTAATGGTGTGAATTCCATTAGTGCTTAGGGAAAATAGAAATCCTCATTTGGTTTTTTAAAAAAATGGCTAGGGAGCTATGAAGAATGGCAGGGTTGTAGCCAGGCTCAAAGATAGGCAGGACTGTGACAGAGAAGTAACCTCAGGACTATCCAGGGAGAAAACATCACCTGCTTTCCACCTCACATGCTTACAAAAGTAACATAAAGGAAGACAAACAGGGGGGTATGAAAATAGAAGGGCAGAATAATTTTGCTCATATTTTAAATTATTTCCATTTGAATTAGGAAGCCTTTTTTGGGGGGGAGGGAGAGGGACTTAAATAGAAGGCTTATTTTTAAGATCTGTGTCATTATAGTGAACAAAAGGGCATGATGCATTTTTTCTGTCCCATTTATGAGGGCTATTTTTTTGATACTAGCAAACTTACTTTCTCTTAGTTTGTGTGAGTTCAAACATAGTTGTTTTGTCTGTTCCATATAGCTTTGTTGCTAAATGCTTCTTTCCAAAATTCTTTTCTCTGGTTAGTTTTACTTGGGTTTTGGCATTTCTAGAAGGTAAACAGGCTGCCAGATCACCATTCTTTAACAGCTATTTGCTACTGACACATTTTACCTTTTGACCAGCAGTTATAGAAAAATGTTTGAAAGTTCAGAGATCATGTTGAAACACCTATTAATTTGATTGAGAAGTGGAAAAGGAAATATGGACCACATCTTTTGGTTTTAACTCTGAGTTGTCATTAGTTTTAGAATATTAACTTATTTTAAGTAAAGTATGGGTTGTCACTTCTGCAGTTGTATTTAAAATATAACTCCTAACAAACTAATATTGGTAATAGAGGGTGTCATGAGATAATACAGCATGTTCTTTCAAAATCATGTTTCTGTGTGGTTGGATATACTTGGCATTATAAATGAGAAACTGTATATCAAATGTATATATTAGGTTTTCTTTTCAGTTTTTTTCAGATTGAAAATACATAAAACACATACAAAAAAATATCAAAACAAGACAAACATCTGCAATGCATTTGGTAACCACAATGCTGAACATGCTTTTTGAGTTTATTAGCTCAGTAAGGAATAAGTTGTTATGGTAATTTTTGTAGAGAAATTAAAGTGTGTTATGGATTAATAACAAACAATAGATTTGTTCACTCTGCATGGGTGGGCCCAACTGAAAGCTTAATTAGAGTATGGTTTTGTGTAGAATCAAGGAGTGGTTTTAAATATAATTGCTGTTTGCAAATAAAATATTAATGGTGATTTTCTTTAAAGTCCCTAGGTATTCACAGGGCAAAGTCACTTGTGGCCAGTGAGAGTTTATTTTCAGTACTGATAGCATTATGCCCCCAGTTATCATAAAACTTGTACGCAGTTGAAAAATATGGATACATTTTGGGTGGAATGAATTTGTTTCTGGTAGAATCCTTCCCTTTCTGTACAGAGGACAGTGATCCTGTACATGGACTCACAAACATGACCACACAAGGTTGTGTCAACACAAGTGTGACCACAGAGGTCCCTCTGTAGAATCATGGTACCAGCTGAGTTGGTCATATTTTTTTAGGTTTATCTTAACATAATTACAAGACTAAAGAGTAGCTGAAATGGTAGTGAACATGTGGATGTTACTTTTCATACATCAGATAATTTCTCTTGAAAAACAGTTCCCTGTCATTTGTATTCTAGTATGTATGTTTACATACAGTATTGATGGTATACTCTCTTAATTTCTTAAGGATCCACCAACTTCAGTGTCTCTTGGACTCCGAATGGAAGAGATGATTTTCAATTTGGCAGACACTCATCTATTCTTTAATGATTTAGAAGTAAGTGTTCGTTATTTCAAAATAAAGTTTAATTAACATTTGTTTCTTTTTATGTATTATTAGATGGTTTGACAATTTTTTTTGGTTTCACAGTTTTAATATGAAAATGTTTAGAAAATATCTGTATAATTTAGTCATTTAAATATACAATAACATCTATGCTAAACGTGTTGGCATTCAAAGGTTACAATAGTTGAAGTAGTAGTGTTTTTTTCCTCATGGGTCTTTGTGTTTATGACCGCAGTAGACAAGTTTTAGAAGTGGATACACCAAAAGCTTCTATAAATACTGGTATGCAATAGTCTGCACAGACCATTAAATATTAAACTTTGGCTTCTATAAACAGTTAATGTCTGGGTACAGATTTCTCACTTACATCCCACTGTGGGGAAGTATTACCTTAAACCCAAGGGAAATCATTAATGTCGTATATACTGTCCTTCTCCATGGCCTATTACTCTGGGTCTTATGCCTTCCCCAGTGGCAGGTACAATTTGTTATGTAGTAGGGTTTCTCTGCCGCTCATGCCACTCACTTGCGGCATGCTGTGAGGAGTCAGTGTCAGTATGCCAAGGGCTTTTTCAGCCTACATAGACTATGGTTTGGCGGTTCTTGTGAGATTGTTCTAAAACTATTCGAACTGCTGAAAGAGACTGTCACCATAATGCCTGTCTGTTTCATCTTAAAAGGGAAAAAGCAATTTCTGATCATATTTTAATAACAAGAAAACATGAAAACAGTCAGATTTCTTTCCCATCATAATGAAGACAGCTGTTTATTTAAAATCCAGCTGTTAAGCAAGCTTGTGGTGGTGCTGCCAACACACATTAATCATCAAGTTGTTGTTTTGCTAGATTTTAGAATAGTGTGTTATTCCAGACAGGCAAAAGAATCTAAAAGATTCAAATGCAACTTTTGCTGATCAAAGTTAATTGGCAGCAATTGGCCTTTAAATATTTCCTGATGTTTCCCTTTTCAAAATCAAGCAAAATACACCTTATTTAATAGATGAGCCAAAATCATTTGAAAAATGCCAGTGTGTGATGGACCTCAAATGTGGTTTGTCCAACATCTGTCCTATATTTTGATTTCTTTTCATCTAAAAAGAAACCACTCACAGATGATTTGGCATCTTTCAACGTAATGAAATTATTTAAATGTGCTTTATTTTTTATTCCATTCCTTAGCAGAGTATTTTTATATATATATACTTACAGTAAAATAGACAATTTCTTTAAATTTTATAGTAGTTTTTTTTTTTTTTTTTTTTTTCATTAAGGTACCTATATGTAACAATGATACTTTTTGGATATAAGAAATGCCATTTGTGAGTTACATGTATAGGACTGATTTTTCAGATCTGTTGAAAAATATAACAATGTTAGTTATTTTCCAAATCTGTTTCTGATTTCTGATTATATTTCATTTTATCCAGCACAGAAAGAGAAAGTGCTACTATACCTTACCGGCATATTTAATAAAGTTCAGTGTATTTGCATTTGATGTGCATGACCAAATGCATAGTAGACTGATAGCTACTTCTTGACACATTAATGTTAATGTCAGTGACTTTAATGGAAGTTAATCAACCACAACTTGGGGATAATAGATTATTTTATGCTAATTGACATGTTCCAGTCTTAACAGTAAGTGAGTAACCTTAGCAGGTTATTCACTGTAGAACTTTGAAGTATGGAAAAAACTACTGCTCCACGTAGTTCATGGAAGCGAGAAGCTCAGCGGATAAACTTTGTCCTTTGCATTTGCCCCATGGCAAGCCACTTTATCTCATGTCTCCAAACACAAGTGTAACTGTCCATACCTATGTCTATCTTGTCTATCTTGTTCATACATGAGTGAGCAGTTGTGCTCATAATGGGTGGTACATCAAGGCAAAGTGTTGGAGCCTGCCCTGGGTCTGCTGCAGTGAGGCCCCGGAAAATCCTTCCTGTACTGGTCTTCAGGGCATTGTAGCAACAGGCTTCCCTGCTCCTTCTACTCTTACAGCCTTTACCACAGAAGTGTTCAGATCTGAACTGGGATCTTCACACAGTACAACTAGACAACAGGTCATGAGCACGGAGCAGGGGAACGCCGAGAAAGGAAATGCTGCTGTTTCTTCTTGGTTTGCCACACAACTCCAGCGATGTTTCAGTGCTCCTAAGACACAGAGAACATAGTTCCTGTCCTTATTTCTAAGGAACTTGAGCTCTAAACTGAAAGATTGTGTCCTGTCCAAGGGAGGGGAGGGCATGTTCTCTGAGCAGAGTGGCTCTGTGCTTGTGGATCACCATAGCTCTTCAGACAAGTATGTAGGGAGGGGAAAGAAAAGAGCCTGCATTTCATGTAAGGACTAGACCTGGCCAAAAATTGAGGCTTTCAGTTCAGCAGAACGTTTTTGTTTGTTTGTTTGTTTGTTTGTTTGTTTGTTTGTTTTAATATGTCACAGACACATGTTGCTTTTGAAAGAACATGGCCTCCTGGACCTGCAGTTTGTCATTCTTTTGGGGATCACGATTATTAGCAGGGCCTGCCTGGCTCCCAAGGTCTGTGGCTTAAGAGCAGGTTCCGCCCATCCGTCCCAGAAACTCGAAGTTTTGGTTTGGTGGTTTGGAAGTTCAGGCTGCCCAGCATCTTGACAGGCGTCCACCAAAACTGTGGGCAATTTGGCTTGGCTATGCCTCAGGCTCAAAACATCTGCTCTTGCTGGCGAAGGACCGAGTCTGGAATATCTCCTGGTGACCCTGGTCAGGCCTAAGGAGTGTCGTGTACATGACAGTCTGGATCAGGCTGTTACGGATCGAGAGGTTAGCAGGCAACTGTTCCAGTGAGCTGCAGAGCTTGGACATTCTTGCCCAGAAATAGTATGAAGACAGGCAAATATTGATCTGGAACATCTGACCTGCGTGTAGAGACACGTCTTTGGGTTTAGGCATAATCCAAAGCGGGAACCTGAAAGCTGATGCTCTCCTCACCCAGGCTTAAAGGGAACCCTTCCTGACATATAGAGAGGCTGAGTTTACAGGCAGGCAATCATCTATCATAACTTTGGCCTATGACGCACATTTTTCCAGATACCACAAGTTAATGTTTTTTAATCTTTTTATCCAATGCTTTCCAGAAAGCTCTAATCAGAACAGTTCTCTTGTCATCCAAGTTAGAGGGAAAGTATTTTGTCTTTTTATAAACTGCTGAAGGCTTGATTTACATTTTGAATACAAAGGGCACAGTTACAGTTGTGATCTCCAAAGGATCACTTGATTTGTGTATTACCTAATAGGGTTTTCAAATCTCAACCTAGAGACGTACTTAATTTTTTTAGGTTAAACTCTAAACTTAAGTAGTCATTTTTTTAGTTTGTATAAAGTGAACAAATGCCAACGCATACGAGTACCATTTAGAACTTCAGTTTACTCATCCTAATTTAATACAGGATACACACAGGTAAATGAATCAGCTGATTTCCTATATGTTTTTCTTTATGTAATAACAACAATAATAATGATGACATTACTGGTATTTTTAAAACTCATTGAAAAATTTCAGTCTGATTTCACTGTCTAGCTCTGAAGTCAGTATTCTGCTTATGAATGTGTGAGTTGCACTTAGATTTACAATTAGTAATTGAACCCTGGTTTTGTAACTGTTCGTAGATAGAAAAAAAAAAAAAAAAAAAAAAAAAGTAAAAGAGATGACCTATTTGCTTTGCTTTGCACAAATTTATTTGTAGTAATTGATTCCAAATTAATATCAGACAATTTGAAATCTTGAAGGAGCAATTATAAATTCTTACACAGTGTTAAAGATGTATGACAAGTATTTTAACATACTGAAAATACTGTTTACTAGTGTACAGTATGATTTAAGTGCCATCATAAGCAATCATTTAATGAGTTAATAGTAATTTCACAATGGAATTAGAGCACTACACTAGACCAACCATTAGAAAATAAGTGCAGTATTTCCAAAAATTAGATTCTAAAGTTTGCTTTTGGGCTGCAAGGTAAGAAGTTTAGGTTTTCTGTATTGAAAATCATTATTTAAATGTCATACTCTGTTCGGTAGTAGAGTTTTAATTGTGCACAGAAGGGAATAAATACATTGATGTAGAGCTCTCAAGAGAACCAGAATTATCTCATCAGGGAAGAATGTCTGAGTTTTACATGCTGATTATGTTGTGATAGGGATAATAAGGTATAATATTTTAATGGCATGTATGGAGCAATTACACATATTAGGTATTTTAGAATGTATGCTCAAGTGTTTTAGGGAAATTAGCAAGCTGATGATAGGACTTAAATGTGACATCTACCTATTGCATCTATAAAGATTGTATATATTTATGTATGTATACTGATCCTCTTAAAAGATTAGCTTTTTCATTTCTTTGGCATACCAGGTGCCCATTATAACTAGGTATGCTGAAGGAAGAATTGCTGCTTGTGACTGATTATGAACACCATATTTTAAAAAGTGAGTTCAGTGCTTTGCAAACTTCATTGCAAGATGATACCATCTTGCTAGATCTTTACCTTTAGAGACTTATAATTTTATTTACTGGTAACATACCCTTTTCTCATGAAGCACTGAGACGCTGACTTACCTCGATGCTACTTTTCACAGTTTGAAGGAAAGAATAAATATTGTTTGCATCCTTGCACTCTCAGTGTTTGGTCTTAAATCTCCTCTCTCCTCTCATGTGGCAATAAATTCTTCAAGGACTCCTGCATCTCTCTAACTGCTAGCTCAGATTTACTCAGATCTAGAAATTGATAGGGAGAAAATAATCGTCAGGTATTTTTTATGACAACTGCACTTTGTGGGTTGTTTCCTGCATAATTTACTATGTGGTTGTGTCTGCTGTCTTTGTTTGTAGCTCCCCATCACTGGGTTATCATTATTATCAGCAACTACGACTCCCTCTTATTCCTTCACAAGCTGAAGGCAGTTAGGAAGTCAGTTTTTTACTGCTTGAACAACCCAAAAAGGGGGGGGGGGGGGAATGTCTGACACCCAGCAATATTCCGAGCCCTTCTGTTCACTTAGGAAATGTTAAGGACCTCTAAGGCCCACATTGCAGTAGCTGGACCCAAAAGCAGAGACTTGGGGCACTGAAGCAGGAGGTGATACCATTTGTGGTGACAACAAGCACTGAAGGATTGCCCCAAGAAGAGATGCTCCAGGGAGATGTGTAGAGAGAGCTCAGGCTTAAGAAAGAGAGCAGCTAAAACTCAGCACGGCAACCATGAAGTCTGATTCCAGAGCAAAACTTTTACAAAATTAGTCCCTCTTTGTCCTTTGCCTTCAATTCTTACAGGTGAAACTAGGCTGACTCCCTGCTGTTGAAAGCATATGCACCATATAAATCACTTCTAGGCATCAAGGAGACCCTTTTTCATGACAGGGACATATATTCTTCTTTTCTTCAGTCTGAGAATTTTCTCCTTTGTAGGTCTCTCAGTAACACCACAGGAGACTAAGTGACTTTCCTCCCAGGTCCTTCAGTGACCATGCACACAGATATGTCCCCCGTGTACCATGCAGTGCCCTGCAGGAATGCCTTTGAAGCAATAATGCCATATGTTCTGGTTCTTTAATCTGAAGGAGAAAGGGAAACTACTTCCTCTCAGACCTGATACTTTAATATACCACAGACTCAGACTGGTAACAGCACAGTAGCACTCTGAAGCATGATTTGGGATTGTAGGCATTATGATAATACACATTATTGAATAATAACATTCAGCAGACTTATTGTGTGCAGGTTACTGCACATCTCAAAGAACCATGACCACTGCAGGGTAATACACTGTGTCTTTTTCTTAAGGCATTTTAGCACATCTGGTCCTAGAATCGAGTAATCTAACAACTGAACTGCTTGGATGCAAGCCAGCCCTTAAGTGCAGACTTTGAGCAAGCTCCAGAGCAAGCTGGGAAATCAGGTTGCCCACTATTAGCAGTTTGGAAGTCGGTCATTTTTTCTCTTACACCTTGTGGCAATGTCATAGAACTAGCTTCAGGCAGGTGTGTCAGGTCTGTTGATGCCTAGATTTAAGCGTAACTAAGTTGGGCAGAGGTGCACAGTCAGTAATGGGAATTGGTAGAGCTGCACAGACATAGCCAGGCAGGCTAAGGAAGTGGAGAAGGAGTGTGAAAACATGATCACCAGAGGGAAAAGCTTTCTCAGCTTTTCTGCATAGGAAAAAAAAAAAAAAAAAAAAATCAAGACTGTTTTGTGTCTGAGGCTATCCTCCAGACTGCACATTTACAGGGTAAGCCTCTGCTGACATTATTTACTAAGCAGTTGTCTGGTGCAGGCATTTTGCATACATACATATGTGTGCAGAATGTAGCGAAATGAGGTCCCTTTTTGTGGTCACCAATACTTTGTAACGCCTTATCAGTGTTTCCTCCTTTATGCCTTAATCCCCTTATCTGTAGATAAGGATGATGATCTGGAGGATGGTATCTACAGATAAAAGGATGATCATTCCATCAGAAAGTACTCAGGAGGGAAAGGAGACAGGAAAAGGGGACTTCAGACTGGTGGATGTAGTGGTTGTTATTGTATAGAGATGTAGGCTCTCTAACAATGCTTCAGCTTGGTCTCTTAATGTCTTACTCGTCAGGAACATCCTAGCAAAAATCCTCTCTCTGCTGACACAGTTGGAAAATGCATGTATTCAAACAACTTAAAACAAAACAAAAAGACGAAAAGCATTGCAAATAGTCACCCAAGACAACTTTCCAGTTTTCCATTGTATTTGTTTGTTTTCTATTGTGTTATTTTTTTTTTTTTTAATTATTTTTGGTTAGTTGTAGTTGTTCATGTCTGACTTATTTATTCATTTCAAATAAAGTATACATTTCTAAAAACAACAGGGGAAAAAAAGCATTCAGAGCAGAAGGCCATCTGTCATCAGTAATTGCTGCAGTGTTTTAGGTGTCTGTGTTTGTGAGCTGGTAACCAGTATTAAGTCCACACAGTCTACTGTCTGGTAGTGCAGCTTCTGTTTGGGAAGCCTAGATTTTGCGGTAATGCAAATGAGCTAAAGAGCAGTTAGACATGCTTTGTATGCAAATCAAGAGCAGTTACTCTGTACTGGTGTACAGTAAATGCATTAGTATGCAAATCACACAGTATAGTAAACAGCATCTCTCAATGGCATACTTGCTAATGAGAAGGCATTTGTGATAAGCAGAAAACTGATCTTAATTGCTATTAAGTAATTTCTGCTGTACAACAAAATGTTTTGCCCACATACTCTCCTGAATTGCATACTCAAAGGTCTTTCTTCAAGTAAAAGACTTAAAGTTCTTGTCCCCTTCCCAGGGGACAAGACATTTGGACATACCAAATGTAGACATGCTTTTCGTGGTAACAATTGTACCTGCCCATTGCAGTTTGGTTCTGTGAAACCTGAAATAACAGGTGCAAGGACCTGCCAGTCCAGGAGATACTGTGTGGAAGGGCAGAAGTAAGGTACCTGGAAGTCACTGTAATATCAGCATCAAAACAGCATATTGGCAGCATCTGTTACTGGAATCACAGACCTACCCCAGGTTTGACAGCTTTCATTGCAAGAGAAACATTAGAAAAATTTCTCTTTGAAGAACATAAAAATGTGCATATATGAATGATGCCAGATGTTGCTTTAAAAAATCTTCTATAATAAATAATGAAACAAAGTAATTGTTCTAAAAACACTTGTTTAAGGCTTGGTGAAAATTTCCATGCTTTTGTTGTCAATCTGTTAGCAGATTGCAAAATACTGACTTGCTAAATTGCTGATCTACATAAACTGCTGCCCATGATGAATTCTTATACTTGAGGGGTTGCAGCATCCCATATAACATGCCACAGAGCTCTTTGGCTAGTGCAGGTCATGGCATAAGTACAAAAGTGATAAGAGCAAATGCTGCTTGATGGTTCAGCATGTTAGTTCCAAAACCAGGTAATAATCCTTCAGGGATTCATCCAGAAGGCCTCTTAGTGCCAGAATTGTCATTTCAGATTTGAATAGGCTCTTTTTATTGTTTAACTCATCCCAGAAGTCTGAAGTGATAGAACAGTGATGCCAAATGAATGACTAAATAGTTGTTACTAATGGTGAAAGCAGTTAATATTGCTATTAATTTGTTTTTCATTTATTGTTGCATAGAGAGGCTTCTCTTTGGCTTTTAATGTTTCAGGGACCTGATTTGAACAGAATGTTTTCTACATTTCCCCAAACATTATGAGAATCATTGGAACAAAAGCCTGTCTGCTACTATAAATGTAAATACACTAGTTATGACTAATTCTATATAACACATTCATAAGTTTGAAGTAACCCATTATTGATTTGTAATCTAAAACTCTAGAAAAGTTTCTGATTTAGCTGACAGATTTGTAAAATCTCATACAGCCAGTCATCTCCCTGCAAATACTGAAGAGTGAAAATTATTCCAGCTAAAATGAACACTAATTTACACTCAGATGTCTTTCCAGCTCCACCCCCCTTTCTGTTCATGTAACACAGTTAATTTGTGTTGATACCACCACTTGAAAAAAAACCTTCCTCCCCCCACCCCCACAATAATTAGACTTTTCCGATGCACAAAGATAAATTGAAGAAAGAACATAATAGCTCCTTTCAAAAAATCCTCTGCTTGTTTGAGACCATTTACAAGAGCAAACTTCAAGTTTGCATTATTCAGGTTGGTGCTTTAAGTTTCTCTGGCAATTTTGTACCTTTTATTTTAGGAAAGCTATCCTTACATACTATTTTGCAGGCTGAGAGCATATTAACCAATCCTCATATAAGTACAAAGATTTGAAACCACAAAACAAGCATCTCAGCAGTGTGTATGGTAGGTAGTTTCAATCAACCACAGTGTAGTTTTAGCATGTATTTGCAATGTAACCAGTGCAGTTTTCTAGTATCTCAAGAGCTTTCATGCAGTTTGTGCTGGTGTGGCAGTTTTCTGACTGCTAGGACTGTAGTTTAAATTGTAAGAAAATATGCACACACTTGTATTTTAAGTGGATTTTATTGTGCTTTTTCCGGGGGGGAGGGGTAGGGAGGGAGGAGAGTCATATTAAAATATTGCTACAGGAATAAAAATTAAGAAATGTCTTTCATTCATTTTCTTTTAAAAACACTAAAAGAGTGCTTGAAGTTGGTTCCCAAAATGTTTGAGTTTCATGGTCTCGGGAGATTTCTACTGTTTCAGTGTGGTTACAAAAAGGCCTCTATCTGAATTTCATCCAGTTCAATGGTCTAATGAACGGGGGGAGGGGATTATTCCCGTTACTCATTGCAGTATCACTTTTATTTTTCTGTGTTTTAAAGAAAAATTTGACTGTTATTAATTGGATTTCAAAAGTTTGTCTTTAAATGTGATCAGGAAGCTGGGTGATTCTAACTAGTGAACTAACGCAATCTTAACGTGTGTTGTTAAAGTGTGAGTATTTAAAGAGGACTTTTAAAATGTAAGTGGGAAGCTTATAAAAGAAACAATGAGTAATTGAAGTAACAAAGTGTTTGCTTTATTTTTTCCACGATCCTTTTTCAGTCAGACCAGGGTAGTCCAGGCAGAGACACTGCGCCCTTTCTGAAAGTTACCTGAAGTCCTATGCAGCTATGAGATTATAGTTCTTAAATGTTCAGTGTCAGCAGAATACAGGCTGATGACAAGAATACTAAGCTCAGCTGATATACTATTGCCACAAGAAAGATCAGATATATCTAAGCAAACGATCCTCTCTGAACTGTAGAAAATCATTGCAATCAGTTGAAGGATCTCCTTTTTTTCTTCTAAATATTTTACATATCCACACTGTGAATGTGAAGTATGGATACGCAAGGGAATAACTTGCTCCCTAACATTGGTAAGAATGGGAGAGAGCCAGTTGTAACAGCAATTACAACTCAAGAGATTTTCTAAGATTTTTTTTCTGAAAAAGTTTAACAATACCAGTCAAATATTCTGATACTCACTTATTAGGGAAAAAAAAAAAAAAAAAGTGTATATATTTCTTAAAAGTATGTATATAAATCCAAAACTCCCATTATGGACTTATTCAAATGAATAAAGCATAAATTAAGCTCTAATTAGCTACAAATGAGGTTTTACAAACAGAACAAAAAAGGAATTAAAACATACACCAACTTTTTGGTCCTTCACTTTAATAAATTCAGACATAAATTTGAATAGAAACAACCTCTGACTCCCAAAGTATCAAGAGGAATAACAAAAATAATGTCTCTTTCCTGAGTCGAATCTAGACTAGTTTGGTATAGATTTGCTTTTAACAAAGCAAATATAACGCCTAACAGAAAAATCACAAACACACACACACGGTCATTTTGTTTTAATTGTTTCATTGTATTGTAAATAAATGCATCTATTCTCGTACCACATGAAGGTAGAAAAATAGAAAAAATAGAAAAAGATTTGTATGAACATAAATCTTTAGATTATCATCAGAAATGCACACAAGCATCTATGCTAATGTATTATTTCAGGTACTGGGAAAGAATCTATAATTTTAAATACAACTTAGTAAACTAAGAGAAAAGTCCTGAATACTGCTCGGTTAGCAGTATACACATTAGTCTTTTTTTTCTTTTTTTTTTTTTTAATAAAAAAAAAAAAAAAAAAAGAAGTACCATGAAAGCGTAATTTTAAAAACTTGCCAACAGCAAAAATGCCTGGCCTAAAGCATTAAATCAGTAGTGTGCTAATGTAGTTTTTATATATAAACTTCATATAGTCATGTGAAGGGTTAAGCTATGTGATTTCAGGATAAAAGGTTTCCTGAGTTGACTATTATTCCTATGGTCTGCCAACAACTTTGCAATAAATGGAATGATTTTTATGGGAATGTGGTTATTCACAGCAAGACTACAGTTGGTGTCAGTATGAAAAATTCTTCTTTAGTAGATTCTCTCAGCAGGGATAACAGATCTGAAAGAATTCAGAAAGTAGTTACAGAGAACTCTGGCTGGTGTTGGTGACAAATTATGTTTATAAAATGATGGGGTAACCCATTAAAAAAGAAGAAATCAGAACAACAGTAAATCAGAGCCTTGTTCTTCTAAGTACTTCTGTTCCAAAGCAAGTTACTTGTGATAGTATGTGTGTATTGTTTAATAGCTCCTATTTCTCTTGTCCATAAAGCAAGTGAGACTTCTAGCTTTTCAGTTGCAGGGGTATAAAATAATTCTTCCAAGATCAGTGAAATTACTGCAAATTTATACCACTGTCTTTGAGATAACATACAATATTTGTATTTATGATTTAAAATAATTAGGAGAAATGAGATTTTAACACTAACTTGTTTTTACACTAACTTGTTTTTTGAAATAATATTTTTAGGAGGAAAGTGTAATGGATGATGCATTAATATATTAATGAACTTAGTTGGCATTAACAGTTAATTCATTTAGGTACTATTTTTGATAAACTTTCAGAATGCTCCAAAGAATAAACCATTGATTTGGTCTGCAGCACCTTTATTAGAGCTGGTATTATCACTCATTCGAGATGAGTTGTAAAATTGTATAGAACTAATGATTCTCTCAAAAGCATGTAGCAACTCTATGAGTTTTAATCGTTCAATCATTCATAAAGAAAGCTGTTGAAAGATGGCAGGGGATGTTACTATTTTGGTTAGGAAGTTGTTTTTTTTTTTTAACAACGGGTAGCAGCTGCTTAAGGGGTAAACACGACTTGGAGTGCTTCCTGCTCTTTGTTTTTCTTATGCACAATTACCCCAGTTCTATTTAAAACATTTCATTTGCAAACTAGTCTCTGAACATTACAAGAACTCAGTGTAGCATTACGGTATGAATTTTCTTTGTTGTGCTGAGATCACCAATGATGCAGCAGCAAAGAAAATCGACCTAGCTGTGTTGATGTCAGAAAAAAATATATATTTATTCAGTAGAGAGGAACAGTGCTGTTGATGACTAGATAGTCTCCTCTTGAGGTAAACAGGAGACTGACCCAAAAGTAAATATTGACAAAGATGATGCCAAAGCAAATGTATTTCTTAAGGACATTATACATTCTCATATTCTCTCACACTAGAAAAAATAGCATGTGCATTCTTGCATAATGTGAATGTCTTCCTTAAAAATATTTAGATACCAGTCTATGAAAGAAATATATTTTGTATGAAAGTAGATTTCATAGAGCCTGAGATGCAGCTAAAATGGAATCAGCTCTTCATGATTGTTGAATGTAATCATTCATGTTGATCATGTGAATATTGATTGCTAAGAATACAAAAGCTGAGAATGTAATAGTCCAGCCTGTAAGAAAGTGATGGGTTTTGCTCAATGAACTTCATTTAGCAATGAAGAAAAGGACAGAAGTTCATATTCAGGCCACTAGGTCTGGTTCTACAGCTATGAGGCATCTGTCTGATTTTGGTAAAGTTAGCCTGATTTGGCTGGTATTCGAAGATGGACCTAGCAAGTGTTGGTGGACATTTGGCCTTTTACTTCTTAAGTGGTTACTTGGATGATGAATAAGAAACAGCTTTAGTCAGGTATTACAAAATCAGTTAGAAGGTATGTAGAGCATAGTTAAAATGGATTTCTGTGTGTGGTGGTTTTACCGTGCTGGGCAACTGAACACCACAACCGCTCTCTCACTCCCCCTCCTCAGATGAGGAGAGGAAGAAGTAAAGGAAAGAACAACTCACAGGTTGAGATAAGGATAATTTAATTAAAGGGAAATATATATGTATATTAAGGAAATATTATTAATTAACAATTCAACTAAAGGGAAAAAAGGGAAAGGGGAAAGAGAGGGGGAAAGGGGACAGCAAAACAAAACAAGTAAAGGCTATGTGGAAGTGCAGAGGAAATAAATTATTCTCTACTTCCCACAAATAAGCAATGCCTGACCACGTCCTTGAAGCAGGGCCTCAACGCACGTAGCCGGTGTTCGCGAGGAGGACAGACATTTTCGCAATGAAAGCCCACCCCTCCCCTCTTCCTCCTTTTTCCACCTTTTATTGCTGAGCGTGACATCATATGGTATGGAATATCTCTTTGGTTGGTTTAGGTCAGCTGCCCTGGTGATGTTTCTTTCTCACTTTTTTGCCCACCCCCCAGGAGGGTTAGAGAAAGTCCTGATACTGTGCCAGCACTTCTCAGCAGCAGACACAACACTGGTGTGATAACGCTGCTGTTCTAGCTACAAGTGCAGAGCGTGGCACTGTATGGGCTGCTGCAGGGAAAGTTAACAAAAGTTAACATCCCAGCCAGACCCAGTACACTGGGCCATCAAGCTCAGAAATAGAAAAATACAGGACAGGTTGATGAAAAATCTTTTTTTTTTTTTTTTTTTTTTTTCTTTTGCCAGTGAAATGTAATGGATGGTTGCAGAGAGAGGATAACTTCAGATGGAACTGGCTTAATTATCTCCTTCCAGTCCCCAAATACTGTAAGGACAGCAGCAGAACTTATCTGGTCATCCAGAGTAGTCTGAGTCACTCAGGGCCTCCAAAGGAACATCTGTTCACAAAGGGGCTGAAACTTGGGCTGAAATAAGAGTGCACCTCCTCCTCGTGTCTGTACTGTCTGTAATGGGAACTTCCAACTTACTGACCAGGCTGTGGCTAGGTATGTTTCATGAGCATCCCATGATTTAATTTTGATGGTTTGCATTCAGTAATAGAGAATTCTGGGAAAACAGGACATGATTATTTCAAAAACTTCAGTAAAGACATTTTTGTTTGTTTTTTTTGTTTTACAGCACTGTATTTATTTTTAGATGTAAACCTAATTTTTAAGGTATTTTAAGTCCTACAAAGGTTAGGAGATTTCACTTTCTAATGAACCAATGATTGTGAACTCTATTCCAGCAGGCGCTTCAGTAGAGTTATCTTAGCAGAACACCCATCTATTTGCATTTGGTTTTTCACAGTAGCAATCCAAGAACAGCTCGGTTTCACTACAGGAAGGAAGTAAAGAAAAGAAAGAAAATACAAATCAGGGTAAGGAGTTTTCTCTGATAGGTATATGAAGGAGTGACTGGAAACAGTTTGTCATCTACGTGATATTACAACCATGGGTGACTTGCAGAAAGCTCATGAAGTTCCTCTTCATGAATGTGGAACTAAATTAGACTGTATATGTAGCTGTAGGTAAGTGAACAGAAAAACAAAACAAAGTATTTATTTCTAGTCAGAACTGTGTCTTTGCTGGTATGTGCAAAACCCAGCTAAAAGTTCTGACCCATCTGAAATGTATGATGCCTGGCTGTTGTGGAATGTGTTGCTGTGGTTCATGAGTTACAAAGAATAACAAATACCTCCATAGTTCACTTGAGAAAATCATTCCTATAGGCTTATGCAATTATTAATCACATAAATTATTTCATGTGACCAGTGATGAGTACCTTCAAACCAGGTGCTGCTGAAGATAAGCCTTGTATGATTTCCTTTCTCAAGAAAATCAGATGGAGTGGTCTTTACATGCACACAGCTCAGCTGAATTACCAAGCCTACCAAGCTTTATCACTTAATTTACATTCTTATTCCTTCCCCCTTTTTATAAATGTAAGGCTGTAAGGTGACACTGAAGATCCTGCCCTGCCAACTAACATTTTCAGAGCTTTGGCAAAGCATATAGTCATCCTCTGCCCCAGATAGACAAGGCAGTGTTGCCTCAGCTGACTCCCTACTTCTGCCACAGAACATCTCTCCAACAACATCTGGGGAGGGAGAAGAAAGGAAGGGAAAAAAATGCAAAGTTTTGTGCAAAGCTCTTTAGGCTGCCTATAGAGCTAAACTTTTAGCTGCCTGTACTGAAAAAAAAAAAAAAAAAAAAAAAATATTGGAGAGGATTTTAATCCCAGTCTTTGTCCCACTAGCTTTTTTAAATGAATTGGTCACACAGAAATGAGAGGTCACATCTTCTTGTGAAAGGTTTCCACGTAAACTGCAAGAGCACTCTCATTTCCTGAGATACGAGACATTGTTTTAAGGCTTCTATGGAAAGTTGTCATTTCATAAGTTTAATTTTGAAATTGTATGAAATTTAAATGTAATTGAAAAACCTTAGTATATAGTTTCAATAAAATGTATGTATTCCTAAAGTATAAAGTATACTTTCAAGTTAATACATTTGGGAATAATTCAGGACATGCTGACCAAGTTCATGACTTTTGTTAGTTCTCTAAACACATTTTTATTTTGTTTTCACTAGCTTTCATTGGTCATAGGTGGTTTTAGTCATAGGTTTTGTTCTGTTTTGTTTTCAAAAGCATGTATCTGCAGATAACATGAATCATGTCGTAAATAAGGTATTTACAACGTGAAGTGCTGAACTTTTAAAATAAAGTGGATTTGACATTTTGAACTTAACACTGCCCTTTCCAGGAGTTACACAGGCTCTTTAAAAAGATAAACTTGAGTAGTATTTAGCCTTTTCTGTCAATTGGTAATTTTTTTTCTCTGATACTGTCTTCTTGCTTTGTCTTATCCTGCAAAATGTATGGAAATGGAATGGCAATTTTTTCTATTGGAGTTCTAGCAAGAGTTTGTTGTTTGCCTGGCACTCTGCACCCTAGTGCAAGTGAGAAAGTTCTGGGGTTTATAGGACTACACTTACTCTGATTGTCCTGAGCTCTGCTGACCTTTTGACCAAGTATGATTTTACATTTTGATCTACCTTTTCAAAACAAAATGGAAAGATCCTAATGTATTGCTGTCAGTTCTTGAAATACATGCTTCATTACAGTTGTAAGGTAAAGCAAACTAGCAAAATAGTGTTTTCTTTTGCTGTGGGAACATAACTGGCACATAATAGTTTCTGTATAGATATTTCTTAGATCATAGTTTATTTTAAGTTGGATTCTCCCAGTTACAAGGTGCAGCTGAAAAGAAAATGTAAACCTTGATTTCAGTGTAGCTACTGCAATAAACACAAATTGAAGAATGAGATCTGTATTTATTTTGGAACAAATACTGTTTACTTTGGGAGTACTGTATTTAATCCAAATGCACTTGTTCATGCGAGCAAGCGGAATAGGATTTAAATCACTTTTTCTATTAGAAAATAATGGGCTCTGTTGTATATTTTACTGCAGTTAAATGTCCAGTGCATTAGAGAACTTCTGAGTCATCAGCTCCAACAATTAGTTTGTTAAATAGTTTCTTAGTCCTCCATGCTTATAATATTAGTTTTCCATCTTTTTATAGCTAAGAACCTTAATTTTATTTCTTTGTTTAGAGTTGACATTTTAACCATGAAACATTTTGTTTTGTTTTGTTTGTTTTTCTTTTTTTTTTTTTTTGCTTTTTGCTTGTTTGTTATTGTTTGTTTGTTTTTTTTTTACACTATAAGTTTCTCTCTATAGTCTTAAGTTTAATATGGGAGTGTTTTTAAAGTCTTTACTGCCTGATTTAATTCCTTGACTGTTCATCCACAAATTGTCAGACAGAATGAAGTGGATTTCAAGAACTCTCTTTGTTCTTCATATCCTGTGCCTGACCCACAGGTAATCTGCACCTTTTTTCTTCAGTGACGAATAATTGTGGTGGGAAAGAAGAGAAAATGTTAGGGTCACAAAGTGCATGCTAGACAGAGATGACAGGTCCTGCCAATTGAGTGCCAGTATTGAGAACCTGCGAACCGTAGTCTCTGCTTTTTCACATGGATTTATGTTGTACGTTAGCAGGCATTCCAGGATGATGGGTTAGGAAGTTCAGCACTTAAGCCTTTATTGCCTGGGCTTGAAAGGAAGTGTGGAGTTCTTTTGTATGTTTAGCAAGTACAGTAGAGGCTCATTTGCCACAGGCTGTGCATATATACAGGTTACAGGTGTGGTGTTGTTTTACTTTATGTTGATTTTCTAACCTGCACAGATACTAGAGTTTGCTGTCCTTCCAGTCAAGAAAAAAATGGAGATTTACTTGTTGAGTTTAATTACTGTAATTAAATAACATTGGGATCCTTGCATGCTATTTTTCTAAAATTAGAATAGAGATTAGTTGGAGTAATCAGCTATAAGTAAAAAGATGGAGAAAACAATTGATTTGTAATAATAATTAAAAAAAAAAAAAAAAAAAAGTCATCCACAACCTAGCAAACTAGCTTTGGAATTTGTATACATCTTTGTTTCCCAAAGACACGCATAGTGATGGTTTATAGAAGTTCCAAACACTTGTGGAGCAGATGCTAACCTAAAAGGGGATATTTCTGATTTCTAGGTGAGACATACACAGAGGTATT
The DNA here is from genome assembly GCA_011076525.1 of Nettapus auritus. NCBI lineage: Eukaryota > Metazoa > Chordata > Aves > Anseriformes > Anatidae > Nettapus > Nettapus auritus. The sequence continues at coordinate 124,295,114 of CM021766.1, read as the reverse complement.
CCTGTTGTAAAAAAGTACATAACACATAGCAGCATACATGAGGATTTTTTTTTTTAATTAAGGGTTTTCAGATACACCACATTTATAAAGGATTGCAGCTTTAACTTGTTATGCCAGATCTGTTCTCACATGTACATGACCACATTTCTCTACCGTTCAGTAGGGAAAATGAAGCAGTGGATATAATTGCGTAATGACAGATATGAGAGGAACAGAGAATCCCAGCAATCATTTCCTGTGAGTTGGCCAGCTTCCAGGTTGTCTCAATGGACACGCTGATGTAAAGGCAAAATGAAAATAGCTTGTTCTGAAGTTTTGGGGTTCTTTCTTTCTTTCTTTCTTTCTTTCTTTCTTTCTTTCTTTCTTTCTTTCTTTCTTTCTTTCTTTTTTTTTTCTTTTCCTGTCATTTTACTTTGCAGACTAAGGTATTGAAACAGTTAGTTGACAGCATGGTATTAGTTTTCTCACGGTAAATTAGGAAGATTAAGCAAATGTGGAAATGTATTTTAGCTGTAGTCAGCAGATTTGGGATGGTAGTACTGTGGCATCCACTGAGGTTGCGTTCATAACATTATTCACATTATTCCTTTTCATAGTGTGCAAAGTTGTCCAGTTATCTTACAATCAGTGTTTATTTAAAGGCAGAAAACTTATTAGATTTATTTTGTTAGTTTTGTAACACAGAAATGCAGAAGATCAGCATGCTAGCCATTACGTCACTCCATTTGGCATGCAGTATTGGCACAGATAAGAGGAACTTCTGTAGAAGCCTTAATCTCTTTTTTTTTATTATTATTAGTATTAATTTTCCTACAGTAAATTGAGTAGTAAGGCATATTTTACATAATTATGGCAGAAGTGCACAACTTGACAGGTGGTAGTGAAGGAACAAAGTAATATAAATATTTGCAGAACATTTCTGCCATAACTTAATGCTTTGCATATGAATCTTTATAAAAATCCGAAGTTAGTTTAAAGGAACAATTCCAGAAGGCTACATAGGTTCAGGCCTTTTAAGAGCTGTGAATGATGACTGGAGCATCTCTGGGAGTTTTTGGCTCATCATACAAAAACAGAAAAGAGAAGGAAGAAAAGTGAGCAGGAAGGAGTTAGCAAATGCTTTGGGAATGGAGGAGGGAGTAGACAGAAGCTTTCCGTGTACAAGGCTTAGGGTAGACTCATCTAGTCATTCATTTTCAATTGTTTTTCTTTGGCTTAGTGCATTTCACTGGAGACGTTTTTTGACTTAGCAAACAACTGCAGCAATTTTAAGGAGCTCCTGCAATCATATATCAGTCCTTGGTCCCAGCCCCAAAACAGAGGTGATGGAAGGGAATGCAGGAACAAGCCTTGATTATTCTGTGCAACATCTGTTGGTTTAACTGCTGCAGGAGATGTGTTTCAATATAAGCTAGCAGTTGTGGCACTGGAAGATCTGAGGGATACAAGGCTCATTTTCCCCTAGGCTATATGATAAATCCTAGTACCATCACTAATGACATACCTATGTGCATGCTTTCAGCATGCTTTAAGCATGTTACTTTAGTAACATGCTTACACATGTTACCTCACCCACACTTGTACTTTAAAGGTATGTAGAAATTGCCTCCTTTCTCTCTTTTTTGGGGTTCTCCCTCCTAAAGGCTTTTAAATCTTCCTGCATTTTACAGCTTGCTCTCTTTCATGGTGCCATTTCTGTAACAAAAAGCCCTGCTCGCTCTCTTTGCAGAAGATGAATTAAATGCAAATGCAATAAAATGCAATTCTTCCATGAGGCCTTTTGAACAAACCTCCCCAGCTCCTAGGCAGTGCTTCCTTGAGGCAGCTCCGGGCTGCTGTGCTGAGCGCAGTCTGGCTGCAGTCCTGAGTGCCAGTCCTGCTCCCGCTGTCCTGCCACATTCCTGTCCAACCCTGCAGCAGCCATCAAGTCAGTGTGCTGACCCCTCAGAAAACTGACCAAGGAAAAGCACGAACCTGGGTGTCTAACCCCTAATTGCTGGTCTTGGCTGTAAGGGAAGGGGGAAATTCATCTGCAGGGCAGCAGCTTGCTGTTCCCAGCCTGAGCAGCTTGGCTCAGCTCCCTGCACACCATCTCATGCTCATCTCTCTAAAGGGCAGCATACCTCCTCCTTGTGGAGCATGTTTTCAACACTGAGCAAATGTTATGGCAACAGCCTTCTTGACTGTCTAGGAAGTTATTAACTAATGCTACGTTTTCAGCAAATGTTGCTGGCTCCTCTGGCTTGTACTACCGTAGCTGCAGGGGAGTAAATGCCTGTGGGTGGGAGACTTGAGATCAGCGTTCCCACTTGAGCTGTCTGAGTCACTCTGAACAAGTCTGTCTCCCCAGACTGGGGAGGAGTCAGAGCATAGTCACTTAACTTACCTAAATTACTTTTTGGGAATACCTGTCCTGTCCTGTACCTGCTCCTCACGCAGTGAAGTTGCATATGGCACCATGCATAGTGTCTTTTATAATTTCTGAATGTTTTATTCACCCAAATCCCATTTTCAAAGGTGAGTTAAGTGCTTTGGCAATGGATTTATTAAAATCAGTGCAATTTAGGTGGACCTATGCAAGAATAGGATTTAAGTGTCTTAAGGTGCTTTGCACTTCTGAACATATTATCCCTGAACTATACCAAGTGCATTTAGCTTTCCAGAGAGAGCTCCCAAAGCACAGAGCTGCATCTCAGCCTGCCTGCCTGAAACCTAAACCTTCAGTGCAAACATGTCATCACTTGTAGTCCCTCATGAAGATTCCAAACTGGATACACGGAAGTTGCAAGGTCAACACCTTTAGGAGCAAAACACAGCTTGCTGAATAATCTTTATACATAAACCATGGGATACTTTGCTCCTCACTTGCCAATTCAGGCTATTTTAAAAGAGATTCCAACAATTTTAATGTTCTGCTTTGGAGCTGACTACTAAACTGATTCTATCATAATAAAATACATCTGCATAAATAACATGTATTTGTAGTGTTTCTACAGGGACTTTTAATTTCAAATGTCACTTTGCCAGAGAAATTAGAGGGACAACACTAATACTGTATTTCCTACAAAAGTCTTACAAAAGTTTTAAATATTTTTTGTAAAGTTTTAAAATGATAAACCTACAAACAAGCTGCTTTTGTCTTGTTTTGTTTTGTTGTCTGTATTGTTGTTTAGCCCTAAACTGGTTCCCACCACAAAAGCTATTTTGGGAATTAATTGAGGAATTTATGAGTCTTTAGATTTTTGTTATCTTATATGTAAAATGTTATATCTTTGCAAAAAAAAAAAAAAATACTAATTGGAAATGCATACTTTATCTGTTGATCAATGTAAAACTTCATTTTAGTGGTTATGGTGAATATTGATGAATATTGAGTTATGGTTATGATGAATATTGAGTAAGCTGCTATTTTAAAGTGTTGAACATGTGGGTACTTGCTTATACCTAGGCAGGGAACTAGACAACGTCTCAGGTGATTGTCTTTGCTCAAGAGCAAAATGCTCCACAAAAAGAAATCAGTTGAAAACAAACACCAGGTATTGAAAAAGAAAGTTGGACAAGTAATTGGCTTATTTGAAGAGTTATTGCTAAATAACTTCACTGCTAAAAGAGCAATTGCTAAATGAGTATTTTTCCTTCCTATGTTCAGGGCTTGAAAAATGCACCCCATCAGTCATTAACACAAAATCCAAGTCATCTAGACAGTGTGAAAAAATACCTGGCACTCAGATCTCACATTTAGCCTGAAAGCAGTGCCCTGCCACTCAAGAGGAACAAAACAGTTGTGCACTGTTTGTGACCTTCCTTTAGTTGTAATGTAGTGTCAATCACATTCGTCTTCAGTCCTTTCCAAATTATAACATGTATCACTCGTGCTTTAAATTTTGCTCACTTTTTTCTTTTCACAAAAGAGGACGCTCTCCATTATATGCAGTATTTCAACTGAAATTTGTGAGGTTTATGACTTTTTTTTCACTTTGCTTGCTTTCTCGACACAGTTTCTCAGCCTTTACCTCACCAATTTTGGTCTTTATTTGTTGTTGTTGTTGTTTGTTTTGTTTTGTTTTCTCTCCAAAATCTCTCTTTCTTTCAATACTGTGATTTATATCATTTGTATAATTTCAGTTCTCACTTTCTGCCTACCAAAGAGATAGTTAGAAGAAAAGAAGATCTGATATATCCCAGGGCTTGTGATGGTCCCAAGACCTTGCACTGTAATATAAAGTTCCAAGTCCTCAGGTCCTCTTTAACTGTGGGATCTAAGGTGTAATGGTCTAATCCTTCATACTTCTGTTTTTCACCTGAGAGAGTGAAATTAAAAGTTTGTAAAGTTATTTATTCTTTCAGCCTCTCCTTTAAGATGATCTTGTACTCCTTCTTTTAGCTTTCTGCTTGCTACAAAAAAAATAAAAATAAAAATAAATCTCTTTTGCCAAAATTTTTGCTTGGAATCTTTTTCTCCAGCAACTTTTTCCAGTTGACATTCATCATTTCCAAGCTGGCAGAGGAAGCTATTGACTTGATAATTTTCACTGTTACATTGGCAATTCAAGCTTAAGTTTTCTATCCATGGAGACCCAGATAGAAAACACTGAGCACAATGAAAGAAAAACTAAAATGGGTAACTTTGGAGGGTGTCCTTTCAACAGCTTATACTCAGTGCACATTCAATTGCTAACTTCACAGGCATTTGGATGGAAAGTTACTTTTAGTTTTAAAAAACAACAACACAACTTATTTTATTCGAATTTGATAACTTGCTGAAGAAGCTTCTGGATTTTTTTAGCCAAGTTGTTTTTCAAAGCTTTGCAACACATGTTCACACTTGTAGTTTCAGCTGTGTCTGTACATCTAATATATTTGGTCTTCCTTTGGAGGAAATTTACTGTATGGTGGTTAAATATGAGCAAATGTACTGTCTTTCCTGTGCTGGTTGTCATTTTGCCTCTATTACTATTACTATTGCATATAAAATATACAAGAGTGTGTATTAGAAGAAGTCCATGTTGTAGAAGTGCAAAAGACTACACTCTTCTAAATCATTTGAAAAGTTTCTGGAGTATTTTTCATAGACCCATGTTTTTAAAAATCTAAAATTCACAGCCATCATGTGAGGCCAAATAGATTTCTTCAGCTCTTTTCTTATCTGAGGTTGTTGACCTCAGGAGAGGAGGAGAAGGTTACAGGGTCAAAGTCTTTTCCTCCTTGGAGCTTGCTGCTTGCTGGGAGAGGGTTGGCTAGAAAATAGATGTTTTAGAAAAAGGGTTGAGGGTCATGATTTTAATTCTGTTAGGGAACAGCTGGTTTGAGTTTCTTTCCACTTCTATCTTCCCTCCCTTCCTCACAAATCCATGGAGAGAGAAAAATTTGTTCAGAGGAAAGCAGTAACTCAAAAATAAAGGACTGCAATATTTTCATATATAAAATAGATCATGTTTGTTATAAGATTTCACATTAAGTGAGAAAAGAGGAAATTATTAAAATAACTCAAATCCATTATGTTTCAGGCACTGAACTGAGATTGATCTACAGTGCCAGAGGTCTATTTGTTTTCCTGCCAAATGTTAAATCGTTAATAGTAATGTTTTAAAGTCTTCAGTGGATAAACAATATTCATTATGATTTTTAATTTACTGATGGACAAAGCTAATTATAAATATGCCATGTTAGTTTGCATGCAAGTTGCTGAAGAAAGATGGTTTCATCTGGCTATTTCTGTTCAGATTTTCTTCATCATTGCATGCTGCTTTCATGCACTAAGACCAAAGAGAGAGAAAGAAACTCACAACTCTCAAATGAATGGCAAACTAGGAACAGATTTTTCGTCTGCAGTCCTCTGAAACACTGGCCTCAGGCTGTGTTGGTGTGTGGCTCAACAGCAATCAGAGGTCATAATTTCATTGGCGGTTAGCATCAGGTTTAATTTTTCTAATATGTTACATTTACCAAAATGTCTGGTTTCAGTTACACTTATGCACTGACTGAATCAGCTTTGAGCAGCATGATGTTTTAAGGTACCTGAAAGGCTACAAGAATGTTTATGGAACACATATGCTAATTGTTTTTAACCACTTTCCTTTCTAAACACAAAAATGTGTTTTTGGAAAGCCATTTAACAGTAGTAGCTAATCATGGTGTGTGTTTATTCTAAGAAATGAGCACAAGGAATAGGTAAAATAGTTGTTTTAACAAGACTGCCATCTACTGATTTCCACAATTAAAAATATCCCTGATGATTAGATTGCTCATGGTTTTTTAAAGCTTTATTCTTAAGATTTGCAAGATCAAGAAAATCCTAAAGTCTTTCTTTCACCTTAGGAATGCGACCAGGTTCACATTGATGACGTGTCTTCGGATGACAACGGTCAAGATTTAAGGTACAAGAGAACTGACAGAGATAAAATGTTGCTTTGCAAGTTCCTCCCTGGGAAAGTGATGAACTGCTGTAACGCTTACAGTAGCCCATTGTCTTTTTAGCTGTTTTAGCCTTTGCAACCCAGCAGTGAATAGCTGGTGGTTGAATGTAGCCTTTTGCATTCAGTTAATTTTGAGGTTTTCTTATCTCTAAATAGCACCTATAACTTTGGAACAGATGGCTTTCCTGCAGCCGCCACCAGTGCTAATTTGTGCCTCGCAACGGGGGTGCGTGGAGGAGTCGACTGGATGAGAAAATTGGCTTTCCGCTACAGACGAGTAAAAGAAATATACAATACCTACAAAAACAATGTTGGAGGCAAGTGACTGTGAAGCATATAACAAATATAAATGAGAAGCACCAAAAAGGAAGGATTTTTGTTTTCTGTTGCTTTTTTAACATTGTAACATTTAACAAGCTGTTTAGTTTGCAATGTGTGGAAACTTGTATCTGAACTAATGAAAGCAAAGGAAAATGACAGAATGTCACTTAATTTCGGTGCAGACATGCCCTTATCTACTCCGCAGGTCTTCTTGGTCCAGCAAAAAGAGAGGCATGGTTACAACTAAGAGCAGAAATTGAAGCTTTGACGGATTCTTGGTTAACACTTGCACTGAAAGCACTCACCCTTATTCATTCAAGGTGAGTATGAAGAGCATGGAGCAGTTACAAAACATTAGGATGTCTGCTGGTGATTTAGAAGAGGTTGCCTGGTCTGGTGGACAAAACACTGGCCTGGGGGACCTTCTTCTCATTCCTTGTTCTGGTCTGACCCTGATGTTCTGTACTTTGCTCTCCCATAAGGTGGAGAAAAAAAAATTTCTTCACAAAGTGACAATAATAATGATGAAGGGTTCTGATGGGAGGGATAAGGTTTTCTTTGTTTTGGTTTGATTTTGTTTTTTGTTTCATTTTGTTAAAAAAATAATAATAATAATAATTTTGTGTTTTCTGTTCCACAGGACAAATTGTGTGAATATTCTTGTAACAACTACTCAACTAATTCCAGCTCTGGCAAAAGTCTTGCTGTATGGATTAGGGGTCGTATTTCCCATAGAGAATATTTACAGCGCAACTAAAATAGGTGAGCTATTTTTATAATGTTGAGCTATATGTGTAGCTGTAATTCTAAATAAAAAGCTGCTGTAGTCTCTATGCATTTTTTCTTAATACATATTTAGAAGTATACAGATTAATAATTGATCTCATGAAATACATTTCATGCTAAGGCACCTTAAAAGTGCTTATTTATGTATGTCATGATCCAGCACAGAAAAATTCATTAATCTCTATAAACACTGATGCAGCCTCTGTTAGGAGGAAATATAATCACATTTTTAATGTGTTTTCTCAAAATTGTGAATGCATATTGCTGCTTAGATGGCTTTTTGGTAGGTTGTCGGTAGAGACCACTGCAGTCATCTCAGATTAACAGAAGAAATTCTGTAAAGGTAAGCCTTGGCTGTATTAATTTCCATGTGCTCTGGAGCAAATTTTGGTAAACAATTTACCAGAAGCAAGAATGTTTTGTTGAAGAATGTAATTATTTAAGTTCATTCATACTGACTGTAATAAGCTTCAGCCGGGCAAATGTTTATTTCTGTTTTCTGGTTCAATATAAAAGATGTTATTATGAACACGTAGAGGTACATGGTACCAGATGGCAATGGTGCTTGTAGTTTTTAACATGATTATGACGTATCTGTTCTGTCTCAGATTCCCTCAAAATTGTGGGCTACATGAAAACATTTTTAATGTGTTCTTAAGTATCTATAATACAGGAAGCTCAAATGGCCAAGAAAAAAATGGTGGGTTATTTTTGTTTGGTTTTGTTTGTTAAAAAACTTGGTTGAGAATTCGGCATAGAAATTAGATAGCATTGCTGTAAAAGATTTAAAACCAATTCCTGGATAGAAATTTAACTGTACCTGTCTGTAGATTCTTTAAGATGAATTAGAACATTGAATTATAATACTTTAAATACACATTTTAATTAAAATTTAGTAGTAAATAATCACTTATAACTTTAAGTACACAGGATGGCATGTACTTTTGGAATACTGTGTCCAGTCACCGACTACCACAGAAAATCATGAGATTTTTGTAACATGACACAACTCATAATTTTCAAGAATGTTTTACCTAGTTAGTGTTGCAGGGTTTTATGCCTAGTGCTACTGTTAAAGGGTGTCAGTGAGTGGTTTGGTTTCTATTGTCCTGTAGCTGAAATAACTATTTTGAAAATTACGATTCTTCCTGTCAGTTGCTCTAGACACCTAGTAGACACACAGGTAAGCATGCATTATGACCAGATTGAAGGGATCTTTCAGAATAGGAGCATTTAAGAAAATTTGACTGTAAGCGTTCACTTCCATTCTGGCTTCCCAGTATCGGTACCTTGTATGTACAGAATTGGGATCATTTCCCTAGGTCTATGCAGTGAACTAATGAGCCAAGTTAATGGATCCCATTGCAGGATCAAGGACCTTACCCATGTATTGGATTACAGGCATTTAAATCCAAATCTTTTTGGCATCCTCCTATGTCAGGATACTACTGTTCCAAGAGCTGTGATTAATCTTGTCACAGGTTGCAGAGAAAAAGCTAGAATTTCTACTCAGATTCAATCAATTTACTCTGTTGAGGACACTGGCTGTACACAGCTAGTAGAAAGTTCTCATGGTGGGGAAATCCCCTCTGAAACCTGTTTCAGATTAGTGCAGGAGACAAGCTGATATTGCAGACCTCTGGTATGCTACATCTACCATGTCGTGTGCATTTAAGGACCTTTCAGGGCAGATAAGAATGCTGCTTGTCAACTGCTCTGGCAGAAGCAAAGCTTCAGTGGGCTTTAGAGCACCAGGAGAGGTGCCATCCTGCAGGAGAGGCTCTTCTCCCTTCTCTCGCAGTAGCTGTAATTATGCATTCAAAGTTTTGGGGGGTCCAAGCTAAAACAGTAGCAGGTGATTTCATGATACCTCATGACCACCTATCCTGAATAGTTTGTGTTGTTTTTTTGTTGTTGTTCTTTTTTCTGTGTGTGTGTGTGTGTGTGTGTGTGTGGTTTTTTGTTTGTTTTGTTTGTTTGTTTTATTTTATTATTATTATTATTATTATTATTATTATTATTATTGTGTGTGTGTGTTTTTTTTCTTGCAGGAAAGGAAAGTTGTTTTGAGCGAATAATTCAGAGATTTGGAAGGAAAGTAGTGTATGTGGTTATAGGGGATGGTGTTGAAGAAGAACAAGGCGCAAAGAAGGTAATGGCTCTTTTTCAAGATTTCAAGAGTCTGAAAGTAAAATTGTCCTTTTGTTAGATATGGAACAGTGTGTACTGGCATTTGATTTTTGTATCTTTGCTTTATGAGTTATAATGTTTTGATCATATCTGGTAGAAAGCTGCATAAAACCGTAGATAATGATGTGTCCCACTGTTCTTCAAAAGACACGTTATGCTAGCTATGTATGTTTGGTGTGTTTCAAAAAGGAGCCAGAAAATGGGTCCTGGCTTCTGTGCCAAGAACTAGTAATTCTGTTTTCATTGGCATCCCAAAATACCACATCGGATGTTATGAATATAAGCAAAAAATGGTGATTCTTACTGATCAAAGGCAGTGTGCTATTTGACCGTATGAAATACATATATGTTACACCTTGAATAGGTATGTAGGGTTGGAGTACTTAAACATAAATCTCAGTTTTCTTGTGGGTCCATAATTTGGATTCTGTATTCAGGTAAATACTCGTGGCTTGTCCTGCATTCATAACCTCAGTTAACTGAGCAGAGGATACTATTTGCATGTATATTTATTATTTTTTTCCCTTCCTCTGGGAGAAAGGGAAAAAATCACATTTTTTCCCCAGTGTGGAGTAAGCTCCATAAAAAGCAATACTTCCTGCTGGCAAATAATAGACTCTGTTCCTAGCTTTGCTCTTTTACCAAAGAGAAGCAGATACGGGGTCTTCATTTGAAGGAATGAGGCATAATTTTGACTATTGGAACAATAGGCGAAAGAATATGAAAATGGGCATTTTGATTATTGCTTCCTTTTATAGGTAAATTGCTTTTACACAACTTCTCTTTTACCACAAAAAATCTCTGTGATACTTCTATATCTGTTTCCACTGTAACTTTCTAAATTGGCAGAATAAAACAAATTAGCCTAGATGGCATTTTACCAGATGCACCAATGACTGGTTTTGCTTCATGAAATCTGGGTTTTGTGCCCCTGGAGCATTTCAGGCAGGTTCCCGGCTTGTCCCGGCACTTTGCAGAGCATCAGTTTCATATATCCCTTTGGCGGACGGACGGGAACAGTTTGCTCCTTTCTCCTTCAGAAACGCCTTTCATCTTTGTGGAGAAATGTTTTCCCGCTGTAAATGATTACATTTTAAAGGCTGCATTTAAGATCAGTAGAAAAAAAAAATCTTCTTTGTTCCTTTTCTGTTACTCGGTGAAATAGTGTTGTATATGATAATGGCAGGAGTAGTCCTTTTGGTAACATTATCTAATTCACTGCTTTTTTCAACAGGAAACATGATTCAGAAAAGCATAAGAAAAAGCCTTTCCAGTTGCTAAGAGGTGTAGCAGCATAGAAAGTTCCTTTGTGCCATTGCTTCTGTATATTCTTTCTTGGTGGAAGGAATTTTCAGATTTAAAGCATGTTATAAGCTCTGGATTAAATTATCTCCTATAGCAATGCCAGAGAAGTCAATAAGTGTACCAGCAGCCCAGCCTTTCTGCAGAAACTATTAATTTGATTAAGGGAAATGCTTCTGTCCAGCTCCACCTAAAAACAACTCACCATTGCAAGTTGTGAGGGCAGGCTTTGCCCTCAGATACTTCAAGAAAAAGAACCACACAGTGCCTTGCTGTACTGGAAGCTGCTCCTAACTCAGATGATGCCTTATTGATTATCTGCTCCTCAGATTGGTTTCAGCATTATGAGGAGTAGGCATGGGAATGCACCCTAGAGTATGCTTAAGACATATGCCCTGCCTAATGAATAAATGGTATGCTGTATTAGAAAATTGTAAAAGCCTAGATCTTCTCCAGTGAGCGTGGAAACAAACCAGGATCTACCCCCACAGAAAATGTGAAGCCCATCAACCCAAACAGACGTGACTGTCTCCATCACCTTTCTTATCCTTCTCACATTGTAGCTTCTTCCTTCCCATCAGCATATTGGATTTTGAGATATCCTCAAGGCAGGGACAGATTTTATGTTACTCCTTTGTACTTTGCTTTGCTGAAGGGCTTTGGCCTGTGGAGAAGCCCTTAGTATATGTACATTTCTTTACACAGAACAAAGACAGTACGTCCTTCTTTAATATTTGAACAGCCTTTCACTGATTACTCTAGTGAGTGTTTTTAAGTGAGCATATAAATTCAAATCTATTTCATATTTTATTCTGTTTCTTTAGTGAAAAGAGCTGAACTTCAAGCTTAGGAGGACATAAAGATAAGGTTTGTTATTAAAAGTAATTTACCAATAATTTGGCCAATTGCTTAATCATGAAACAAGGTTTTTCATTTTTGTCCTTTATTTAATCTAAATCATGAGTCAATAAAACAAAATAAAAAAGGCATTTAAAATATTTTTATTATTGCCTTTGTTGTAAAAATTCAATAATACATACTTTTAAATACAGGTGAAAAGGTCATTGCTGTTTTAGAGAAAAAAAAAGTTAGGACAGACATTTTTAGTAAATTGCCTCCTTTGATCGATGAAAATAAATACAACACACTGAGGGAACTGCATACTCTTACATTTCATGCAGCATGGGACAAGCCATGGTATCAACACCTTGGCTGAGCTGTCACTTCCTGCAAAATATTTTATAAGACAATTAAAATCCTCAGGACGTTCGCATTACAGGCTGAGGAGAAATCATACCCTTCTGGATTGGTTCAGCAAGCAGTCAGGGCAGCTGTAACTCCAGGGTTCACATGGAGGTTGCTACCTTTGGATCCACTTCCCCAGGAAAAGAGGGAGAGGAGGGAAGAGAGAAGAGGGGGGAGAGGCAAGGGGTGCATGGGGATGGGTACAGTGTGGGGACATGTGCCTGCAGCAAGCCCGGGCGTGGGGCTGCCTTCTTGCCCTGTGTACATCTGCATGCCACTGCAGTGACATTAGTTTCTAGGTTTTTCTGCCAGAGACTCTGATGTCTTAATTTTTTTTTTTTCCCTTTTTTTTTGAGCTCTTCTTTTGCATTTGCATTTAGAGACACAGTTGGGAAGTATCCATAAGGCAGAAAAAAGTCCTGCATTTTCCTACTTAGGAGAATCCTCCAAAGGGTTTCTCATTTGCGCGATGAGACAAAGGAGGAGGATCTCTCCATGGAGGAGCTGGATTTTAAATCAGGTGATTTGGGAGAGACTAGGCAAATCAGTTTGTCTCTGAAATGGTTGCACTGCTTTGGAGGGAAATTGAGAGGAAAAATCATAAATCTTCGTGGAGCAATAAATAGAATATAAATGGGTATCCAATCTGCCACTGCTTTAAAGCTTTCAGTCACATTGTGCTGCTCAGGTTTGGGGTAGGAAGCAAAGACGACTGCTTAGCAAAATCTGGCAGAAACACAACAAAAATACTGTTAAAGATGACAGAAACTTATGAATTTTCTATTCAAATGTGTCACAAATCTCAGGAGTAAGGTTTTTTTTAGAAATATGTATTCATTTCAGGGAAGGAGGATAGTCTGCACTTTTCAGTATTGCCATCAAAAAATGTCTTTGTTTTGTGCATGTGTTGAACTGAAACACTTTGATTTATTTTGTTGAATAAAATAGTTGAAGATTGGTTCTTTTAGTAAATATATGCTGAAAAATAATACTTTTTCTATTTCATAAATGAATTACCTTAATATTTTAGGTTATTGAATAATTTTATAAATATTAGATTTACTAAATAAATAATTTAATTTTTCATGCTTTTACCAAACTAACACAGTCAAACTTTCACCACCACATTTCATTCAAAAATATTATTTAAACAGTCATAAATATATTTGTTATCAAGTATCTTATATGATTAAATATCTCCAAAATGATTCATGCCTTTTAGTAGAAAAAAGTTTCATATTTACTTGGAAGATACAGAAATAGTAAACAAAATCCTTGCTTTACTACCAGTCTAGTCATATGTTCCTCCAATAAGCAATAAGAAAATCTTTCTCATAGTTTCAATTGCATCCAGTTACACTGCTTGTTTATTAGTGGTTAGCATTTGTCATCCATTCTCACGCAGTAGAAAATAAGGTATTAGCATTTTTTCATGTGCCCAGAATAGAAGACACGTGTTGTGCATGACATGTGTGGTAAGTGTTGGCAGAGAGGGCTTTCTAAAGGCAATATGTAGTAAATACATATCCAAAGAAACTCTTGTCTGCTCATTTAGTAAGAAAAAATGGGCCTCTGCCTCATGGCTGTATTGCCACTGTTGACAATAGTTGTAGATACATGGAGCATAGTAATACAGGAATAATGTACAAGATTTTGTATGACCATTTTGTTACCTCAAGCATTTTTCTTTTGTACAGTCATTTGTTTTCTTAGATAAGGTGAAAATTATTGTATATACCTAGTAAACATGCATGCATATATATAGACGTGTACAGGACTGCGTATACACATACGGGCACATGCATATAGCTATATATAGATCTGTATCAGGTTTGTTTCCCCTCCACTAAGACTAGCTAGAAGTCTTAGAAGTCTGTGCTGTAGGGTCAAACTGATAGAGATCTGAATCAGCCACATTCGACCCGTGCACAGAGCACCCATGCAGATTCCAGTCCCCGTGCAGCCGCTGAGTTCCTGGCGTGTTTCATTTCTTGGGAGTGTACTGCCGGTCCTTTGACCTATATGCAGGAGAACTGAAAATAATTATAATCCTGAGATTTACACAACCTCTTTGTTTTCATGGGACTCTCCAGGCTCTCATTCCACACCTCACTCCTATAACTGAATGGTATAAATGGCAGTATACTCCTTTAACAGACAGACATAAATAAAGCAGAGGACACTTAAGTGAATTTCAAATTCACAAAGATATAGCCAAAATAATGACCACTTAACATTTTGGTTTAAAATCTGACCATAAACAGCTGAGGGTAATTGAAAACTCAATATTGCATATGGGCATCATAGCAAGAATCACTGTGATTTGATTTAGCAGAAACTAAAGCTTCTGTTAAAACAATCAGGATCTTTAACTGCCCTACACGCCTGGTGTGTGTATGCTCTGTGATGCTGAGGTTGTTACTAGGGAAGCAGTATAATGCTGAAGCTGCATGAGGTGGGAGCTGGAAGCCAAGAATTTATTACTACAATTCTCCCTATTCATTAGTTTGCTGTATGACCTTGGAGGGCTTCCATGTCGTTGACTCTTGGCTTCTGCATAGACATTATTCAAAGGCAGATGTCCACCAAACCCCTCACCACACGACAGCTTTGGTATGCAATTTACACCCCTCTGACCCAGTGGCTGAGGCACAAGTGGTGCCAAGCTGACAGCGAGAGCTGGGAGACCAGGTACATGCTGCCTTGCAGCTTGTGAGTAGAGAGGGAAACTGCAGCCATGCAAGAAAGGGAGGCAGCACTGCTGAGTGCCCCCAGTAAACACGGCTCAGATCAGCTGCAAACACAAACCTGTACCTGTTTGTCCTTGATGTAATGCCCCTATCAGATGTTATAAGTTCTGCCAGGAGGTTCTTGCAGCCTCAATAAATGGTAGATAGACAGAAGCTTTTGGAGATCCTGGAGAACATCATGATGAGGAATTTTTATTTCTTTTTGCTATTGTTTATTCATTTCCTGAGCATGATGCAATAAATGAATCTTTAGGAAAGATTTGAGTTGGAAAGCAGTGGTGTCTGACCTGACAGTGCAGAGAACAGACTGTCTGTGTGGTGTAACAGGAAAGACACTGGGAGTTGTAACTCCGTGAGCTAACTGCATCTAGTTTCTGTCACTGGTGGAGCATAGAGGCAACTCAATAGAAGTCTAGATTGAAGATGTTGAAATAGTAGATGTCATGTTTAATGCTTCCTTCTTAAGGAGAGGAGTAATGTGTAAAAGTGTTTTGAAAGTAATCTAAACATTTGTTCCAACAACATCTCGCTTGTCTCTGAATTATTATTCCCCCCCCCCCCCCCAAAGCAGCTGTGGCTCACTTATTTATCTTCAAGCTGAGACTTAGTCAGCTCTTTCCTAAGTCTTTGTGACAATCCAGAGTAAAACAAAGTAGAACAGAAACTGTTCCAGTGGTGTTTTCTTGTCAGTCATTTTATTTTCTTCCTGAATAAATTTCTTCATTGTAAAAGCAAACTCTGCATGAGGGCATACATTAACACATCCATATTACATTTGGTTCCATATCAGGAGTGTCATACTGAAGCAGATCGTCCCCTTCACTATACTTTGACTAACATCCTGTACTTTTTTTAGGGGAAAAAAAATCAATTTATTTTGGGCAGAACTGTTAGTGGGCATTTTTTCCATGGTAGAAAACTAGAGCTATTCTGAAATTAAAACCTTGAAACGTGGACACGGGGTGCTCAGCCCCACATCCATCACTCTGCAGTCCCTCCTATTATGCAATTCTACTTGCTAATACTTGTCCTTAACCTGGTGCATGTTCTCCAGATTCCTTAGAGTGCTCCTTTGCTGGTCATGCACCACTCTTTAGCAAAGTCTTGCTGATTAATTATTCAAGCATTATCTCCTCCATCTTTTACAAAAGGAACAGTTGATTACTCCTTAGCAGTTGTCATTTGATTTCAGAGAGACTTGCCAATACTCACCTAATTAGGTTTCTTTTAAAAATCTCTGCTTTATTCTGTAAATAGAACCCAATTCATCATCACATTCATATCTGGATTGAAGCATTAGCTTCCTAAAACTAATTGTTATTTATATACTGTCAGATGTTTACCTGAGCTCCAAATATAAACTTTTCATAAGCTCTGTGCTAAGGTATTTCATTGATGGAGCAGGTTTAGAGCAAATGTGCAGGGTTCACCTTAAACGTGCACCTGGAAACATA
The DNA here is from genome assembly GCA_011076525.1 of Nettapus auritus. Classification (NCBI taxonomy): domain Eukaryota; kingdom Metazoa; phylum Chordata; class Aves; order Anseriformes; family Anatidae; genus Nettapus; species Nettapus auritus. The sequence goes on along the minus strand of CM021766.1, from coordinate 124,278,650 downwards.
GGTTTCACATAGTGCTTTTATGCTGTTTTCAAAATTTTTCTCTATTCAGAATTTGAGGATGAAGACATGAATTAAAGGGGGAGGTCAGCACAGAAGTGATGATCAGAAGAGATGGAGTTTTGATGCTGATTTAAATAGAATTAGGAATTTTCTCAAGAACTGCTGAGGGAGGATGAAGAAAACTTTTTCTGAGCAACTGTCAATAAAGTGTCTGGGGATCTTAGAAGCTGTTGTGGTAGTAAGTTGCTTGTGGTTTGCCTCCTAAAGATGATGGACACAAGCTGACCCAATGAAATGGAGAATATGGCCATGTGTAATCTTAATATTGTTGCATTGAAACTATTTTCCCATGAAATTGATAGAAATTTTCCTGAAGAAAGCTGATGGTTAAGATGGTTATCTTTTTATTATTATTATTTGTTTATTCAAAAGTTCTTGCTGACAGTATAATCCTTGTTTTACAGTTTAAAGATAATAAGTATTCTTAATCAGATTTTTACCCTTCATGGATGAGGTAATGTGTGTTTTTTCCTGCTATTTGTTTTTGGTTTCTTCAGGTTCTTTGCGAACATAGTTGTGCTCCAGACTGAGATCTTATTACAGTTAATAGGAAAAAAATATGTATTTATTTTTAAATTGTCCCATATGGAAAATATGTTTTAAGATCAGTGCTAACAATGACTGATGTTGTACAAACCACCAGGATAAAATTCCCTTCAAAGTGATGTGAGCAACATATGAACTATTCTGAATCATTTCTGCTATGTTCATAACTCACCTGCCAGGGATAGTTTCCCAAAGAATAAATATGTTTTGATAGTAAATATTACTATCACTTCCTTTCTTTCTTTCTTTCTTTCTTTTTTTTTTTTTTTTTTGATGAGGTCCTATTCCCTTCCTCAAATTACCCACCTGCTTCATGTATAGAATAGTTTTCCTATTTTTTTTTCTAGAAACAGCATTTTCTTCTGCAATATATCGTAATTTGATTTTCTTAAAAAGAAATGAGAAATCCCTCCCTTCCTTAAGGTCTCATGACATTGTTATTCATGTTGGCAAATATGTATCTGCTATTACTGATAATTTATGCTGGGGGGTCAGAGAAACCAGAGATAAATGTGAAAGGCTTGGGGGTTTAAGAACTTTGACTCTTGCTTTTTCCTTGCTGTGTTACCTTATTCTTGCAAAAGACAATGGGTGGGTCTAAATACCAGAATGCTTGAGGTTATTTTTACATGTTGTCTGTGCTGTTCACAGCATGCTATGCCATTTTGGAGGATCTCGAGCCATTCTGACCTTATGGCCCTTCACCATGCCTTGGAACTGGAGTACTTGTAGCAGCTCAGCAGCACTTTGAAACCCCAGAGCCTCCTTCTGCCCATGGACGGTATGCCTGTGTCTTGTGTCAGCATTGGACTACAGAACTTTGTGATTTCAACATGTTGACGTACAGCTGCAATTGGTCTTAACCCTTGCCCTTTCAGTAAATGGAGGAGCATGTCTTTTTCTTCAGAACAGCTGTTGACTCTGGTACTGCAAGTCCAATGAAAATAAGCCATGTGAATGTTTTAACAACTCCTCTTTACCGTATTTGCTACCAAAAAGAAATGGAAGAGGAAAAGAAAAAAAATAATAATAATAAAAAAATAAAAATAAAAGGTTCGTACCTGTGAAGAAAAAAAGGACCTGCAAGTGCTTTGTTGTTTTTAGACTCTTCAATGTGACACACACCGTTTAATCAACACAGAGAACTTGATTGCACAATGAAGACTGAAATTTTTCAAAATACCAGTGGAGTAATTTTCTTGTAAAGAAGGTTTACTTTTTGGTTTCTCATACCCAGGGTACTCTGTACATCTTTACTTATTTATGAACAGACTATATTTTGACATCATATAACTGAGGATATGTATAATAGGAATAAAGGCTATTATAAGCCTTTGCCTTATGGTACAGCAACTACTTTTGATTTTAGCACATTACAGAGTAGTTTAAAATATGTCTAATTTAAACAAATAGGTACATCACTGAGACAATCATGTACAGGAAGAATTTTTTGTGTAAATTTGTAATAATGAATGACTCTGTTACATATTGTTATGGTAAATGCTATTGAAAGATAGTAATGCCTTGTTGGTAAAGAATGAGGCCACATGTGCACAAACTGTTGTGCAGTGCCTTATCAATGTGTTGGTTATAAATATGTAGATAATGGATTTTTTTAGATAAATTTGTCAAGACCAAAAGCATGGATGTCAAGTGTCAATAGGAATTGGGTTTTGTTCTTTTCAGCTACTTCTCTACTTTTTTCCTTGCTCACCTACTCTGATTACGAAAAGATCAATTTTGTTCCCCCCACTAAGAAAATATACATAATACACAACCAAAGAGGAATGCATTGCTGTCTTCTGTTTCCTCTTTTAATGTCAACATATTAACCCTTTTTTAGAGTATTGAAAAATGAATTAACAGATTCATTCCATAAAGAAATATAGAGAGAACACAAATATTTTTTAAGACATAACTTAAACTGGCACCTAGGTACCAAATAGTTTTTGTCTTGTCCAAAAATAAAGGAAATTATCATCATCGTTATTTTTAGAAATTAGAAATGGGAATATTTGGGAGAAATTGAACAAGGATACTCATATACATTTAAGTTTTTTAATCCTCTTCCACCAGGAGTCAGATTTTCCTAAGATATAACATCCATTGCCGGCAATGGAAATACTGAAATGTCGCCAAGGAGTTGAAATTTGCTTTTGACTATATCCACTTACAGGACAAACCTAGACTGTGTCTGTCTGTGACTTGTGACTTTTCTAATCTTGAAGGCCATGAGCTACTTGGTCAAATAAACTGTCAGTCTGACTTTTTGGCTTGAATTGTACCAATTCCCTTTGCCTGATTTAAATCTCTTCATTTAAAAAAAAAAAAAAAAAAGCATCAGCTTTGTTGGTTCATTCTCCAGCTTTTCTTCTTGTTTTCTTTTGCTAAAAACACCAGCCTTGAAACAGCTACCTGCAAAGCTACAAAGCACCGATGTAGCTGCAAAGCAACACCCTTCTCTATTGAAGGAATCATATTGCTGCTAGAATTCAGTATTTGTGGATTGCTTTATTACCAACAAAGAGGTTTTTATCCTACCGAGACTTGCACATGTGCTTTACTTTACCCGGTATGAGTACTGGAATTCACACAGTACATGCATAAAGCACATTGTGGGTAGTTTTTAGAATTGAGACTATAATTAGCCTTTTTTTTTTCTTCAAAAAAATTAGACAGTGATGGGGAGTTGGTTGTATTATTATTTTTATTTTTGGTCCCTTTTCAATTTTTAGTCACTCGCGGACTGAAAAAAAAAAAAAAAAAAAAAAAAAAAAAGTTTATCTGGGCCTTATTGTACAAAAAGTGTGTTGTGTCCACAATTGTGTACAGAATTTTTCTTCATTAATTTTGTTTTAAATTAATAAATTTGATTTGTGAACATATTAAACAATCCTCTTGTATGCAAGTCTATGATATTTTTGCCCTCTACGTTTGGAATGGGGAGACATCTCTCTTTTTTGTCCCAAGTCAAAAGTTGTTCACCTGCTTATGCCCAGCTGAGGTGTTAAATAGGATAACAATATTTGCGCCTAGTTTAAAAATGGCTCAGTTAGATGGGCAGCAGCTGTTTTGCTTATCAGGGGGAGCTAGATAAGATCAGTGCAGAAACAGCCCTACAAATAGGAGTTGGTGCACAGTGTCCTGGTAACGTGTCTAAGTGACTTACAAAAAGTGCCTAAATGTTAGGTACTCTGGTGCCTCTGCTGGTCATCCCAGCGCAAATATGTCTTGAATGAATTAGCCCCATTGTTCAGACATCTCACTCTGCACTATGGCAAGTCTCCAAACTTCTGAGGATCTACAGGCCTGAACATCTCTGATAGTTCAAGATTTGTATTTGTCTTTTACAAACATGGAGCAGGGTCACCTTTTAAATCAGAGAAGTGCCACCTAAAGCAGACCCATGTTGCTTTACTGTAGACCAATGAAGCATTGACTCAGGAGGTGAATTTGATTTTCCCTTTAGTGATGGCGAGGGGTATGCCCAAATCCATATCTTGCCTTCTGCAAGATCATGTGAATTAATGGTTTTTAGACTCATCTGCCCACAAAATACGGTACTCTTCCTGGTACTGCTGTGCCACCTGCACAAAGAGATTAGTCAAGCTGAAGACTGCAGAAAAATAAGTGAGCCAGAAGGTGAGTATGGCTGCATTGAATGGAAAAGTGGGATCAGCAGGAAGAGAAACTGTGCTATCAACCATGTATGATTTTTTTTGCAATTGCTGCTGTAGAGCCCTCTCTGCTCCTCCACCCATAAGCCTTGAAAAGAAGCTTTCTAGACTAGTGAGTTTTGTTGCTGCATTGTCAGATGGCTTCAAAGGAGAGAGGGACAGTGCTATAAGGTGGGAAGTGTGAGGCTTAGTTAAAAGTGAGTTTATGTCTTCTCAGGGTGAAAGGGGATTAAGTCTGCAAAACTTCCTTTTTGAACTAATTGCCAGATTACAACAGCAGTGACCAAAAGGACGGACTGCATTGCAGCCATTCCCAGCATGTTGTAGAGTTAACTGATGTCTGACACGTTATATGGGGCACTTGATCCTACTGGTGTCTGAGGTGCTGGAATTGCCTGGCAAGTGAGGGCATCTGAAGATTTATGAGAAGAAATATCTACTTTCCAGTTCTTTCCTGGCCCTGTGAGTAAGCTGGGAACCAAGACCAGGCATATGTAAAGAGATCAGACAGCTAAATACAAGCAACTCCAAGTCTGCAAACTGCAGTATATGATAATTTTGGATAAAGAACAGGATGGCATCTGCATTGCAGTGCCTAAGTCCCACATTAGGTAACTTGAATTCTTTCTGTATCTGGCCTTTAGCATCTCTCTTGGTTCCACAGAAGAGAAAAACAGCCTGAAAAAAAAAAAAAAAAAAAAAAAAAAATTAAAAAAAAAAAATTAAAAAAAAGGTTATGGCAACAAACTAGGCTGTGATATTATCAGTCTCCATGTTCCAAACACCTTTTCTTTCTTGTATCTTCCACACTTTTTTCTTTCCTACAACAAATGTTTATTCGGGTTTTGCTGCAGCGTAGCTTGTTCTTTTGCTTACTGCAATATCTACAGTTCCACTGTGTGCAAAGGATTCAGTTAGTTCCACTATGCCACCAGGTGCCAGAATTTTATACGTAGGAAGCTGCTTACCCTTAGAAGGCTCAAGGAGTTTTCTTTGTTACAGAAAAGTTGAATTTATTATTCTAAACAGTAGTATTTGGCATGTTCTGGAACAAGAATACTGGCTGTAATTTCATGAGTTTTGAAACTCACTTTTGCAGACCCTCTGATATTTATCATCTCAAGTGATTACCAGGTTAGAGACATTTTGGAGACTGAAATCTTGCCAGCTAGCCGTGCTTTAGGAAGACACCTTAAAGCAATCTCCTCTCCACAATGGACCAAATGCACTTCTCAGGCATGCTTCTACACTGATTGTGAAAATGCACTGCCTGTTCTGTTGAGCTCATTGTGTTGGGTTTGGTGCTTAGACTGGTGGATGATTGCAATGTTTTAAAGACATCCTCTTTCATCACTACTTCTGATCTCAGACTAATCTTAAACCAAGAACATGAAATTTCAAGTGTTGCTTAGCTCCAAACATTTGCTTCCAAAATTGTCAAGCCTGTAGCTGAACACTATTTGACAACACTGATGGAGGCTGTGTAGCTTAAATATTCTACACTGTGAATCAGCTCCTTTGATACATGAATAAACATACTCATATTAAAAAATGTTGCCTCGGGTCTCTCATTTATTTTAAACTTTTGCATTTTAAAATGATTACATGTACAGGACTCTTGATGTTTTTGAAGCAAAAGAAGCCAGATGCAATATATTATTCTGTTGTAATCCATTAAAACATTAAGTTTACAGTGGCAAGTCACAATTACAGCTTTACAAACCTTTGCTTACAAAACTTTGAAGATGAAATTGAGCTCTTTGTTTATATTTCCATCCTTTTCCTTTAAAACTGACAGCCCAACAAATGAAAGAAAAACCAAAGCCAAGACCAACTGAGGAACTGCTTCTATATATTTGGCACCACCATGGAAGTTGGATGCTTAGAGTTAAATTCTGTCTACATGTTTTCAATGCAGTATCCATGATTCTTGGAATTAGTCTATTGAAAAAGGCAGCTAAATCCCCTCTGTAGTTGGTGGCTTTCTTTTCTGAGCCAGTCAGCAGTCTGAAAATTAATTATTTTTTAAGGAACGTCACATGAAGACACTATTTAAATCTTTTAATAATAATAATAATAATAATAATAAAGGGATTTATGTAGAGTGGAAGAGCATCATGTTATGTAGTTAACATACAAGCTTGTTGTCTGCTTTTCAGAATGTCAGTACTGCTTCAAGTTTCCGTTTCTTAGAGGCTCACTGACAACAATGTTCAGCTGCAATAGCTTTAGCTCTAAGAATGGAATGCATCAAAATCTTTAGAGCTTTGTAACTTCGAGGTAGCACCAAGAAAGTGAAATTAATAATAGCAATTATTGTGTATGTCTCTCATGTCTGGAAATTGTGCTTAGCAATCAGTACTTTTGCCCCAAAAATGCAAGCCAATAAATTATTTTTAGAAATTCTCCTTTGCATTTTCCTTCAAATTCCTGCTTCTCTCCATTACCTGGTTCTTGAATTCTGCTCTGCAACATGAGCAGAGGCCAAGTGTCAAGAGACATGTTGCTTTGTGTCACACAAGAGGCACAGTCCTGCCCCAATCTTCCCTTGTTCTTTGTCAATGACAAGGCTGCACAGTTGCCACTTCTGGTCTTCTCCTTTTATCCAAGGACTGGCTAAGACCTTCCAGCTTGCAAAAAAAAAGGAATAGGCAGAGGGAAGCACTTAGCTCCCAGGCTGAAAAGGGGAGAAATGTGAAGGTTGCAGAGCTCCAAAGAAGGTCTGCAGGGAAACAGGGAGAGTCACTGAGCAGCACCCAGAAGTCCCAAGTGGTCTCCCAGGAGCTGCCCACTACTCTGCTCAGGGACAGGGGAGCAGTGAGAAGCTCCACAGCGTCCCTGCTACCCTGTCCCAGCTGTGTCACTGTGCATATGGCCAGCTTGGCCACAGCACGGAGAGCAAGGACATGCTGTCACTCAATATGGTCCTCAAATGAGGAGGGTGTAAATCAAGGGCAGGCTGTTTGCAGTCCCTCTCCTGGCTTCTCCTGAACTTCTTGCACTGTCCCACCACTGCACAGCTACTGCACAGCCTCACCAGAAGGGCCCCAGCAGGATGTGGAAATCTGTGGGGTATGTGTCCTGGAGCCCCTCCACAGCCTATCAACTGTGTGACCCTTTCCTTAATATATATAAGCAAACTGTGTGAACCATTGTGAAATATATATGAATTGTATGAACCTCTCCATAACATACATAGATGTTGCCAAGTTTGGTTATGCCAGTGAAACTAGAATGGTGTGTCACTGAGCCTGCTGTCCCACTAACTTTACAGTAAATGGTTTGCAAAAGAAAAAGCCCTTTACTCTAATTCTCCAGCAGAGCTATGGGATATAAATAAAACTCTTATATTTGCCTAGACAAATTTTCCATCTTTACAACTGTTTATCATTTCATTCTGTGTTACTGCAAATAATCTTTCACGTTCTGATACCCTAGGGAAAAATGTATTTTTCATTTTACACTAATATTCTGCATTGCCATCTCTAGTTTTTAAGTAACTGTTAGTTCTTGTAAATGGTGCTAGAATAACAGCAGAAGAAAAATAAAAGTACTGGATTTATCCAAAGGGAAAGTATGTGTCTGTCAGCTCCCACACTTGATGTTGCCAGCTAACACCTTGCAGAAGTCAGCCCAATGCATGAGTGAATATGTTATTTGTGACCTGCCTTTTCCTTTGCTTCACCATTGCTGGCAGCTGCTATGCTAGGAAGAGGTATTTGTAGCTTGGTCATTGTTTCTCACCCACTCTTTGAAATCTTCTGCATTGGATCCTGACAACTACTCCCTGGAGGACTGGCTTTTGACACTCTGCTTTTTCCAGTCTTATGCCTAGATGCGGCATTAATTTTCCAAAGTGGGGATTGAAACATATGCAAAGGAAGCCCCCGAATGCTTCATTTTTTCATTGCCAACTTATGTCAGATCTGACATGGAAGTGAAATGATAACTAGAGATCACACTGAGCTGAGTGGCTGAGACTGCAGAGACAGGAGATAAAATGCAGAGGAGGTGGAGAGGAGTTAGAAAGAGAACATGTAATTTGATTTAAAAATGTGAAATAATAAATCTGGGGAAAAACAATCCAAAGCAAGGAACAGGAAGAATGAAGAGTTGTCCAACATGGAGTGAATTAGCTTTTGGTTGAGGAAAGCAAGTTTCATTTCCTGGCTCTACCACAGAACAACCCAGGCACATCATTAGCGCTCTGGCCCAGAAAATGCCTCATGCTCAGCAATGCTAAGTGTCACTGTGGGTGGCCACCTAAGCAGCACCCCCACTTTCACCTGTACATGTGTATTCTCCATGGAGAGATCTGGAAGCCTTGGCGAGAAACCACTGGGCTCATTCCCCTTTCCAAAAGGCAGCTGCCCACTTGTTCTCTGACTTTCTACCCTTTCTATCCAGCTCTTGGGAGACTGCCAATATTAGAGGCAAAATTGACTCAGATTAATGTATTTTGTTGCCTATTAACAGAATGGAGCAGTGAGAACTAGGAATTAAAAACCTTCCTCCCATACACCCTCTTCTACTTCCTCCTACAGAGCAGCACAGGGCAATGGGTAATGGGTGTTGAAGTCAGTCAATAACACTTCATCCCCATTCTCTGCCCCTGCTCCAGGTGGGGTCCCTCCCACGGGATGCCGTCCTTCCCAAACTGATCCTGCAAGGGTTTCCCACAGGCACCAGCTCTGCAACAACTGCTCCCACATGGCTTTCCATACCACAGGGTCCATCCGCCAGGAGCAAGCTGCTCCAGCACGGGTCCCCCATGGGTGGCAGCTGCCCCCAGACCCCCTGCTCCTGCGTGGGCTCTTCTCCACAGGCTGCAGCTCCGGCCCAGGGCCTGCTCCTGCGGTTTTTGGTAGGTTTTGGTAACAGGGGGGCCATAGGGGTGGCTTCTGTGAGAAGGAGCTAGAAGCTGCCCCATGTTTGGTAAGGGCCCCACTGCTGGCCAGAGCTGAGCCAATAAGCGATGTTGTTTTGCGTCTCTGTGAGAGCGTATTTAAGACAGGGAAAAAAATGCTGCGACTCAGCAGCTGGGAGGGTGAGAAGAGTGAGAAACAGCCTTGCAGGCGCCAAGGTCAGTGAAGAAGGAGGGGGAGAGGTGTTCCAAGCGCCGGAGCAGAAGTCCCCTGCGGCCTGTGGTGAGGACCATGGTGAAGCAGGATGTCCCCCTGCAGCCCATGGAGTACCACGGTGGAGCAGGGTTCCACGCTGCAGCCCGTGGAGGAGACCACGGTGGAGCAGGTGGACCTGCCCCGATGGAGACTGTGGCCTGTGGAAGACCCCTGCCGGAGCAGATTCCAGACCGGACCTGTAGGCCATGGAGAGGAGACCATGCAGGAGCAGGTGACCCAGCAGGAGCTGCTGCCCATGGGGGACCCAGGTTGGAGCAGTTTGCTCCTGAGGGATGGACCCCGTGGTACGGACCCATATGTGGAGCAGTTCTTGAAGAGCAGCTGCATGTGGACAGCCCATGCTAGATCAGTTCGGCAAGGACTGCATCCCATGGGTGGGACCCCACAGCACAGGGGACGAGAGTGATCGAGAAGGAGCGGCAGAGAAGTGCTGTAGACTGACCATAACCCCCATTCCCCCGTTCCCCTGCGCCGCTTGGGGGGAGGAGGTGAAAGACGGTGGATGGGGGGGAAGGTGCTTTTGGTTTCTTTCCTTTGTTTCTCACTTCTCCAGCTTGTTAGTAATAGGCAATAAATCTTACTATCTCCCTATGCTGAGTCTGTTTTGCCCATTACGATAATTATTGCGCGATCTCCTTGTCCTTATCTCAACCCTTGAGCCCCTTTCATCGTATTTTCTCCTCACTCCTCTTTGAGGAGGGGGAGTGAGAGAGCAGTTGTGGTGGAACTCGGCCGCCCACCCGAGTAAAACCATCACACCCCCCTACTACCAAAACCTTGCCATGTAAGCCCAATACACAGTGGCAGCTGGTACTTGACTCAGGGCTTCTGCCTCTTCACTATGTGCTCGCGCCACTGAATTATAATTGTGCCTATTGCTTGCCTCAGCAAAACCCACTGAACAAACTGAAGCAGATACAGCAATAACAATACCTATTTTCCCTCCTCTCCAGAGTACATAAATGCAAATTTCTGTACAAAGATGAGTAACTGAACTGAAAAAAAAAAAATGAAAGAAAAAAAAAAAGAAAAAAGAAAAAAAAGAAAAAAGAAGAAAAAAAAAATAGTTCCCTTAATTCCCTTTTACCTCAATAAATGTTGCAATTCCAAAGGGGATTATTAACCTTGCACTAAATTCATGTTGAAGCTCTTAAATCTAACTGTGCAGTCATTATCTATATGTTACTCACTAATCAATCAGTAGAACATCTGTGTCACAGTTTCAGAAATATATACCACTTTGTACTTGTCATTACTTCAGGGTCACAAGAGTTTAGTCCAGTCATATCTCTGCTACATGGCAGGTAAATCTAGGACTGCTTCTGCTGTCTTCTTATGAAACAGAAGTTTAAAATTCTGCTAAAAAGGCCCAGATCCACCCCCAATAATAGAGAAAAATTTGAATAGCAATTGAAAAAAAAAAAAAGTCCTATTATATGCTTAATTCTCTAGAAGACAAGGAAAAATAAAATGACAAATAAAGCAAATACAAATGAATTTGCAAATTAAAATGGAAACAGAAGTACTTAAGGTTGCAATATTTCTTTTAAATATCAATTGTATGGGAAAGAGATAAGCTCTTCTGAATGTTTGCAATGATTTTCTTGTGCTCTTACGATCCAGCTGAAATCCAGCCTTCTGTAACTCCTTGGTCTAGCTCTTTATCCTATTTCTTTCTTTTTTATCTGATATATTTAAGATATTTCGTCCTCAGGAGCCTGATTTCTCTTGCCATTACATCAGTTGCTGCATGAAGTAGCAGGCCTGTTGATATCACTTAGTATCTTTGTATATTTCCTTGCAGTAGACCCAAGTCAGGAGGTGGATGCCCAGGACAGTTGGTATCTTCTTAGGAGCAAAGGTGCTCATTGCCATAGTCTGTTCTTGCTTAACATAGGAAATGAGCTAATGTAGTTGATTGCTAAATGACAGCTGAGAAGTTTTGTCAGTCTTGATAGTTCTTGAACTATTTGTGGTATTATTTTTTTTCTTACAGGTAAACAGAACTGGAATTCATTTATGGTGCCTAAAATTTACTTCCATTGAATTCAAAACTAAATTTCCATCAAAACTTAAACTGACTATGACAAGTACTAGACACTGGGACACTCATTAGTGTCTGCAAAAGTTACGAACATCTGTGCAGATCTGTAACAGTACATTGTCATTTGATTGACATTTTCCTAAATAATTGCCCTTACCACTACAAATAATAACTATATAAGCCTGACCATTGCTATAGCATCCTGAACCAGAGCTTTTCTGAAGACCTTTACTTTGTTCTTGAACCTTATTTTGCTTGAGAACGTGGTTTGATGTTATTTTCTCCTTCCTACTGAGCAGTCCAAGTCTTGAGCCACTTGGTGATGAGAGAAGATACTGACTTCAGGCTGCCTTTTTTTTTTTTTTTTTTTTTTACCATCTTTTCTCCTACATTTTTTTTTTTAATGTTATGAAGAACTGACTTCTCTGATACTGTTCTTGCCATTTCAATGTCTTCCTACTGGGTGCAATGTCCTCCTCCATATTCTATGATACCCCAATGTTTTAAACATTGACATCTGAGACAGAAGCTATTTAATACTTCCAAAATAGTGTATAATACATTTCCTTCTGCTATGAGATGGAGAATACTGTACCTGAAATGTGCAGAAGAAGTTACAGCTCAGATACTAATATTTTCCACAGGCTTCTAATTACTCTTTCATCTGTACCAAATATAGACTGATGTTCAAACCTTGTGTAGGTCTCTGGCAGGACTTTGAACACTTATGTTGTCTCTGGTCAGGTTTCTAAAACCATTCTAGTAATTTTGAAAACATGCTGGCAAAAGGAGACTGTTCCACAAGACACTGGTTTAATTCTTAGACAGTGGCTTTCTGCTGAATATTTGTGGTATTGTTCTAAAGGATGGAAGTACATGGGATTTCTAAACCCTCAGCTTCCTGATGGGAATAGTTCTGGACAGATGATTTTACTATCCAGATGACAAACTAATTGCCAATAATTTTATAGAAATAAAAATCTAATTTGAAATGACCTAATTGTTTTGTAAAAGAATAGACTATTATAAATGCTTCATTATGTAACATAAATCTGAAGGTGAAATATGAATGCTGCTTTCAAATCAGCCTGTTAATTAGGTTTTATTAGACTCAGAGGTGAGATTCAGAGGTTTGTGTTCTAATTCAGTGACATAAAATGTAGGGAAATTTTGGCTCTCATAGATGGAAAAAAAAAAAAAAAAAAAAAAAAAAAAAAATATTAATCCATTCCTTTGTAACTGGAAAAGGAAAGAAGAGTCCCTTCAGTCATATTTAGAATCAAAAATGGACAGCTGCAGTCTGATGTTCAGTCCAATTATTCCCACAGTTGAGCAGAAAATTGAGATTTGGATTTTGGCCCTTTGATTTACTAATCGACCTAAATAACCAAATAACATTGCTTTTAATCTACAAGGGGAAAACTAAGTGAGAAAGTAGCTGAACTGGTATACAAACATGTTTAAACATATCTAGCAATCATGCTTTAGGTCTCTAAATAATGTTTCTGTTCTTAGTCACTTGGATTTCACTTCCACCATCAGTTGCATAGGTAGTATCAGTGTCGGCAGGAGGAGTTCCCAAATGGACCTGAGGCCACAGTGTGTCTTTCCCACCCATCCTCAGATAAACTCAGTTGTGAACCTACCAAGATTGTGAAGCCACCAGTCACCTTCTTCTGTTTTGTCAGTTGTGTGCCACAATGATTTAGGAAGCAAAGACAGCAGTGTATAGAACCATGCCCATGTTGCTCATTAAAACTCTCAACATCTTATATGCAGGGAGTGCTCTGCCACAGCTAGGTTCAAGCTGTTCCATGTACTGCCCTATTTCATATATCTGCAGAACATATTCCTCAGCTCCGTTAGCTCCAACGTTTTGGTATTACACAGTACTATTTGCAAATGCTCACACTCGGTGTAGCAATGCAGCAAGAATGTGAAAAGTGGAATAACAAACCTACGTCTTGTCATGGCACACTGACTCTTCTGTGCAGGTTGGTTCCTGTTTATTAAATTCAAGTCAAGTCACTCAGTCACTTGTCAGGTCCTCATGTCTCATCCATTTTATATCTTTGCTTGAAGGAGAATTTTCAGTTTCTTCTTCCTGCTCAGTGTATGCCAAAGGCAGCCTGGGGTAAAATAAACAAAATAGCATGTATTTATATCTATGGCTAAAAGAAAGGCTATGTTTCAGACTCATTATAACACTTGTTAACAACAGTGTACAAAATTTAAGCCTGTCTAAACAATGACAGGAGGAAACAATTGCATTAATTATATAAATAAAATTAATCATTGGTTCTCCAAAACATGTATTAAGCATGCTGATAGTGATGTAGCCCATGAAAAATAAGCTATGCAGTCCTAGCGGTCAGACTATAACCAACTCTGACATCCCTATATTTTCCTGTAAACCTGCAGTGGTTTGTAGTTTTCTTTGCTGCGTGGAAGAAAGCAAACAAATATAAATTGAAAGGCACTGCTATGATTTGAAATTACTCAGCCAAAAGTTGAACCCATACAACTGTCATCTTATTTATCCATCAGCGCAGATTTTTTTTTTTTTCTGCCAGAATTCCCCAAATCCTCAGTTCTGTAGTGCAGACGGTAAATCCTAAGGAACCATGCTTTAGTAACACTAATTGGCAGAGCTGTTGAAAAAGACCAAAGACCTAAAAAAACAAATAGGATAATGGTAAAAGCCTCTGCCCACAAACCTAGCTTGTGGTCTCTGTGACTTTGCCACGGCACTTCAGCTTGCCAGATGCTGACTGCATCAGTCTGCAAATATTTTACTATTCCTTCTTTTAAGAGTTGTTGAGGTTGCTGGGTAGATAATAACAATTCTGGACCTTTAAAAATAAAATAAAAGGATAGGAAGAGAAAGGATTAAGAGCAGCAAAATAAATAAATGGTTTTGGTTGAATAACACAACTTTTGGAAAGACAGCGATCATTACTTATCTCCCAGAAACTAAATGGTGGGCAGCTGCCTGGGAGAAAGGATTGGCCAGGCTAGGAGAAATGACTTGGCTCAAAGAGCATATTGCTTGCCATGCCAGCACCTGTGGTTAATTTTAAAGTCCATGTTAGCCGAAATAATTTGTAATAGTTTGGCTGGGGCTTAACCCATCTGTCTCCAGAGTTGGAAGGAGAGCAGGCAGTGCTCCATGGCCAGACCAGCTATCAGGCTGCAGCATGGCTATGCATGGCCCTCTCCTGAAACCAGGATCTTCACTCCACTTCTGCTGTACTTGCAGGGACACCTGAACACCATCAGAGCTAGAGCTAAATATACTAAACACTGTGCAGATTTGAACAGCATGTACATTCTCTGGACAGTGCCCTAAGACCCATAGGGAGGCAAAGCATGAACATGCCCAGCAGCCACAAGTCTCTGTCCTTATTGCCTGCTCTTCCTCAAGCCAATGCATGTCATGAAAACAAACAAACAAACAAACAAACAAAAAAACAGTTTCCATGTAGAGCTGATATCTTGTGTGAGTCAGCTGTAGTGTATTGGAAGGCAAATGGTGGCTGTTGAAGCTCCACGATCCAGGATGGCTGGGAAGGCTGGGTTGTGTCCTCTGATCCCATGTCACACTAAATGACCTAAAAGCTCTATCTGAAGTCTGTAACCTCTTAGTAAAGAAAACATACAGAAAATGGCTGTTGGGACATTGGCATGATTGCTGTTGTGAGGCACTGTGAGCTTCTCGACCTATAATAAAACATCAGATGTTTTCAATGGTGTCAGTATTTTATTGTACATACATTTCCATTTTAAATTCAATGTTATTTCTATTTAAATTGTTTTATTCTCTTTACTCCCCACACTTCCCATTAGGTCAGCCAGATGCTCTGTTGGTTTTATTTATTTATTTTTCTTGGGACACAGTCCTTCTTCTCCTTCTTCTCCTGCTGAATATCCTTGTCCCTTGAGAGGGTCTCTCTGTGTCCCAGCTCTGTCTTCTTGTCATGCACAGGTTGTAGTACTCAGTAGAGAAAACAGTCATCCTTGGTGACTGCATAGCAAAAGCATACAGAGATAGCACTACTCATCTCCTGTGAGATGAGGTTCCTGGTAAGACATTCAGAGAAGAAATGCTCCTCCAAGCAATGCTTGTACCTGCACCTCTGCCCCTGGATATGGCTCCCACGTTAGCTACCCTCAAGGTGGGTGCCAGATAATTACAGCCCAGCAGCCTTTCATGGGTCATGAAATTTGAACTGGAATTGAATCCTAGAGCTACTGTGCCAGCTGAATGGTAATGGTGTTGTGAAAGGTTTACTTTTGTCTGAAGGGTACAATCTGAGTGTGAGAGAGGGAGGAAGAAATCATTATACAGAAAAGACTGCTTCAGTTCCAGTGTTATTAAAACAGCTTTGAGGTCACTTTTGTCACTCACTTACCAAATATAATGCTTCATTAATCTCTTGTTCTTCCTCATATTTTCATGTATGATTCACTACCAAATAATGATTGATAAGGAAGAAGTGGGGGAATTTTATTTATTTTTTCTCTCAGTATTCTCCAAGTTGAAAAAAAAAAAAAATCTGTGAGGAAAACGTAAATGAAGCTTTGACAATAAAAGCATTTGATTGAGAAAGTGTTATCAATAACACATAAATTGTATTCTGTAAAATTTGTATTAGAATATCATATCTAGCAAGTCAGCTACACTGAAAGATGTCCTATCAATATTGCTGTGTATGTTTTGTTTCCTACACTTACCATTAGTCCAGGCTCTTCTGCGTGCCGTAGATCTCAATTCTACTGATATCTACGCTTCTCAGCTGAGGGAAACAAAACGTCTCTTATGCTATGTGCAATTTTGCATTCCCGTCTGCCCACCTGCTCTACGGTCCCTGCCCCCTGCAGGGACCCACTCCTCTCCAGGCAAGCCATCGGCCAGCCCAGGGGCCTTCCTCCAGAACACTCCCAGGCAGCTGCAGAGGGAAGGTTCTTGGTCTGCTCCTCGCTCCTGAGGCAGGATATCAGGAATGCACTTTTGGGCTTGGAAAGCATTAAGTCAAGCAAAATCATGTCAGTTATTTTCTCTCATACTCAAAAAATTGATGATTTTTAGAAGGAAAGGATATAAATCAGGTGGAAGTTACTGGAAATGTTTTATTCTTATCAGCATGAAGTAGGAAAATTTGTGGCCTGATATTGACAGAACATGGCTTTCCTGGGTTAAAATATACATTTACTTCTGCTACTGGTTTAGAAATGCTTTAGGAATACACAAAGGATTTTTTTTTTTTAAATAAAAGCATGGTGCCTCAGGGAGTACCGCTAGTTTAAATAACACATGAAAAGTATTTATGAGCCTTTTTTTATGAGGTGGTCAAAGCAAAGACCATCCAGCATGTAACATAAGACTGGCTAAAGAAGAAAGGTTTTTCAAAACCACACTGGAGAGTTAAGCATGAATGGAATTTTATTTCAGTCTCTATTGCTTATTTAAATTAATGATGTTTTCAGATGGAGTCTAAATGATAATACAGAGCAAGGTGAGTTTTGCCAGGGAGCTGGACACTAGTCTATTATTCAAAGAATGTTACTGAATAATGTTGAAATAATCCTAAATAGATAATAGGTTTAGAGAAAGAGAATTTTTAAATAAGAGTTTCAAACATTTTCTAATGCACCTGAATGGTGTAGACATATTCTTTAGCAATGGAGTTTAATACTCAAACCCGTGTAACATAGTGACATTTCTCCCAGTATTTATCCAGTGTGTCCAACCACAACAAAGTACAGAATAAAGGTCCTTGACTCTTGATTAGTTAGGCAGTACCTGCTTGGTATAGTAGTTCCTGCTGTGCTGTTGTAGAGTTAATGGGGTTTTCCCCACTACAGGAAGAATGTCCAGTCCATCTCCATGTCAGGGAATATATCACCTCCAGGTCTAATGCCTGAGGTCATCAAGTCCTGGCCCCTTTCCTGGGGTTCTTGGAAGGGTTTCAAGAGCTACCACTCCAAACTGGTATCACCATATAGTTTCCTTCCACTTTATACACACTCATTCACACTCTAGTTCCAACTCCTTTCTTCCTTCCCCTAAGTCTCTTATCTCTGCACAGGTCTCTGAGCTAGAAGACTGATTACAGAGACTTGCAATCCTATGCATTGATATCAGTATGACCTCCCCAGACTTGCTACGGCTTCCAGTCCCATTTCCTGCCATCCTGACTTCCTCAGCCAACATTTTCAGTAAAGGTATGTGTGGTTTAGGCAGCCTGCCTTTCTGAGGTGCTTTGAGTCCAAGGTACCTACTGGCCTAATACATCAATCTCAGTGAAGTGAGCTTTGTACTCCTTGAATTATGCCTCACTTCCCAGAGTGATAGCACAGACTTCAAGTTTTTCATTGATTTTGCTTTAAGCTTCACTGCAACTTTGTAAGTACTTAAAAGGTTTGCAGAAACAGAGGTTGAGGAAGAAAGCTTGTGAATTAACATTGTTTTGTTTATGTCTTAATAATTCATGTGTATATGGCACTAATTAGGACATTCATTGGAAATTATTTTTGCAATTAGTAGGCTAGTAAGTAAGGCAGAGTTAATCTGATTAATTAGATGACCACTCTTAAGCACTTAAAGTTAAATATGGGCATAAAACCTCAATATATTCAGAATAAACATCATTTGGAAAGAGAGGGAGAGAGATGGGGGTTGGACCCAATGATCTTTTGAGGTCCTTTCCAACCCCTTCAATTCTGTGATTCTGTGATTCTGTGAGATTCTAGCATGTTATCAATTATTTATGCAGCTTCACTGTGAATAAAATTGGAGGATTGATCTGGCCAAAAAAACAGTTAGGAAAAAAAAAAAAAAAAAAAAAAAAAAAAAAAGCTGTTTTGTGTTTTGTTTTGTTTGTTGTTTTGTGGTGTTATGTAGTGTTGTGTTGTGTTGTTTTTTTCTGTTTTTAAGTGAGGAAGTTTCTCTTAAGCTGCTATCACTAGTGACCATTTAGAAACATCAAACCACAGCCTCACACAGGAAATGTAAATAAATCCTGCCAAGGGTGGCATGGAACTTCAATAACTTTAAACCATTTTACACCTAAATGAGAGCATCTGTGGAAGGGATTAGCATGCTGTAATTTATGTGCAGTGACTTCCCTCCTCAAACTGGTTTGCCTGAACTTTCCCACGTGTCCCTAGACAGATAAGCAGACATGGAAAGAGTCTGGGCTGGTTTAGTCACTTCATGGACTGATTCCATGGATCTGAGTGTTTGAAATCGATACTGCACAGAGACTCCTTGATTTTGGCGCAGGAGCTTCACTGAATGAACTCACATCACTCACAGCAATGTTGTAGCCATGTAGATGGTTCAGCAATTTATTGTTAGTAATGATGGCAGCGTGTCTGTCTTGGTAACCATTGTCATTCAAGAGCATGCTGTTGGCTTTGCTAGTGGAGATTAAAAGAACCTTAAAATGAAACAGCTGCAATCTCAGTTGTTATTCATTAACATTTCATTGTTCAATCTGTTTTATTGATTTTCATAGTGCATAAAATATACAAAACGTGCAGAAAATCTGATACCAAATGAAAGAGCAACGTATAGAGGGAATCATGCAGGCCAAGCAAGGGCTACACTGAATGAAGCAAGCAGTCTGCAGTAGGCTGGGCATGAGTTCACCAAGGGAAGTGGACTAAGCTGCCCCCCTGCATTTAAAAACCCTGGGAAAAACCATTAAGCACCATTGTAGAAGTGTATAGCTCAAATAATAACAGCCTCTCAAACCAGAGCACAGACCAATGGTTCCACTCAAAGGAATGTAAGATCCTTCTCAGAATCTTAAATAAAAAATTTGGGCAGTGGGTCTTCAGCCTTATATTGAGTACATTAACTAGTATGTGTTTTGACGTATGTATATATGTTTGTGAGCGTTTGTGTGTGCTTCTTGTACAAAAGACTGTGCAAATGTAGTGACAGAAAAGCTCAAAAGTAGAGAGGAAGCTGAAGAATGGCCTGATTCAGTAGTGATCATGAGGAAAAAGATATTTTGTGGGATCCCTCCCTCAGTACTACCTGTTTTCAAGAACACAGGGCTCATAGCCAGGGAGAACTGCCTACAAGCTACCTGACTCCATCATTAATTTCTCTTCTTAAGGAGAACAGCCTTCAAGCCTCCGGTTTTCTGGCAAGGCTGATCAAATTGAAAAGGGTAAAAGTAGCATCTGCACGAACTGTGCCCGCATGCACTGTCAGGGAGCCAAACTGGCATCATCCAAATCCCAGGGAGGCCAATGGAATGATTCTGATTTCACCCAAGAGGGTATTTTGAGTGAAAATAGCAATACAATTTTTATCACCTAAATATATATTGCAGGATAACTGTTGTTTTAACTTTAAATGGTTACAAAACAGCAACATGATAGCAAAGATGTTAGCCCTGTCACTCTGCTGCTAGTTAAACACAGAAAAGAGACTGCTTCAATGAAGCCCTTCATCTAGCTGAAGACCACTCCTGCTTCACACAGTATGGGTAGCTCCAGTACTGCATCTGCCCGTGCCAGGGGTCAGAGCCATGCATGTATGCAGCTGGTGCGTATTCTGATGGGGACAAGAGCATCTAAGGCCTCCGGGCAAAACTCATGAAGTTCCATAATGTGATTCCCAGGTCATTTTGGACACTCTCTTCCTGTAGACTTCATGCACAATAAAGCCAAAATGGGATTCACAGTGTGCTTGGGCTCAGTGCCATATGAATAACAGCTGTATCCTGGCAGAGGAACAGTCCGGCCCTGGGCATTGCTTTCCTGTGTTTTGGTCGTATCTCAGGTCTGGCACCTCTATGTAATTGGTTGGAGAATGGCATTTGGCTGTGTCACCTGTGCTGAACACATTAATTAACATTCTTCTTGAAGCACTGTAGCCATGCAATGTTAGTTTGCACTGTCTGTTCTGTTCCACAGGAGCCAAACTCTGACCTTCTTCTATTTCATTCTCCTAGAAATTTTTTTCCTGTCATTTTCATTTAGATTGCTAAGTAGTCTAAGCATACTTAGATTACTATTTATCTGTCTCTAGAATACAACAGGCACTTATCTGGCACAATAAACGTAATAATGATAATAACAGAGCTGTCTCAGTGTTTATTTGGATGCACCTGGTAAACTCAGGGGAAAGACTGAGTCCAGTGATGTATTTTAGTCATTAAAAGACAACTGATGTTTTATTTAACTAAATAATTAAAAGTTTTACAAAGATCACCAAAGGGGGCTTTTATAATAGCTCAGTTTCAGATGAATGCCCAAGTCAACAGGTATGATAATTGTCCAAGCGAGTAATTTTAATATAAGCAGCAAAGGTTCTTAAAGATTCGAATATATTTCCCTCAAGAAAATGAGAAGTGTTTCTGTAGAGATTATGATGACTACATAATTAGTCCACCATTCCTCTGTGCACAAACTACACCAGGATCCCAAATGATTTGAGTAGATAATTTCCCACAGCAGGTCAGTGATGGTATGGAGCTGTAAAATGATGGTATTCAGCTGGTTTAGCTGCCATTCAGAGAGGATTTGTGCCTACAGGAAGGACAGAATTTTGCTTAAAGTTGAACATATAAGGAGCATACAGCCCTACACAGTGATAAGAATGGTCTTCTTTAAAAAAAAAAAAAAAAAAAAAAAATCTATGAACTGAGGTGAACTGAAGACTTTTGGGGGCACACAAGAAAAGCAGTTGGCAGGGCAATGTCTCAGGAGCAGTTAATTAGTGAGAATATGATATGAAAAGGGGGACTAAACTCTCCCTTTCACTTGACAAAATGGATATTAACTCCTGCATTCTTAGTTTGGTAGAGAAGCTTGACAGTTCTAATATGTTCAGTGCTATAAAATGTGTTCTTAAGCTGCTACTCCAGCTACCAGCATTAACTTTACCCTTTTCTTGTCCTCCTAATATTTGCCTTCTTTATCCTCCTTCATATTGTTTTCTAGAGGAAATAGCTTTCTATGCCTTTTGTGAGAAATCACTTCGCACTTCTGTGTCCCTGGGGTAAGACCTAGTCATTGTCATTGGGCTCATTTCTCATATGCATGACACATTTACCTTGCAAACCCTGTGGTGCCAGAATATGTTACTCACCCTGACAGATGTTTGGTATGCCAACACAACCTCCGCTTTAGGAATGATGTGTGTTTCCTAGTCTTCTTCAGCACAGGGTTAGTGGATTGGCTCTGTCCATTTTGATGAGTTTTTAAGTTTTTCTGGCTGTGTTGACCCTAAGAAGCCTGCATAATGTGGAGCTGAGGGCCAGAGAAGATCCAGAGAGACAGCAGTGCATAAATGGGGACAGTAGGTCTTCAAGAACTCCAGCTGGATCTGGCAAAAGATAATTCAATGCCCCAAAATTTCTCACAAACATACCCTGATCCCTTAGTATTTTATGTCTTGCCTCCTAGATGCTTGAATAGGGCTGAGTAATATTTGCAAGGCAAGGACTTCATGAAAGTACATGGGCTCCACCTGGTATCTGTAGGTTATACAAGTATTAAGCAGCTAAGAGTCTGGCCCTTGGTATTTTAGATGTGTGTATAATGCCATGAGTGACTGCGTGAGCACTGCAGTGCAAAGAACAGTTATAATCTCAGTAAAATATAAGCATTAATTGTTATACAATTACCATAATAATGTTTATATTAGTAGGTATAAATGGTACCATGAGGCTGATTAAAGCTAAAGAGCTGCTTTCCTGCTCACTGATTACAATTAGCTCTTCACTGAATTGCTTGCCAAAGAACTCCATTAAACTACAGTCAATTGACCTTACATGCTGTATTTTTGGTATGCATTATAGGAACAGTTATTTTTTTTCACACAGAGAACTCTGCCATGGATATACTAAGGTGAATGGAAAAACGCACCTTCAGTACAAGGAAAAGCTGGGGCTTTTTACATACTGTTACATTACACATTTGCAAGCTCTCATAAGCTTTTAAAAGTCCAAATCTATCAGCTCTCTCTCTAACTTGCGGGTAAGTCCCCATCAGTCTTCTCTTTCATTTCAGTATGTCATGAGATTGCATTTCAGGAGCTTGAGGGAAGGGAATAATTTCTGTATCCCTAAGGGCCGCCAATTGAAAATGTGATCTGGGTGTTCAGTTTCCCAGAGTGCATACGCTACTCATGGTAAGTTTTAAGTCACTGTTCCTGTATTTGATCGGTCCTTATTTTCAGCATAACAGCAGAGCCTTTCACCTCACAAATCTCACTTTCTCCATTTCTTTCCTCCAAACAAAAACTCCTCCCCCCTTCTGGTAACAACCACAATCCCTGATACTATGGCTGATATACAGCCAGCTCTGTACTTTGCTGGTATCTATCTGCTTTTACTTTTGTAGCTCAGCAGGGTCTTTTGCTTCCTGCAAGCCCCACCTAAATTTAACATAGATTTTCATGCCCTCCTCTTTGTTTTCATATTTGACACCCCCCCAGTCTTCTTCCTTGTTTATTTCCTTAAAGGACCATGAAAGCTGATTTTGATCTCACTGTGATTCTGACCAAAAAAGATTGGCATTAACAAAAAAAAAAAAAAAAAAAAAAAAAAAAAAAAA
>CM021766.1:124189916-124255502 GCA_011076525.1 Nettapus auritus | reverse complement strand
TCTTAAAAAAAGATTGGCATAAAAAAAAAAAAAAAAAAAAAAAAAAAAAAAAAAAACTTTTTGAAACAAAGCTCTGAAGGCTAAATGTAATCATGCTCATTCTGAGTGCTGCAGTCATTTGTCCTTGGCTTGTTTTTCCCAGAAACAACTGGCACAGAAGTATTTTTTCATAAGGGTATTTGGCTCTGCTCTCAATTGGCTGGTCTTGGGAGATTATTTCAGTTACAGTTTCATCTGCCAAGTCCCATATTCCCTTGTGACCTAGTTTGGATTTTAGATTTCCAGCTAGACCACCTGCCTGGTGTTAATTAGTTATGGTTTCCTTTTTATATGCAAAATTGTTTTAACTTCATGAGCTGGCACAGATTTGCCTGGGCTTCCCTCCTGGTTCTACTGTACAAGCAGCACTGCCTGCCTAGACCTGTCATCTGCAGTACAAAATCAGCCAGCCTCAATCAGATATGACAAATTGGTCAAGGGGAAGGGGTGGGAGAAGAGAAGCAGCAATTAACTTTCATGTTTCCCACGTTGAGACTGTTGTGCTCTCTGGACCTAGAAAATCATTTTATCTGAGTTGCCGGACTTCTTTCTAAAAAGTTGTTGTATTTTAGTCCACAGTAGAAGGAGAGATAAAATGTCTTTAATAAGTACTAGAAGTCCATGTGCCCATCTATTTATAATCAAGATATACAGCTCTGTCAGGGCTGTTCTTTCGCACCCAGACTGTTTGCCTACTTGTTACTGTATCAGGCTGGACTGATTATCCTGTTACTCTAATAGGTGCTGCCTGTAACCTCTGTGCATTCTGCTCGCCCTGTTCCTCGTGTAACTGGTGCTTTGGGGACCCTTGCAAAAATGCCACGGCAGAACACCTCCAGCCAAGTTACAGAGAAGCTCATCCTCACCAGGCTGCCATGTTAGCTCACATCATTCTGGGCTATCTCTGATCTGAATAAACAGTCAATCTCCTCTTTTCTTGGCTATTTTCCCTTCTTGGCTACAGTTCACTTCTGGGGGGAGAGGGGGTTGTCATTGTTGATAAATGGCTGTAAAGGTAAGTAAATGTTTATGTTTTCTAATCCTCCATCAACTTTAGCAGATGCTCTTCTGATCCATTCTAGCAGAATATTCTTATTTCTTGGTCAGGGTTGCATAGCTTGGTTACTGCAGTGAGTACTTGGCTACCCTGTGTCTGGCAGAGTTGTCACCATAGCCAGAGTTTCATATAAATAAATGATCACCAAAGCTCAGTTGTCTCCATAGGAATTATTTTGTGTTATGACAATGTTTCTGCTGACACTTCTTACAGACAACAAGGGCAAACAAGCCCCACATTCAAACCAAAGTTGTTTTGGCTGTTTTGCACAAAAATTGTCCAATATCAAATGATACCATGTCAAAACTGATGCCAGGTATATATCTTTAGATTCTGGTAGACCCAAACATGTAAAACCATCTATGTTCATAATACACTTACTTGTATGTCTTGTTTGTCTCATTCAATGCATGCCATCTCTTTGGAAAATTTCATTGACCGGTAGCTTTGAAACCCAGAGGTACTGTAATTCCTCTAATATGAACACAGCCCACACAATGTAAATGAACAACTCCGGGTCCATTATTTCTATTTGAAACAGGATATATTTTTCAGAAAAATATACAAATATTCATGTAAAGATTTAGAGTATGATTCACTTCTAGCTATGTAAAAGGTGCCAAGTGTACATCAAACTCTTTTAGAAGCCAGCCATTTTAAGAACACTGTTTGAGATGCTAAAGTTTCCATTAGAGCAGTTTCTCCCTCAAAAGAAACATAAGTCAGGTTAGGTCAGGGAACTAGCTTTCAGATGGTTAAAATTAAGTGAAGCTTTCCCTCTTTCCATCAAAGTGACAAATGCACTAACTTTTCTGTTTGACAATTTAAAACATGAATGACACCTGACCATTCTGAGTCAGCCATGTTGGCATCCATCTGTATGGGCCTTTATGTGCAATTATGAAGATGCAAATTTGTATGACAACACAGGTCCTGTAATCAGCCTGCCGAGACAAGAGACATGAGGTATCACTGATGCCTTTCCTGTTTCTATACTATGCAAGTTAGATCTAGAGTAACAGTATCAGTGGCCACAAGCTGAATATGCCAGAACAGATAAAGAGAGTGGATGCACTAAAAAAAAAAAAAAAAAAAAAAAAAAAAAAAAATAATCCTCATTTCAGTGAGGCCAGACAGCTCAAAATTACATACTTCAGGTTCCAGCCCAGAGATGTCACAAGGATGGAGCTAACCTCAAGTGTATGAGTTACACTGCTGATGGTCACAGAACTACTTACTTGGTTAAGTATCATGGTACATCAAAGTTCCTGTAAGTACATTAGCAGGTCCTTTGAAATGAGAGGGATATTCTATAGGTCCTTCATGTATCAAAGTCATAGACTAAATTAATTGTCCTTAGAACCACTCTCCGGCAACTGGTACTTGCGCTCACACTTTCACACTCTTGCCCTCCAAAGCAGAGTCCCCGCATTCAGGTTGCCCACTCAGAAGAGTTTCTGCCCCTTGCTAGCCCTCAGACCATGCTTGGGTATTGTCTGAGTGAGTACTGTTTGACATGAGCCAAAGCCATCCCTGGGACCTCTTTAAAAATTTAGCAGCACAGGCAACTGAAGCCCAGTGCCTGGGAACATTCCTTGCCACTTTTTAATTTACTAGAATAGTTGTAGCCTCAGAGACTGAACATTCATCTCAGGTTACTTACACAAGCATGCACAGAGGCAGGAGAAAATTGAGAGGCAGATAGTTAGGAAAACAATCACTTTGTGCTTTCTACAAAGCTGCATATACTTAACTGTGATAATCTGGACAAAAGAAAACGCACTTTCACCAGTCTGTTGAAATGCAGGAACATTTCAGACCATGGCACTATTTGTGTGCCAGATTAAAATCTATCCAATAAGTACTTACAAGCCACATATATCCTAAAAAATAATACTAATAAAACATTTTCTATAAAATTAAAAATTGCACTTAAAATGGTGCACTTAAAAATGACTAGACCATGTTTTGTAAACTAACATGTTTTGTAAACTAAAAAAAAGAATTGCAAAACAAAACAGTCCTTTAGATGTCTAATCCAGTTTGAAAGGTGACACTTTAAGGAAAATAATAGTAATGCAAAAGGAGAAATTCCTAGGCAGCCTTAAGGGTTTGTTAGGCATCCATTCTCCAAAACTGGAGCAGTCCCCTTCTCCATCAATGCTTTCATTGCACTTTCAGACAGTGTAAAGTATATGCTGATGTGCAAGCTTCAAATGCAGCCCTTCAACTGTTGGCACTGAAGTCACTGCCTAATTTTTCCTTCTTTCCTATTTATGTACACTTCTGTGAAATTAGATACACTCATCTGCGCATACTGTAAAAATATAAGTTCTTTTGAAAACTGTTCAGAAAAGACACTGGAGCTAATGTACCTTACAGTATATGACTCTACTGAGAATAAATGAGGGGGGAGTGAACTGAAAGAAGGGACAGAGGATAGTTGAGTCCCAGCAATAACACAGAACAGGCAGGAAGTTGCTAATGAAACTGAATCTGACAGCAGCTGGGCTGTGTTGCATACTGTCTAGCAGAGATTTCACTGGACTGTCCAGAGGATAACAGGGGGATGTGCAGCCTTGCATGCACATTGCAGTTTACAACTGAAAAATAATTATAGTTTTTTTATACTAACATATATAAATATATCATGACAATTTATTTGAAGAAGAGAGAATAATATTGCTTGCTTCATAATTTTTCCTCCAAAAGCATGTGGCATTTGTCAGTTCAGCAGCACTAGTAAGCCTGTGCACAGTCCTTTACATGATGCCTTTAGCTCAGGTTGGTGCTACATCAGAAGTCTCCACTGTGCAATGTATATATACCTTGTTTCTATCTGAGTTACAGCGGTGCGTTCTCAGAAGGCACAAGTGTCCACTGAAACCTCTGTATGTCTTATCTGAAGGGGAAGGCCATTATACTTCAATGACTAGACATAGGACCTTTAAGTCAAACAAGCCTGTTTGAAAAAAAGTAGACATCTGTATATGCAATTTGTGCAACTTCCTGGGCAATTTCAATAAAAAATTTGTCAGGATGATTTGCCCTTTGCAGTATTCAGACTGACATGGATGTTCAACTGGTCCAGATGAATTATTAGAAAATAAATTAAATTGTTTTACCAGCTAAAATCAAGTAAGTTATCTCTGAAAACAAGATGGAAACACCCTGAATGGCCCTGAGATATGCTTCAAGAATTGAAAGTGGGGAACAGTGTCACTTTTTAAATTCACCAGTTTTTGAAGAATTACCAAACTATCACATGAACAGGACAGGCTTTGAAATGCTTTCCAGGACTGTAGGTTTAAAGGGAGGAATTTCTCACAAAGAAGAGTAAAATGAAACCTGTAGTGTGGGGAGGAACCACACCATTTTCTAATTCATCACAGATAAAAGCCAAGCACCAAGCCACAAACTGAGCTGGGATTACTGTGGGTCTTTTAATAAATGACACCCTTTCTAGGTCAGAATCGTTAAAGAGAATCTGGAGGCTCATTTGGGGGCTGACAGGGAGTAGGATCATGCACGTTTCATTACTACATAGGTTACTTGTGTATTGCAGTCTTAGTTTTTGTGTAGCTGCTGGATAGTGCCATGGGTGCAGCCTTGCTTTGAAGGAGTGCTGGCATTTGCTGGCATGGGTATTTGATACAGTTTTGGTAAGGGCAGGTTTGGCAGCCTGGGCTCAGCTCCCTACTGCTGTAGCTACTTACTAATGTTCTCTGATCTAACTGGTTGACAAAAACAAGTATAGGCTAGTTTATAACCAGTGTGGCCATGCCTATACCATTTTTAACCTTTTGAAATGCAACTAATTTCCCTATATTTTACTCATCTGAGATCAGAATTATAGTCAATTCTGGCCATGTGGGATAGGGAAACTTTGAACAGAAATAATGGTAATAATAGCAATGTAAAGTGTGTTCAGTGGCATGGGAGGGACAGAAATTCTCCCATCCCACTGCAGGTCTGAAATGAATAAGGATTTCTAACACCCATATCAACGAGGAAGATACATCCTAGATGAAGCCCTTGCAGGGTATTCACTGGTCTGGCAGTGTTACTGAAATCTGGACAAGATATTGTCTTGAAAGATTTATTGGGTCCCTGGATGTCCAGGGCAAATCCATATAGCCTGGTTGCCCTAACCTGTGCTTTCAGAATCATGCAGGGTGATCTGACAGAGTCAGATGAGTTGTTCTGAAAGCACATAAGACACATACTTAAGACGTTAAATTCCTTCTTGTGGTTCCTGCCTCCTTCCTAGACACCAAAGGGATATTAGCTCATGAGTTAGGACAAGCTCCTAACTTTTAGCTAAATCAACATTAAGTGAAACAACTCCAGTGTAGTTGAAGCCTTCCAGGTCAGTGTTGCCATTAGCTAAAGACAGCTACAGCAGGCAAATGAAATCAACTGTCAGCAATGTCCATCTGCTTGCTCCTACCCACCTCCCCCAGGCCATCGCCTCCTCAGTTCTGCTCGCTGAATTAGTTGTCTGTGCACTTTGGGTTTGTGAAAGAATTCTTGGGAAAAACATTAATGGATAATGGAGGTTTTCCCAACTAGGGTCTTGGAATGAGCTGCTGAAGTTGGGGTGGAAACCCCCAAACATGAGTCAGCAGCAGCTGGACTGCATCAGTCAAACATGACTGAAGCTTCTGTTTTGTGGGCTTGAGCCCCAGCCCTGCACCACCAAGTATTCTGTATGTTATAAAAGTCTTCTTCTCTAAGAGTGTTTCTCCCCTGTATGTTATGGGTTAGCACAGGAGAGGAGCAGAGAAAGCACATGGTGGATCCTCAGGCAGACACAGTGCAGCAACAACCCAGCCAGGGCTCCTCAATGGGAAACATGAGAAACCAGCAGTGTGGCCATACTGACGACTCAGTGCCATGGGTAGTAAAGGGGTGGGTTAAACCATCTCAGCAGCAAGAACCTTCCAGTTAGTTATACTGTGATGGATTTCCTAAAATGCCTTCATATCATCCTCAGAGAAAATGTTCAGTGGTAGGTCACAAAAAAAAAAAAGAAATATTTGGGCATATTCAGTTCCGGCTGAATGGTTCTTATTTTTTCAAAAGGTTTTTCTATACACACGATGCTACAAATAGCATTCAGATGACATTATGTAGCCCCTCGTCCCTTCAATCCCTGGTGGCTTGAAAGCTGCAGGCTGTGTGTGCGCTCACATCCCTTGGAAGGACTACAGTAATATGCAAATGGCACATGTCATCACTAATTCCTGGGAACGAGAGAGAAAATATACAAAAAGTTTAATGAACGGAAGAAGAAAGGAAAGTGGTAACTGACATTTCTAGCTAGGGAATATGACAATCAACAGCAGGGCTACCAGCCAAATCCTCTTATAGGCCCGAAAATGCTAAAAGCTTTAGCTGAGTGTAAACAAATGCCATGTTCTGAGGAAAGCAGTCTTTGGGGACAGATCTGTTAACCATCAGCGGGCATGTTTCATCTCACCGCTCATTTTGAGGAAGTTAAAGGGAGCTTTGTGTACCTGCTTACATACAGGAGCTGTGAGTCCATGATGCAGGAAACCATTGCCTTCCCCTCAGGCCTAAAAGTGGAGACTATAGCTGCTGCCTATATATATAAAATATAATATAGACCATTTATAAACACCAAGTTCTTCAAATGACTTCCCTTAGGCTACCACTTTGCAATTTATACACAAAGAGAGTAAGGGAAATGTCAAGTTCAGGTGAAAACTGAGGACAGATTTATTTTTTAATTTGGCATAAAAAGTGAACCTGTCTTGTTATATCAGCCTGCAATAGTATGAAGTATTGTTTAATGCTTAAGGAAAATTAACCATATCTTTGAAGTCATGCCTTAAAAATCTGTGCAAGGTAAAGCACAAAGCCAGGAGAGCATTTAACTACTCATTTAACCCTTAGCTCAAGAATAGTCCCTCTGGAGGCAATGGCAATGTTCATGTGCTTGATGTCTTGCCCAGGCTCTGATGTACCTCTGCCTCAGTGGCCTTCCTCCGTGAAAGGAGGAAATCTCCTGTGAACCTTCAAAGAAAACTGGTAAGAAGCTAAAGCGATGCTAAAAATTCTTCTGTCTGAGGAATTGCTCTGATTGTGTTTACTCTGCTAGGATGTCTCCTTCCTGCAGGAGTAGCTTGCTGTCATCAGACATGGCACTGCACTGTGTGAGTGTGGATCTGTGGGTTTGAAGAGGCAACAAGAAGTGCCTGGTGAGTCTTCTCTGGTGTTATTCCATCACAGTGAGGGGAGCACCCCAGCTGCAAGCTGGTTTCAGTGATGGCACAGCCCCTCACCCACTGAAATTTTGTGGGTTTTCTTTATTTGCCTATAGCAGCAATAAATCTGTGGTTAACCTAGTGATGGCTCGTGGCTCATGATGTTAAAATAATTACAATTTGATAAACAAACTCCTGAAGGAATGTCCTTGGCAAGAAAAAGATATGTTTGAAAAATAACACAAGCCATAAAGTCAGGTCAAATCAATTTAATTTTCTGGGTCTGTTTGGCAATGTTAAAATGATGCAGTTAGTTGCAAAGTCTCTTTGCTTGTTTTTTACACTGTAATTAGAACATAGCCCTCTGGTGATTTTTTTCATCCCACAGGTACTTTTGGGATAGCTCACCTACAAGTTATGAATGTTTACAGGTAAAAGTCTTTTTTTTTTTTTTTCCTTGTGTCCAGGATCATTGACCTTGCTGCTGGCTGGAGCTGTGCCATCAGCTGCATCCCAGACTGTGTCCCAGTCTGGGCAGGTCCGGTCTCCCACATTCCTCCCCACCTCTCCTGCCCTTCCTTGGGCTGCACCTGTGCCAGCCATCACCCCTACAGGCACTTGCTTATGTGGAGGTCAAGAATTTGCACTCCCTCACTGTCTACCAGATCTCCAGAGTGTTTGTTTTACAAATAAAGTCTACCTGCAGGAGCAGTGATACTGTTTTAAGGTGTTATAAATACAGACTGGTTTTGATAACTCACAGACCTACCTCAGGGTTAAAGTGAACTTTGGATCAATTATTACCTGAGTTATAGCCACTAATCCATCTTTCCTAAAACTCATTCTAAGGGCTGGAACTCCTCTGAGCAATCTCAAACAAACGTTTTCATGTACAAGAATCATTAGGTGGCTGAAAGTATCATAGAATCATTAAGGTTGGAAAAAACCTCCAAGATCATCTTGTCCAACCATTCCCTTAATACCAATATCACTCACTAAACCATGCTGCTAAGCACCACGTCCAACCTTTCCTTAAACACCCCCACCGACGGTGACTCCACCACCTCCCTGGGCAACACATTCCAATGCTCCCACACAGCAAGACAGGCAAATGCCCTCTTGCCCCACTGAACCTCTGATGTAATGTTGTACACAGGACTTCATGCACTTGTATGGGGCAGATTCTGCAATGAGAGGGAGGGAGCAGGATGTAAGGACTTTCCCAAACCAGTGAAATTTTGATTTGCCCATAAAATCACAGAAAATGCCTTCTGTCTTCTGTTTCTTACTTCAAATGTTTGTGAAGACACAGTCCAGTGACTCTCACATTCAAGGAGAATCATTAAGTCAAGTTAAAAAAACACAGGCTTGGACATGATACTACAGTCCCACATTGCACATCAATTTTTTTCTATTGTCACTGGTAATCTTCCTTTACTATGATCCTTCCTACATCAGATCATAATATCTTCCTAAATTAATTGTAAACATAATTACATTACCATAAGCTTTTTTTAATTCCCTCTGCCCAGGAAGGGGACGTTTTTCAATGGCTTTTGTTGATCTTGTATTCCTGTCACCATTTTTAGGCGTATCAGATCTATGATTTTTGTTTCAAGTTTTCTTTCCTGTATAAAAGCTTAGGAACTATAAAGCCTTAATATAAATTGAATTTCATTAGAATAATTACTAGGGAATATAGCACAGCATTGATACAAACACCTCCTACCTGCTCTGTGAATAGAAAATCATCAAGGTACAAGAAGAAAAGTGATTGGGAGATGGTCAGGAACTCTGATATTTGACTGGGCTTTTTCTTATTGTAGGTGCAAAACTTGAATAGGACAGAAATTATATCTGCAGCTCAAGTGATTGTAGTCCAAATGATGAGGTAACCTTAAAAAGAAATATTTATTTCAGGAAAGCTCTACTTTAATAAGCTGCAAAAGTAAGGAATAGGTCAAGGAAAATGTGGGATGTGCTGGCAAATGGTCATGAAATGTGTACAAGTATGTGTTGGCTTTGCTCTGCAGACTTTCCAAGTACCTGAAGCCATAAGTGATTGTTCTTGGAATGCATTATTAAATTATAAATACATAGTTAACAAACAGAATAAGTATTTGTGGATGTCAGTCATAAGTGTAAGGAAATATCCAGGAGAGCATAGCCAGAAGGAAAGTGCCTGCCATTGTAGAGTAATGCATGTGTGTGGTATTCAAAATATATTATTGAGGTAACACAATACCATACAGCATATGACTAGCAAAACCATAGACTTACGCTGCTACTGATCTGGCTGAAAATATATTTAACAGAGATCTAGAACATTAAATAAATGAAATTTTGGATCTTAAGCCAGTGAATCAATTCAGCATCTTCCATTCCAAGAAAGTTTCAAATAGGAAAATAAAATCACTGTCTAAACAACAATTAATTTTATTGTGAAATATTGCAATTGGAAAAAAAAAAAAAAAAAAAAAAAAAAAAAAAAACCTTTTTATGGTTTCATTTTCATGCCTAAAAATTGATATATTTCCATGAGTAACATTTATAGGATTTCAAGGGAAAAAGTTCACATTAGTAGTACAGAGAATAAGCACAATAAAATACAACTCTCCCTACCTATACGTTAATTCTTATCTGGTGAATTTTGAAAAAGCTAGCAAAAGATTTTGGAACACAGGAAGGCATGGTCTTCCTCTGAATCTGGTCTCCTATGAAGTGCCCAAAGATGTTTCTGAGTGCATGGAACTACAAAGTAACATTTCATTCAATTAGGGAAAAAAATTGATGAGGAGTCCCAGAGGGCAGGGTAGACAATTGCGAGTTTTACAGAGGGTAATGGAGGAGCACAGGGACTAGACTTTTGATAAAATAATTGGGGATTTCATATTGCAGAATTTAAGGAACATCACATGAATTGAGAAGTATTTAACAAAGCAGAATGAAAAAGTATAAATATATTTCCCATCTTGGAGTGACAAAATTAGAAAAGAAATACCATTAACACATAAGAAAAGGCAGTTTTTAAGAAACTGTCCAAAATGAGGTTGGGGCACTCCTGTTGTAGGAATTTTTATCATAGAAACAATCAGTCAAAGACAGCTTCTAGTTATCCCATTTTGGGATGTCACTACAGCCTTTGAGAAATGTGTTAAGTTTTCTGACTTCAGAGAAACAAGACAACTGCTGTTTTGACCCATCCCATTTCCTCACCTCCAACTCTTTTTTTTTTTTTTTTTCTTTTTTTTTTTCTTTTTTTTTCCTGAAGGACGAAACAGGGTTCAACCAAGAGGTAACAGCAGCAAAAAGACTTCCTTGCATGAGGGAGCAGTGGAGAATGTGTGCCAGCACTGCCTGCTTCTGTGCAGGTGCCTTTCTCACCATAGGGCAGGTATTATGGCCCCACTAAACACCTTCCCTGGGGCCAAGCACCCTCCTTAGGGACACGAGAGGAGGAGAGGCAGCATTCAGTGCCCAATCCCCATCAGTGGGAAAGGCAGAGGGTATCTAAACCTAGCTGGCAGCTAAACATGAACAGTTCAACAGCAACAGACTGGCCAGGTCAGACCCAGGGATGTTTCTGAAGCTCCTTTATCCTTTCTCTCCTGGACACAACAGTTCTCCCTTAGCATCCATCCTTTCTTTTCAGACTGAGATGAGGCAACAGGAGCCACAGAACTGAAATTATTATTGAATTTAGGATTTCTAAAGGTAATATTGAAGGCTTAAGTTTTCTCAGCAATTGGCACGTACAATTTATTCCCTCTGTGTTATAGTGCCTTAACAACCAGAACAGTAATTGATACCAAAACCTCAATGTTTTCTATGGGAGTCCTCTGAACTGAGGGCTCCAGGGCCACTGGCAGGTGGGAGATTTCAATCAGATTACCTGAAAGGGTACTGGGAGAATGATAAATGAAGGTAATCAGTCACTGTCCATGCAGCCCTGCCTGCTCTGTAAAGAACAAGGCAGAGCTGCTCCTTCATGGGAAATCACAGAGAATCCCAGCTCCTTGTAAACTGGGTGTTTAACACATCATGTCCAAAATAAAATACCTCCAGTACAACGTGGAGAAAAGAAGGAATGGGGCAGGTGAAAAGAAGCCTTTTAATGCTTTAAAAGAAGCCTTGAGTCTTTTTCCTTATATATAAAAGCAGACACAAAACTACTTTTGACACAAGTCACTCAAGTTCAGGTCCCTGATTTCATAGTTATGGTTTTCTGTTATAATTATTCTGTTGGCATTAAAGGTAGCCTTCAGTTTTAAACATTTGATTGTAAGGATTGTAAGTGTTACTATAGAAGTGGGTGTTTCTGTCTTTTACTAAATCTTCATGTCGTGTTTTTTTGTTGTTGTCTTGTTTGTTTTTTCCTAAGTAACACCTACTCATGCCTTTGATTTTTGTGTACAGCACAAACAGATGCAGTTGTGGCTGGAAATGGGCCTGACC
Source organism: Nettapus auritus (assembly GCA_011076525.1). Classification (NCBI taxonomy): domain Eukaryota; kingdom Metazoa; phylum Chordata; class Aves; order Anseriformes; family Anatidae; genus Nettapus; species Nettapus auritus. Next base: position 124,243,721 of record CM021766.1, on the reverse strand, counting down.
TGTTGGTTCAGGTTGAGGATTGGACCCCTCAGCAGTCGGTAGCATGCAGACTGAGCCTGCTGCTAATTGCTGTGTGATTAAAGCCAATGCTGATTTAAGGCACATATCCATGCAGTAATAAGCTTACAGATAAAGGAGCACTTCCCGTCAATGGTGTTACAAGCAAGAATTGTAGGTACATTTATCTATATTTAAATTCCAACTAACTAGGAAGTGAGAGTAAGCAGTAACCACTCCAGCAGGCCAGCTGTCCCTTTATGGCTATCGAGCTGTAAAGTTCTCATTGAGAAAAGGTGTCAGAATACCTAGAGAGAGCAAATCACATGGAGGCATTGAAGATTTACTGCAGACATATGCAGCCAGGAATTAATTTGGCTGGAAGTTGCTGATGCCGTTGAAGGAGAAAGGGTTTGCTCATCTCATAGGCTGTGGTATTTTACACATTTTCCAGTGTTCTTCAGAGCAGAAAACCATATGTAAATCTCTTCAAAAACATGGTAAACATAATTGTAGCTAAATCCATTTTAGCTTGTAACAGGCCAATCACAGGCAAATCTCTTGCCTGTGATTGTAATTGGGACCATGTTTGTAGACTCGGGGTAAATCCTGAGTTCTTCCCCCTCTGTCCCTGGGAAAGAAGCTACCCTGGATCTAGAGGACCTGTGTTTGGCCAGGGAGGGAAAAAAATCTCTTAATTGGCTGGAAACTGTCCTATGCTTCGACAAGTTTCTGTGTTTTCACATCACAGCCTGTTCCTCGAAAGGGCATCCTGCACTGCACTGTGTGGGGAAAAAAAAAAAAAAAAAAAAAAAAAAAAAAAAAAAAAAAACACAAAAAACTGTTTCATCTGCAGATAATGAGTTACCACTGCAAATGGCTAGCAAATGATCAAATTATGAAAGCAAAGTGCTTTGTGATCCACACAACTGCCTCTCCATCATTGTGTACATGTCTCAGAGGAGAAGGAGAGTTGTCAAGGAGGATGGATGCTGGCTGTTTGCACAACCACTGAAATCAGTTGGTGTGGGGCTGAGAGGTGAAAATTTTGTCCAAGGACAGCTTTGGTTATGCAAGATGCCTTGGGCACATTAAAACCATTCCAAAGGAAAGCATATGCTGGTTATTCAGTCCAGTCAGTTATGAATAGCTGCTGCAAAACTGCCCCTGACCTCTGAAGGGTGCAGGTGTGAGTGGAACCCAGGGAGATCCTGAAGCCTTAGTGCCAGAAATCTCAATGGGTTCTAAGGCTGAAATACTGAAACCAGATGAAAGAGTTAATATGAGGAGAGCCTATGAGACTCCAAATTTGGGTTTTATACATTATATATGCAGATATAGAAAAGAAGTGGGATCAAAGGTTGTTCTTAGTAACACTATGAATCCTTACAAACTCCATGGAAGTCAGTGAATCTTGTTGCAAATATATGCAGACTTCTCCCAGTATGTATGTTACTGTATTTAACTAGTTAAGTAAACATTTCTCTAATTTGACTACCATACTGCACAGGAAAAGTATAATGAAAACTAGCCACAAAGTTTTAGGAATGCAGTTACTATGCATAAAACAAGCCCATATTATCATTTCTTCTCATGGGAAGTGCGCTAAGCTCAAAGATTTTTACCAATACATTTGCTGCAAAGAATACATTTTAAGGAGATGAAAAAATGGCTAAGAAATATTGACTCACATTGTAGGATGTTCAAGCCCCATCCAACCAGGCCTTGAACACCTCCAGGGATGGGGCAACCACAGCTTCGCTGGGCAGCCTGTGCCAGTGCCTCACCCCACTCTGAGTGAAAAACTTCCTCCTAATATCTCATCTAAATCTCCCCTCATTTAGTTTAAAGCCATTCCCCTTTGTCCTATCACTACAGCCCCTGACACAGAGTCCCTCCCCAGCTTTCCTGTAGGCCCCCTTTAGGTACTGGAAGGCCAATGTAAGGTCTCCCCAGAGCCTTCTCTTCTCCAGGCTGAACAACCCCAAATCCCTCAGCCTGTATTTGTAGAAGAGGTGCTCCAGCCTCTGATCATCCTTGTGGCCCTCCTCTGGACTCACTCTAATAGGTCTGAGTTTTTTTGAATTGATATTGAGGTGTGATATAAATTTGAGATACGATGTTTGTATTTACAAAAACATAAGACTTTTTATTGGACAAAACAGGCAGCAGTCCAAACCGTCCATCACTTTTCATATCATTAAACATTTCAGGTATTGTTACTTTTGGTCCAGTAACAAATAATGATATAATTTGATGAACCAGTTGTAAATACAAAACTCTCTGCTGTGAATCAGAAAAGCATATTGCAATTCTCACACTGATAAAAGTACTAGCAATGCTGTAAGAAATATACAGGCATTTATTCCTGGAGAGATTCCTATGGGAGATGTTTTTTCCATGCCTGATACAATGTGTGCTTTACAGGATCAAGATCACTGGAAGCACTCGCAGCCTGGCCATAGTACATGCAGATTCAGAAATCTCTTAGTAGAGAATTTGGTGGGGTCAGCTCTGTTGTGCACAGGTCTGATTTTAGGACTCCCTATTTTATCCTCTCATTGTGCTATTTTGCTTTTTCTCCCACCTACTAATAGAAAAAAAGTTATTTATTTACGTAATGACTTTGGCCCATAGAAGTACCATTCCAGCAATGTGACAAAGTGGGTCTGCAGGCACTGCTGAGGATGCTTACAAACTGAGTACAATAGGAACTGACTGGGACTTGCTTCCCTGGACTCACCACTGAGAGAGCTGCGTGGGTGCTATAGAAAAAGCAGAATATGAGAGCACAATTTATATTACTTATTTTTATAAGCAACTCAACACTTATACTGAACGTTGTAGCTTTGGATTCCCTCTCATAAGAGATGACACAGGGTACATTTGACTCAAAGAAATTCACAGTGCTTATTGCTTTTTCCTCTCAGTATTTTTAGGCATTAACATCTCAGACACATTTTTTTTTTTTGCATTTCTCTAATGCCACTATTTTATTAAACCCCTTATGTAAAACCACATCAGTAGTACTGAGGGAAAATAATACCCACACCAATTTAGATATAGTCAAATCAAAACCATTTTCACAAATGACTGGCAGATTTTTGCATTTGGTTTACATGCTTGGGTACATTTGTTTTTAGTACTTACTTGTTTTTAATGAGTAAATTTGTTTACACTACAGGGAACTTAAATAATTGTAAACAGAATCTGGATGGCTTTTTCAAAGGAGGACTCATAGACTTTTCAGAATGTTTTGACATACAACAATCATAGCAGCCTTTATTTTTTCTCTACAGGCTCCAGCATGTCATATATACACTATGTTTTTGTTTGTTTGTTTGTTTGTTGTTATTTTATTTTATTTTATTTTATTGTAAATGCCACCCCTCAGGACTTTTCTGCAGAAGTCCCTGCTGAGGATAAGGGACATGGCTGGAATATCTGGGAGCAACCCTGACCCACCATTCCAGCCTCCAGTGCAGCCTGGACACAGACACTCAGAGTTCATTTCAACATAATCCTGAGACCACTCAATTTCACAAGGGGTTTCAACCAATTGCAGATATGAAGTTGTCTTGGCCTGGTCCTGTTTTTCCATCTTGCAATGAATGTAACTTCATAAGACTGAATCTAATTTATTTGCCGCAATAAAATTATCACACACAAAAAAACTGTCAGACCTAAGTTTTGAAATCCTTACTCAGATTTAATTAAGCAAAAGTCCTGGCTTTAATTAGAAAAAAATATCTTATACTCCCAATTCATCTGCAATACTTCACACAAAACACAATTATGTTCCGCAGTGGAAACAATTTTTAGTCTTCTACCACAAATAATAATAATAAAATAAAAATAAAAAGCATGTGAAAAGTGATATGTTGAAATGAAGAGCTCTTCGAATGATTTGAGTTCTAACAACAATATTCTTAATATTAGATTTTATGTAAGAAGTAAAATTTCTAAACCATTTAACTAACATCAGGTGCCTGAGAATTCTTGTGGTTATACACCATATTTCTGATGCTTGTCCTATACATCAGGTTTCCCCTTAACTTCACTGGAACCAGGATTTCCCTGGCAGTACCCTTTGTGGTATATAGCAGTTTCCCTAGGTTCCCTTCCCAGTTTTGCAGCTATGTCACATTCATTCACAACAAATGTAACAAAAACCTAAAGTCTCAATTTTTCCTAATATTTACCCACACGGGCATGAATAATAAGCCCACAAAAATGATCTCGTTGAAATTAATTGAACTGCTCATATGAGTAAAAATTTTGCCTTCTGATTTGTATCAGATGTGCAGAAAATGGTCTCAACATTTCATCACTCTGATAATTAAATAAAAAATTCTATATGCTGAAGAGAAAAGGCTGAATATGAGAGATTCCTCTGCCAGAGTGGTGAAAGCTTAGAGCAAGTGTACAGATTTAGGCTGAAGAAACACGCAGGCATTTGGGCCACGCTTCAGTTCATCTGGTATGTGCAAGGAACCATAATTACAAACACAGGAATGTCTGACATGTACTTGCCCACATTGCGCTGTTGCGTCTCTTCCAGAGCAGGCAGTAAATATATGACTGTAGAGTTACAGTACAGATAATATGAAAACAATTATCATGGGTAATTTCAGGCACTTCTGCAGGGCAGTCATGTTTGCTGGCCCCTGTTAAGTCTTCTTCCCCAAATTCCAGCCAACTTGAACAAGATGGGTTTGAAAGTTCAGCTTAAACTCAAATATTATCCCTCTTTTATAACTCCTCATTTGCCAGGGAATGATTAAAAGGACAGAGAGAAGAAAAACAGAAGGGATAGTAAAGACGGTTGATCAGAAATTTGTTATAAATTAGGCTGTAAGTCAGCTTCAGTGAAATGAAAACTGTGCTTTCAGCAGTGCTAAGCTCTACCACAAGACAAATGATCTAGTTAGTCATTATTATACAGCCACTATAGCTGTAGTGCTTACTGGTTTGTGTGAGCTCACCTGTGTTTTTTTGTTTGGTTTTTTTGTTTGTTTGTTTGTTTATTTGTTTCTAAGAGTGGAAGGATGTTATTTTATCACCAAATCATCACATAAGCTTCTTCTTAGTTAGAAATCCACTTTCTTCTCTTGAAGTGAGTCACCATGAGTAATAAACAACATGAGATTCTGACAAATCTGGGAGGTGGCAGGAGGATGGAAGTTTCATAAAATTTTCTCAGTTTTTTAAGATATAAAGTATATAAAAGTTCTCAAATATGAAATTCTGAGAGACTTGACTTACCTTAATATTCACTTTTCATACACCATAAATTAATATTAAGAACATTCACTAATGCAAATCTAAAAGCTACTGAATATTTTCACCTGTCTCTCAAAATATATAAACATTTTCATATGCATCTGTAGAATCATATCTAATCACCACTTCAATAAACAGTGGGGAAAATGTGGGGAGGGGGAGATGTTTTTCTCCTTTCACTAAATTATAAAGTGCTAATTTATAATTTACAATATCCTTAATACAGACACTGGTTCTGCAGTATGTGAGATATTCAGGGAATGACTGAAAAATATGCACATCTGTGATTTGTACAGGTGTCACAGGTATTAAACTGTCTCCTGTATGGAACTTTTTAGGACTATTTACTGCTTCAGCCAAACTCTGCTGTCAGTACTCTGGTCCACCTTTCAGCATGTGACTACAAAAAAAGCAAAGAGTTTTATGCAGGAGCCCGAACATTTATGTGCCTTATACTGAAAAGAAATGTGGTGAAGGCAGCTCTGAAATCACGGTGTAGGGAATTCTCTTCTGAATCTAGTAAGACAAGCCTTAAGGCTTGTTGGGCTTATTGTCAGGTGGGGTGGGTCGCACTGCAGGACCTCCAGCTATGCAGCATCACCTGTTCACGGTCAGCCTAAGAGAATGCGGCCCCAGTGGGGCTCTGAGTCCCTGGGCTGCCCCAGCAGCTGTGACAGACTGGGGGGCTTGGGACGGTCACCTCCCCCAGCAGGGAGGTGCTGGCCTGGCAGCCAGGCACTCAGCTGGCCTGAAATCTGGCCTGAAGTCGATCTTCTTCCCGGTACTGACATTTAATTTTCTGTTTGAAGCTTGTTGCTAAACAGGTGGAAGAACACCCACTTAGACACAGGTTTTCCAGTGTTTCTGCATCTGATGTTGGAGCCAGATTTGGGTTCAGACACCGAGTTCTTACAAATCCTCAAAATATCTGACAGCCCTACTATATTTTATTTACAGCTAATCTGTAACAGGAACTCAGCATGCAACAAACCATCCTCCACCAGGCATCCAAAATGGAAACGGCTTTTTTGAAAATGGTCCCCCAGTGGCTAGGAGGATGGGAGAAGGAGGTAGGCATACTATGTTCAAGGATTTGCCATCAAGAAATATATAAGTATGGACTGTGAAGTGCTATGTAAAGAACCATAGTGTCCTAAATTTGTATCAGATCCTCCATGCATTTACTATACACATAGTCCACACACATGTGTAGTACGTCTAATGTGACACAAGTATTGGATTTACTGTGCACGTGCTGTAAAGCTCATCTGTGTGCATGTAGTGGAAATATTTGGCATTTGGGGAGTAGAATTTGTATAAACAAGAACATGCAGTCCTCCTTATGTATCAAACCCTTCCAAAAGTTTTACTGCTGTGACCCAAGTGGCACAAAATACCCACTGAAAATCTGAATACTGGGTAGAAAATACTGTGCTTGCTCACAACCAAAAGCTACCTAGCAACAGGGCAGTCATTCCAAGCAAGAAGATTGTTAAAAGCTTTTAGAAAGTAATACAACACCTTAATAGCACCTCCCATACTTAAAGGGAATGATTAAACACTCCTGAGGCTGACAGTGACAGTTGACATCTCTGTTGAAACTAACACGGATTGTGTTTATGGCTTAGACGTCTTTTCACACTGGAAATGGTTTTTCCATTTCCTTCTCCTTTATTTAGCAAATATATATATATATATATTTTAGCATACTTCAAGATTGGGATAATTTAAGCATTGATCCTGAAATCTAAGCCATCTTGGTGTGGATACAGGATTGCAGTTTGTGCAGAGCCTTGTTGGTTTTCAGACTTCATATACAAATTTCTGATTCGAGTTGTGGTGCCTTTTATTACATGTTCACACAGAAATATTCTGCTGGGAAAAATCATAACAAGTGCTAGCAAATAGTTGTATATTTTGTATGGAGATAAAGGGTCCCATTTTTAGAGTTTTTATCAGCTGCTGTCCAGATTTTAACACTCTGCCTGATGTACAGCACAGCAGAAAACAAAAACAAAAACAAAAACAAAAACAAACGAACAACAACAACAAAAAAACTAACTAACAAAATGTCTGACTTGTCTGACTTTCAGGGGAATTATCATACCTTCTGTTGTTTTCTTTTGAACTGGGAATCACTTACAGTCTCTCCTCCAAGATACTGTAACTCAAGAAAGAGAAACCAGGAGGGTGCACACAGAAACCATCTAGTTTTCAAGCAATTAAGTCTATTTGTTCCTGAAGTCTATTTGATTTCCTTCACAAATCCATATACTGTGCTAAAGTACTCCATGATCTATGAAGAACTGTGCACCACATGTTCATGTATGGTTACATTTTTTTATTAGAAGATGGTCTTTATACAATTTATTGTTTTACTTGGAGGCATATGAACTCTAGAGGATAAACTGTTTCAGTTTCTTCAGTCATAAATACTGTGTGATTTTTTGGGTCAACTGTATTTAAAAACCTGATATTTGTCAAAATAGTTTGATGCAATCTGGTACAGCAAGGGCTAGAGGATTCCTATGGCTCACATGACTCATCTGGGCTAAGGAGGAAAGCATGAAAAGAGGTTGTGAAGGTGAGACCTTCCTCCTCTGAGCTGGAAGGGCCAAGTGGGAAAGGCCACTAATCTGAATACTTCTATTTTGGTTTGATCCCTCAGACTCGTAAAGAGTTCAGAGATCAAGACCATGAAACCAGTTTGTCCCATTGGCTAGTGAGTGAACATGGAGAACATCTGAACATGGAGATGTTCACACAGATCAGATACTTGTTTAGGAATTCAGAAAAAAAATTGAATTGTAAACTCATAAAAAGTTTACCCACAAACGATTGTGGTTTGGTTTTGAATTAGTGAATCTCATAGGAAAAAAAAAAAAATGTACAAGCTGAAAAATCAGATTAATTTTTGCCTTCATGACAGACTTGTTTGCTAGTCAACTGGAAGTTTAACAAAAGATGTGGGGCTATGTAAAACAAAACCCTCTGCAAGTCATCTTGCTCAAAGCTATTAAGATTGTGCCTGGGGCATCACAGTCAAATGGACATTTTCCATCAATTAAGCAGCTGTTAGAGACAACTCTTTCTTTTTAAGACAATATTTATACAATTTCTATTCATCTGACATCCAACAGTGTCCTCCATCCTACACACAATTTTGTCTTGAGTACTATGGCAGGACATAGAATGAAATTGAGAAAAATCAGGATGGGTTTGGGGACAGTTATGAAAATGCAAAACAACTAATGGAAGTTACACTGGTTACAGGGAGAGGGTCTCTATGAAGGTGCCTGTTCAGTGCCCTGGGCTCTGAAATGATAAATAATTTTGAATACCTCCAAACATAGTGAAATTATACTTTTCTTTCTAACTGAAAACTTTATTTCTCATAAGGCAAACTTTTGTGTTTTTGTTTGTTTGTTTGTTTGTTTCACAAAAAGTTGTCTCTTCTTGCATGGGAAAACATGGATAGAGAAACATCAGTCAGTTAACAAGGACATAACACGGGGGTGATTCTGGGCTTGCAGAATCCCATCAGCTGAATAGCTTCAACATCTGAAACTAACCCAGCTTGTCACAAGATCCCATTTCTCCTCATACTATTGCCTTCATTCCAAACAGGTTGTAAAATATTTTGGGTTTGGTGAGGCTTCAGCTAGTGTTGTTAATTCAAAGCATGATATCCCTGTAACATCTGGAGTATCCTGTTTTATCTCATTAAAAAGCGGATATCCTTCAATGTAGCAACAAGTCTTGAAGTAGGTAGGTCCATATACTCTACGGCGAGCAGCAAAATGGAGGTCTATGATGGATGGAGACTGCTCAGCACCAACTGCCATGGTGGGAAGGTGTAGTGGGTTTACGTGGCAAGGTTTTGGTAGCAGGGGGCCAAAAGGGTGGCTTCTGTGAGAAGGAGCTAGAAGCTGCCCCATGTTTGGTAAGGGCCCCACTGCTGACCAGAGCTGAGCCAATAAGCGATGTTGTTTTGCGCCTCTGTGAGAGCATATTTAGGAGAGGGAAAAAAAAAATGCTGTGCCACTCAGTGGCTGGGAGGGTGAGAGGAGTGAGGAACAGCCTTGCAGGCATCAAGGTCAGTGAAGAAGGAGGTGGAGAGGTGCTCCAGGCACCGGAGCAGAAGTCCCCTGCGGCCTGTGGTGAGGACCATGGTGAAGCAGGATGTCCCCCTGCAGCCCATGGAGTACCACGGTGGAGCAGGGTTCCACGCTGCAGCCCGTGGAGGAGACCACGGTGGAGCAGGTGGACCTGCCCTGACGAAGACTGTGGCCTGTGGAAGACCCCTGCCAGAGCAGATTCCAGGCCGGACCTGTAGGCCATGGAGAGGAGACCATGCAGGAGCAGGTGACCCGGCAGGAGCTGCTGCCTGTGGGGGACCCAGGTTGGAGCAGTTTGCTCCTGAGGGATGGACCCCGTGGTACGGACCCATATGTGGAGCAGTTCTTTAAGAGCTGCTGCCTGTGGACAGCCCACACTGGATCAGTTCAGCAAGGACTGCATCCCATGGGTGGGACCCCACAGCATAGGGGACGAGAGTGATCAAGAAGGAGCAGCAGAGAAGAAGTGCTGTAGACTGACCATAACCCCCATTCCCCTGTTCCCCTGCACCGCTCAGGGGGAGGAGGTGGAAGAGGGTGGATGGGGGGGGAAGGTGCTTTTGGTTTCTTTCCTTTGTTTCTCACTTCTCTAGCTTGTTAGTAATAGGCAATAAATCTTACTATCTCCCTATGCTGAGTCTGTTTTGCCCATCACGATAATTGCTGGGTGATCTCCTAGTCCTTATCTCAACCCTTGAGCCCCTTTCATCGTATTTTCTCCCCTCTCCTCTTTGAGGAGGGGGAGTGAGAGAGCGGTTGTGGTGGAGCTCGGCCGCCCACCCGAGTAAAACCATCACAGAAGGCAGCTGTGGTGAGTGCTGGGTCTGGTCTCACACATGAAGGGTCCAGGGCTTCCACCCTCCTCCCCAGGAATCACTTGAAAAATGGCCTCAGGGACATCGCTGCCCTTAAAAAGCAGCAGCACCTTTTGCAGTTTTATGCCCAGTAAAACAAGTAATAAAAAGGGGTGGCAGAGCAAATAATAGAAAGGAGGGAACAATAAGGAGGGATTTACTGGCATAAATGGCAAAGCTCTTAAAGTAGACCTGGGACTTCATTAATTCATATTTTCTTGAAGTAGTGGGAGGCACAGAATAGGAAAACACTCATCATGGAAATAAAAGGGGAAGAATGGGAAAGAGGAAGTCAAGGTCTCTGTAAAGCAATGCCGTTTGTTATCACAGAATCACAGAATGGTCTAGGTTGGAAAAGACCTACAAGATCACCGAGTCTAACCTCTGACCTAATGCTAACAAGTCCTCCACTAAACCATATCCCTAAGCTCTACATCTAAATGTCTTTTAAAGACCTCCAGGAACAGTGACTCAACCACTTTCCTGGCAGCCTATTCCAGTGTCTAACTACCCTTTCAGTAAAGAAGTTCTTCCTAATATCCAACCCTGCCTGAGCTGTGTCTTAAAAAAATGGAGCTGCCACAAAGCCATCTCTTTGGGATTATTATTAACCCTCTAGTGCCAAAAGCAACAGCAGAAGTTTAACAGTCTTGCATAAGGCTTGGCCAAAACCTTCCCATCCTTACATCTTAGGTGGCACAACACACTGATGGCATGTTCCTGCTCACAGGTGAAGTCTCTGTTCCTACCAGTGCACCTGCTTGAGTAGAAACAGTTTCTAGAATCAGGGCTGAGGTTCAGGATATGGCACATGCAGCAGCGCAGATTCCTGCAAACATTGCTCTTCACACTGCCACACTTCTGCAGCTGTACCTTTGCAAATCCCTTCTGAAAATTCTTCCTTTGCCTCTGAACATTTAAATGCTCTTCTTCCATCGTATCTTTTTCTAGGTCTACCCATTGCTATTTTGTTTCTTGCTTCCCTTAGATATTTCTAGATTTCTGTGCCCTTCAACCACTTTCCCTGGCATTTAACTGGAAGTCAGATATAAACAAAATTTAGTGAAGGCATTCAAGACATTTGCATTATCCTTGGCACCCAATTTCCTTCTGAAATCAACACATGCTCTTTCCTTCTGTTCACAAAGCTGATTCAGAATAGCAGATCAAAAAGGCTGACAGTGAGACAAAGAACTGGCCCATAAAATGCAGCAGCTTAAATGAACTTTCCACCTTTCCACAATAAAGCATTCATAAGCACGGTAGCTAGATACTCACATCATTAATGATTCACTTGCAGCATATTCATTAGTAATAAGCACTAGTGTCATGTCAATAGTGCATCTAAATTGAGCTAATTACATTACTCGATGCCTCATATTTTATGAGTACAATTTATTCCCCATGGGAAAAGTCTTTGGCATCCCTCCAAAGCCAGGCAAACAGGGCTGGCACTTTATTTTCCATTGCAGAATGCTCATCATCATCCTCGGGTCTGTCCCATGGCCTGCAGTTTCCAGTAGCTGTGATATTTCCCAGTTTTTCCTGTGCACAAGATTGTGCATGGTGCTTCTACTTCACCTTTGCTTTGCACCCTCACTCCTTAGCCTCAGCCCCCTTGGCAGCTGCCAGCCATGGAATCTTTACTCCCACTGGAGATGGGCCACCACTGGCCACACCACAGATGCTTCTGGGAAAGAGCTGGTCTTGTTCTTTCTCAGTCTTCTGTTGCTTTATTATTGCCCTAACTGCCTGTGAGTTGCTGTGACCTTTTCAGTACATTCAAAATCCCATGAAACCTTCTGAGGCATTGTCCTGCATTGGGTAAATCCCAAGCACAACTCACGTTATACTTGGATTATTTTCAAGTTCCTCCACAGACTGGTGTGTGGCCAGAGGACACCACAATATGAACAGATGGAGAGATATTGTAAAGTGCCCAATCTGGCTCACTGAGGGGATGGCTTCCACTATGGGACACAATCATTGCATTCACTGAGGAGCAGGCCACTGTGGGACATAAGCACTGCTCTTCCATGCCTCAAACCTCTGGATGAAAACATTTTGTCATGAGTAAATCAAAAGAGGTAAAACTTCCAGAAGAAATATTCTTCTCTATGAGCACAAAGAAATTATTCCCAGGAGGGCAAGTCTTCAAAACAACAAAAGAATTTTTATTAAAAATAAGGATGTGTTCTTTTGTAAATATTTTGGCTTTTTTTTTTTTTTTTTTTTTTTTTTCCACTTTGGCTAGATGTGGTTGCTAATGTCTTTGCATCCTCAGCTGATGGTTATCCACCTTAGAAGTCTAACCCTAAGATAAAAGAGCTAGGCAAAAGAGACTTTTGCACTAAGTTCAGGAACCTCATTTCAGTGAATAATTTATCCCAGACAACTAGCCTGGATTTTTATTCTGTAGTCAGTGGAAAAAGATACTTCCAGGCATATATTCAAATCACTTCACTTATATGCCTAAGGTGGCATATCAGATGCAACCTTCCCCTTATTTGTGTTTGGGGAGGGTGATTTGCTTTCAAAGGAAAATTCAGAAAGCTTATGTACACAAATAGCTTTATGCATAGTTTATCGTCTCTGTTTTTAGGGTGCCTTGATAGGTGTAATATAAGCACAGTGTTTTTTGCCCATATATTAGAAAGGGTCCACTGACTGTATTGAAATTAAAATGATGGACTTAAACATTCCACATCAATTCCCTCAGGCAGACATACACACTCGGTAGAGGACTATGTGACAATGGCAAGGATTTCAGGATCAGCCATGTAACTGGTACATGGTGTAGGTTTTACGTGTCTCTTGTAATACAGATTTTAAAAAGATCTCCTATGAAAGAGTATGTCCATACAGACCTTTGTCTAAGGTCTCTGTTCTCTCCATCTATTTCCTCAGATCTCCTCCTAACTACATGACAAAGACAACTATGTTATTAATCATCTGTCCTGGTTTACCACACCTTTGCTGGTGAAATCCTCCTGGGGCTCTCTTTTATAAAGGTTCAAGAAATGGTTTGTGGTACAAAAATCAGCTTCGGTGGTGGAAAGAATACCAAAGAGCAGATTTACTCTGCTGCCAGCTGCCTGATGTACCTTGCTGAAGGTCATGATGTTTGGGACTCCGAAAAAACAAAGGGCTTTTGGCATTGCCTGCATAGGCCCCCAGACTTTTTTGTGAGGCTCCTCTCCTCTCATGCTTTGTTTCTCAAAGTGCCGGAAACAAAGGAACAAAGTGCTTAGAGTAAGTGACTCGAAACACAAGAGAGATTCAAGACACGTTAAAAAGAAATACCATTCATCAGAGAGTCTACGGAAAAATCTGAAGAAAGCCATGACATAAAACAAATCCAATACCTATCCCTACCAGAGACTCATATTACGGTTGTACTGACTGACATATTATAGCTGGTGGAGACTAATGCTACTGTAAAAAACCTGTGATACTAGTTTGACTGTTCAAATACTCATGAAAATCATTTTAAAAAGATCTTTCCTTGAAAATTTGGCTACAAACACCATATAATTATGTTAGTACTCTTTTATTTTTCACTTTAAAATACTAGCACTATTCTGGAAGTGGATAAATGATTGTTTCCCTTTAATTGAAATAATAGGAAAATATAACTGGGGAATAAAAGCATATTGTTCTACAGAAACATCTTTCAATATAATTTTATTGTGTCTATTTTGCTGTCAGCTTAGCAACATTTCAGACCTCATAATAAAAATATTTTATTTGATTGATCTATTCTATTTGAGACCATGAATTAATGTTGCAAGGTCAGGGAAGTTTAGGAATCCAATGGTCTCAAATGAATGTCAGTTAGCTAAGAGATGCTCAAGGAGGGCCTATTAATAATGAAAGCCCCAGGCAAATGTATAATGCAAACCCTTCAGATCTCAACACAGAGTTCATGTTCTCTTGAGAGTCATCTAATGAAGAGACATTTTGTTATAATGAAGAGAATATAATATACAGCAACAGAAATATATATATATTGTTCATTCTATATGTGTGATTTTATGTGTCAGTACAACTATTGCTACATATGTAATAGTAAGAGATCAGTGGCAGCAGAAATAATGAAGACTTCAATAGTAAGACCATTTTCTTACCTAGATATTTCAATATTTTAAAATAATTAAATTAAATTATTTCAAATATATATTTCAAATAATTAATTTTACAATCATATTTTAAAATAATAAAAATTAAGAAATAGAGTGTATTAAAATATATACAAAGTCCAAGTAGACACTACTGTATATTTGGTGTTAATCTAAATACAGAAAAAAAAAAATTGTTAGTGACCAGTCTGTCATCTGAGTTAGCAACAAAACTGACTTCCAAGAGAAGCACAAGGATGTGCTTAATCGCTAGTATTTAATATGTTCAAATTAATTTATAAACCTTAAAATATAGTCCCTGTGATTTTAGTAATTAGGATGTGTTTGTCTTTATTTTATGTGCAGAGTTTGTCAGAGTCACATAGTAAATTAATAGGATAACAGGGTTAAAGTACAGGGTTTTCTGGTTCCTTAGCCAGCACTCAGAACTGCTGTTCAAATATAATTTTAATTTAAGATGGATAGCAAGAGATGTAGAAAAGCAGAAGTTATGCTTGTGGTCATTGTGTAAGGACACATAACACAGCATTCTTCTCAAGACATGTACAGGACACCTGTGTTTTCCAGCACCATGACGGGGTCCTCTTGCTGTTTGACTGGACTGAGCTACCTGCAAGCACAGGTACAGAACAAATTCAGCCAGGGCTCTATACAGAGGTAGCCTGATGGTCCAAGGACTTGGCACGAGGTGTATTGATGCTGAAGAAGTACTATTCTCTTCCCTCTTTGCACACAAGTTAGGTGATGCAGGTGTGCAGCGCTGTTGGTGCCCACAGGCTCGTCCGCATGGTCAGGGCAGCCAGGCTCAGGTGGGATCCACGCTGATGGAAGCAGGTTTAGGCTGCCAAGGTTTGGATGGGTTTACTGAGGGATTTACATAGTGTGGATGAATGGATGTGGGATGCTGGCAGACACATCAGCTTACACATTTTATGCATCCAGCTCACACATCTGGTCCTTATTTCCACCAGCTGCATCTGGTGTGTGGGCTTCAGGCACAGGAGGCTGGCTGCAGCACTCGGCTGCAGCCCAGGACTGTGTATGTCCTTTTGGCCGTGGCCCAGCATCTGAGCTGGGGTAGCGTGCCTGTTTCTTGTGGCCCAACATGATGGGGATAACTGCACCTGTACCATGTGAGAAAATTGCAGCAGTCCGCTGCTGCCTCCTGTCACCTTCCCAGGTCACTTTGGGCTGGGGGTCATGTCAGGGATTCATCATCTTCACCAATGACAAACTGAGCCCATGTGAAATATTTTCTAGTGCCAAGGAGAGGTGTCAAGATCACTTTTGAGGATGACTGCTGAGTTCAGCTCTTTGTGTCCCAACATAATGATGTGCTTTTTGGTTCCCTCTACTGACTTTCAAGGCAGAGAGATATTTCAGATAAAGAGCTAATTGTGCTCAAACACTTGAGGAGATGTTGGACCCAGCCATTTGGGCATTTTTCAAAAGGTCTGTGTTTCATATGAAACTTTTCAATTTCATTCTCCAAAAATAAGAAAAAGTAAGACCATATCTTATTTTAAACATTAAGCAACAAATAAGTTAATAATAATGTTACAGTCACATCCATTTCCTAAATACATTTTGCATAAAGTACAATACACATCACCTGTTGTGTTACTGTAAGTCTAGTGGTTCCAAGTCAACAGCACTATCCTGCTACATAATTATAGACTAGCATTACATTTTGTTGCTTTTCTTTTCCTTGCTAGTAGATTATGACATGGGCAGTATTGCACATAATCCTTCAGCAAATCTTCCACCTTATTTTATTGCATTGCTGAACAATTTCTTATTGCTCTTTTTAATAGCAGTCCACAAGATAATAGAATGCAAGTTACTAGGGATGCAGTTCATTAAAGTGAGTTATCTTGGGTCAGCCTGAATTACTTTAGTCTTGCTGGAATTCTTGTCCTGCACAGCATTTTCTTCGGCAACTGCTAAAACTTCCTATGGGTTTAGTTCCTTCAGCCTCCTGTTTTATCAGTCTACCCTTATTAAGACAGAGAAAATCACAGATATATCTTTTAAGATAGTTAATTTTCCTAACAGCTTCTAGTCCTGTACAGGAAAGGATGCTGCGAGGCTGTATTTGCCAAAGTACATAAAAGGTCACCTTGTCGAGTCCCATGTGGTTGTCTTCTGGCTGGTCTTTAAAGAGAGGTTCCTATCCTGGTTCTGGGAAACATAAGGAGTTTCTCTCTTGGGATTTAGTAAGAGGTTTACAGTACATTTATGTCATAGGGATCAGAACAAAGCAAAGAATAAATGTTTTTAGCTGGGATCAAATGTTTGGGGAATGTCCAGCATGGTGAGATATCTGAAAAAGACTGCTTAGAAAGCTATATCTTTCCGTTTACCAGCTTGTGGAAGAAAGCCAAGCATTTGTCATCTATCTTTATGCGATGTTTTAAGACTTTTGTGCTGTTAGTTATTCAAGCTGGTCCTAACATGAACTTGTGAGATGGGTCTTCATCGAGGTATGTCAGCTGGGGAATGTGCCTGCCAGCTTACATCTGCAGAAACCATGGTTACCATAAAAGCAAAAGTACAAAGCAACCATAATCCTATTCAAGGGTCTATGTAAATGCACAACACCCAACACAAAGTGCTTATATAGACAAGAGTTGTATGTAAACCTCCAGAATGGTCAGGTTTTCACAGCATATGGTAATACATGTACTTTATTAAGAGTATGGACCATGTCAGCTAGACCCCTGCACTAAATCCTGAGAGTCAAGTGGGTTACAGCTATCAAAATACTGGTAGTACTGATAAACTGAATTGGTTTTAGCATTTCTTGTTGGTTCTAAGGAAAATTATTAAATTGGTATCTCATGGCATTTTGGAATTTAATTTACAAACTCCATACCTCATTGCGAAATTCTAGAAGCTTTCACCTACTTGTGAAACACCTTCTGTAGGCTTTGCATCTAATGTCATATACATAAGAGATGGGTTTGGTTTGGTTTTGTTTGCTGTTGTTGTTTGATTGTTTGTTTGGGTGTTTGTTTTTTTTTACAGTGTTTAATGTTCCTGCATGCAACTGATTAACACTTTTAAATGCTGTGCTTCAATTATGACCACTTGAGGGGACACAAAGTACACTCTCATGATCTCAAGGTTTTGGGCTGCATAATGCAAATCCATTTCAGAAGAGGTGAGCAGACTTTAGCCTTCTTCCCATGGCCTATTTTTCACAGTTGCTGAGCCCAGAAGGGTTCTCTATCACTTTCCAACCTGTGCTCTCCTCTGAATGCAGCCACGATGGGCCATGACTAAGGAACATGCCACAGAGTGTCTCTTCCTCATAGACTGGACCAGACTTTCAAAACATCCTAAAACATGGGTTTATAAAGACAACTGACTTTTTTCCCTAGGGGCATAGGTAAGACAATTCAGAACTCATTGAAGCAAACTGACAGGATGTTTAGAAAGAAAAATGCATTGTGGGGAGACAATCTGTCACATACCACCACAGGCACATCATTTAAATTGTATAAGGAAGTTCTTCATCACTTTTAATGGGGAAAAAAAAAAAAAAAAAAAAAAAAAAAAAAAAAAAAAGCAATTTACCCACATTTTCCCCACTCTCCTGACCCCTAGTTCAGAGAGAGATTGGATATAGGAACCAAAACTTTATTTACAAATGGCACAATAAAACCCACATAGCAATTGGTAGTAGACATGTTTTTCTAGACCATATTCCTCTACTTGGTTTAAAAAAATAAAGTCTTTAATAATTAAAAAATTAATGTCAAGCTAAAGAAATCCCCACATACAAAAGCTTCCCTAAAGATCCTCACTGAAAATTCCTTGCTGCTTTTGCCTTTGGCTATATTATAGCCATTGCTTGTCTTTCAGAATTTGAATGTCCTTGGTCTGAAAAATGGTGCTGACAGGACAACTTAAATGTAAAAAATGTAACACAAAGTCTGACTTTGTCATGGTCATTGTCTTGTTTCCACTGTGACTTGAAATTAGAAATGAGAAGGAGGTTTATGTTGGGGTTTAATGAGAGATTTTTCACTTAAAAACATAATTAGGATATTGAAAAGTCTAACAAAAGATGAAGATTCAAATAGCATGGAGTTGAACAGCAGTGAGCGAAGAACACTTTGGGGCATGGCTAATGAATAGCAGACCAAAGAAAAAGGATGGATTGGAAAGACCAATAGTTCTCTTCATACTAATTTCCCAAATTTCTATATATTCTTTAGAAAGGGGATTATTATTAATTAGGGTCTTGCTGCTCCTTTTTGAATTTTTATGTCATTAACTTGGCTAAGAAATGCTGTAATTAAACATGTTATGAGAAATATGACATTATTCAAGTTACTATTCAGGCTATGGCTGCACATGTATAACTATGCTGAAGTCCTTAAGAAAAATAAAAAACATAAAGTAATTAAATATTTATTGTAACCTTTCCATTAAATCATTAGAACTCCAGTTTTCCCAATTAAATTCCTCTCTTCCTGGGAACAGGGAGAGAGACAGCCACATAACTGACACTGCAAACCAAATGCTCTCAAGCTGGTGTTGCAAAGGTGAGAGTACAGTTGATCAATGTGGAGTAGGATCAATGCTGTAGCAGAACAAGGCAGTAGTAGTTCTCCATCCATATTTCTCTGTTAGCAACCCATGGTGTCAATCTGTGCAAATGCCTCAGGCCTCTAATAGATGTTCCTGCCTGGAACTGGGTCTTGTTCTCTCCTTCCTGAATTCCTAAACAAAACAAATAAATAAAAGAAAGAAGGAGCTAAATGTGTATGGAAAAGAGACAAACTCCGAAGTATGTTTTGAGTCTGGTCACCTTTCTCTTCACCCTGATATGGATCAGCTTTCTTAGCTGGTAATGGCCTTAGACAAGGAGACCTTTGCCTTCTCTCCCATACCATGGCCAGGCCTGCATGGGTCCAGCACACTAGGAGACTGCAGTAGCCTTGCTCTGGGGTCAGGATTAGTTTGGCAGTAATCTGACTCAGATCATCACAGGGGTTTGTTCAAACAGTACCCGATTCTTAACTGAAGTTATGGTCTCATTTTAATCTCCAGTTTTAGTGTTCACTAAAATTCAATGAATTTATTTTAAAAGTTTCTTATTACATCGGCATAACTGAGAGAAAGATCAGATTAGAATATCAATCACTGAATATATATTGTTGGTCTTTTCTGCTCCTGTGACCCACTCAAAGGCTGGAATAAAAGACTTCCTGAGGCTGGAATGCAGCATTTAAATCTTTACTGGTATGAAACCTTTAGTTCTAGACAAGATAGTGGGTCACTTCAGAAAAAATGTAGCTATCATAAATGTTTAAATACTGCAGTTAAAAATATTTCATAGGTAAATGTCTAAACGGAACACCTAACACTTCAGGATTAGCTGCAGATATTCAAAATCATTCAACAATCACATTTATTTAGATATCAAAATCTAGACTATAGGAGCCAAAATTCATGCATTCATGTTTTAGTATTTGTAGTTGGGAAATCGACATATTTAGAAGAGAAAAAAAAAAAAAAAAAAAAAAAAAAAAAAATCCAAAAACTTGAGCCAAATGAAATTCACATAAAATTTTCTCACATTTTTTGTTATTAACAGATGGATGGATAATTGGAATGAGAAACCAAAGCAGAGACTGCAAAAATGATTCAGAAACAAGTGTGAGAAACTAGGTATGAATAAGAGAGAGAAAGGATGAAGACAAAGGAAACAAGATGAAATGGGATATGGTCTGAGAGAAAAATCTTTTCTGGCCAGACCTGTGGAAACTCAAGGCATAGTGATTATAATTTTGTTTGTAGATTGTTTCTGAACCACTGCCAATATCAGATAATTTAGCAATGGTAGGAGTTTAGGAATGACTTACCTTTTTCCTCTGTGGAAGGAAAATCACTTTGCATTACATTTTGTAGTGTTATAGAGCCTTTCATTGGATTCAGGTTGTAGCTGAAGCTCACACCTAACAATAGCAGAAATCAATTCTTGGAATCTGGCCACAACACAAAAAAATCAAAACAATTAGCAGAACAATATATATATCTTCAGAAGACTGATGTTCAACACACACTCATGCAAATATAAAGATACCACTTATATAATCAGGAAACAGAAAAACCTGATGTTTTGAACTTGCCAAGATTTGAACTAGAGGAATCAAGCATAATGAATGAAACAAGGAAATGAAAAGCTTCATTATGCAAAATGAGTAGGACTGCTGGACTATTTTGACAGCCCTTTTGGAAAGAAAACGATAACCCCTGTAAATTGAAGAGTAAAACAGGAGTTGTTTATGTAGGTGTTTAATGTAGGGGTTGTTAGGTTAGCTGGATTAGCAGTCATCATGTTCCATGACAAATGGAAAAGCTGACTTTACCTGAGAGTAGGAAAAGCTTCATGCCCCAGGGTATAGATGAGATCCAATTGGGCTCTGCTGGGTGATAACTTAATTTCAGGTACTTTGTGATAACTTGGTGGTGGTGTGCAGGTGAAAGGAATTACAGGCCTCCCAACCTCAACCTTGAAGAGTCAAAGGATGGAAATGCCATTTTGGGTCCTGTGGAGTTTTTGATAACAATCTCTGAGAACATGGGAAAAAAAAAACAGTGAGATGAGAATTAAACCCATACGCACTTCAGCCTGTATGTTTTATGGCACACTATTTTTGCAGTAGTAGGGGGGCTGCTGTCCCTCATTGCAAGAGGCATATTTAGATGTCAAGCTACTTTGCTCCAGATGTTTTTGTATCATTTGCAGCTCTGATTTCTTTCTCAAATAATAAGGAACCTTAGATAGCAAATGATCGTTTTAAATGCTGAAGTCATTCATTCCAGTTTCACTCATTCTCAAGCACTTCTTCCAATGCCCTCTCTCTTATGTTCAAACTGAGCATGATAGTTCAGCATTGGGAAGCAGAAGTAGACAGTGCAAGCAAAGAAAAGTTGAAGCTATTATTGTTTCAATCACTAAAACCATCTTGGAAAACCTCCCAGGCTGTTCTAAGCTGTCTCTTCAGTCAATGGAAATGGAGGCAAAAAAAAAAAAAAAAAGACTATGCTCCTGGGCTCTGCATCATTGCCATCTCCACTATCACCCCTTGCCCTCCTCATTCACACTTAACATGAGATGGAGAACTCTCTGAGATGATAACTGATCACCTGCTTTGACCCTTTCTTTCAGTTCCGAGTGCTGCAATATTAGAGCAGGCTGGCACAAAGTGCTTAGTGTTGATGCAGCAGCTTCACAGATGTATACAGTACCTTAATTTTCTAAAAATAACCAAGAACAGGAAATGCTGAGCTAACTTATTCCCCCCTCTATTGCACAACATTCAGTGGCATAAGTGAAAATGAGAATCTTAAAGCAGCATGTTTGATATTGATGCCCAGGGGAGTGGTTTAATAACATATACTGCATTTTTTATTTGGTAAAAAGTCCAGATTTCTTAATGCCCTGTTACATATCTGAAGCGTTATGCACACATGCCTGAACAATTTGTTTAAGTCTATACATCATGCTGTTTCATCACTTACTTAAACTCAGTGAATTATTTCCCAGCGAGATTTTATTTTCAGATGTGCCCAACCATCCATATGAGCGGTAAAGAAAGCAGAGGAAACGTGTCATTTCCCCACCCTATATTCTGCAGTGGAAAAAAAAAAATATATATATAGTTTCATAAGTGTGAAACTTAAATACCTTTGCTCTGAAAAATATTTCCACGAAGTTTTTTAACTCAAACCAAAGTTGAGATCTCAGGATGATTCCTGACTCCTAAATATGTGATGTAGAAAGCTGAGAAAAGCAAAGATCTCTAACAGTAAAGTGAATAAATATTTTTAGGCTTGCTAAAAGTAATCAGGCAGGGATGATAGACTAGCTCTGTAAAATTAGTTTTTATGGGAAGAGGACATTCCATGACAGTTATGGACAATATCAGTATACGTGGCACTCAGTAACAGCTAGCTAGGCTAAGAAATAGCCATAGAGAGAAATCCTGGTGTGCATTACAGACACTGCTTTGCTTCAGCACTCGCAAAGCTTGTGTCACCAGATAACTATTATTTATTTTTTATTTTTTTAAGTATTACTACATCTCAATAAGGACTTTTCCAGTCTGTATGAAACTCTGTATAAGTGGTGGGATAATGACTGGAAAACAGGCCCAGTCCTTGGTTTATGTAATGCATGAAATAAATTTTTTACTGTTTGGCTGTTGTTTCCAGGAAAAGAATGCTGAAAGGCTGTGATATAGACTTTCCCAAGCATAGGGCAGTAAATAAAAATAAGGAGGCAAAAAAACAACAACAACAACAAAAAAAAAAGCACCAAGGAAACTCATGAAGCTGTGCGAGGATTTGAGAAGAGGTTTGAATGCTGCTCTACAAAAGTAGATTAGAGCTTGTGGGAGGATCAGAAATACTGATGGCAACCCTTTTAAATTGTATTTAGGAGCATACAGTAGAGCACATATGTAGAAGAACTAACCTGAATCAAGAGGAAACCTATGTCTGTTTTTTGATATCAGTAGCAGAAGTTGCGTCAACGGAAGATACAGATTATAATTTAAAAAAAAAATAAATAAAAAATAAATAAATAAAAAAAAAAAAAGGTTTTCTCCAGCTCAAACTGATAATCCTTTTATGCCTTCATTTTACATTTACTGTGTTTCCAGTTCACCTTCTTGGCAATCAAAACAGAAGGGACACGTTATAACATCTGCAGGCAATTTTTATAGATACTAGTGATTCATAAACTTTGATTTCAAAGACATTTCCTACAACTCATTTTGCTCCACAGGCCACATGAATTTCCCCACAAAAATCCTTGATTTTTTTCCAGAGTTTATCTCGCAATTTCTGTTGTCTTGGGGATGAAGTGGTTTTGTTGTAGCTCAATCACTGTGATATATTAACACAGCAAGCTCAAACAAATTCTCAAGCCAGAAAAGGGTCCTTTAACCACTTTTTTTTCAGTTTCTTTTGTTGCTTTTGTTTTGTTTTGTTTTGTTTTTTGAAAAAAAAAAAAAGTTAAAAGTTAAAAAATAGAAAACAACTTTAATTTTTCGCATATGAAGAATAATATGATTTGAACCTTAACCACATTGTTTCCATGATGTAACTAAAAGATACAGTAAGATAAAGTGGGAACAAGTGAGGAAAGAAAACTGTAGTAGGTTCGGTTAAACTGGAACAAAGTTTTTCTAACTGTAACTGGAATAGGTAAATATGCAAGTAATAAGATGTTGATCTTGTCAATGCTACAACAAAACTATACATTAAAATTCCATTGGGGTTGTGGCCACATACTGGTAATTTAAAGCTTAAATACATTACAAAACTTTCTTAAATATCACACAAAGTTTTGTAACATCTGCTGATAAAAACATTATGGTAATACCAAAATCATGCATCCTGACTGGAACTGCTTTGCAGAAGATGAATTGCAAAGAGGAGCTTGTCTGATCTGTGCTGAATAAAACAGCATCAGGGTAATGACTTAGAAGTAAACAAATGTGGAGGGAACTTCTAGCAGTTATCTTTGCTGTGAGCTTGTTGCAGGATCTAGTTCATGTCACATGAACTATTTTTTTTTATAAAGCAGCAACAGATAAAGAATTTATCCATGGTGGCAAGATGTGTAATTCCAGTAATTGTTGGCTCAAGGAAAACATTACAGGATAATGACAGATTGGAGACCCCGAGTTTTTATTGGAGTGGTTTCAGATATTGCTGTACTTTCAAGTGGAGTGCAATAAAAACATTTGAAACATAAGGAAAAGGAAACTGTCCTCCACACACAGTAGAGATGTGGATTTTATTTGTTGAAGCAAGGAAAGATCAGGTACAATCATACAGGTATCTTTGTGGTTACCATTTTTAAGGAGATTTTTATGGTATTAAACAAGATACGGAAATAATGACTATGCTTACAACCAGTTGTGAGGTCTCACTCAGTTCCAGTTATTCAAAGAAAAAGCCCAAAATGAAGACCACAACTTTTGGGCTGTTAAATGATTCAGTGTATCTTAAAGATCCCACATTTTTTCACCCAGTTGTGTAGCTGACAGCTAGCAGATTCATCATTTTTTCAAACCTGTTCTTAAAAGTGTCTTTCAGCAGATGGAAGTGGATTCACAATACAGGGGCAAGAGTATTATCAGTGTGAATGTTCTGAGTTTAGCCTGTATTATTTTCATAATAGCTTTACATCACCAAATAAGCTATTTCTTGATATAGCATGTGGATGGTTTTGAATTCGGTGCATGCTAACCGTTTCCGGAGTGAACTGATGAACTTACAGATAGTTGTGATAAGCATTTCAGTTGGAAATGTTGTCCAAAGAAACGTGAGCTCTTTCAGAAAGAGGTCGCCCACCTCAGATGCATGCTTAACACAGAGAGAATTTCCACTGCCAAGTGAAAAACATGAATGGTATAAATCTGGTTAACTTCCCTGGCATACTGAGACTTAAAGTTTTATAGGGCTACACTACTAGAACAGAAGATCTGTTTCCATGTTACCAAAACTATTACCTGGTTTGGGATAGAAGAGAAAAATATGGCATTACTCTCTAATTGTGTTTGGAACCTGTAGAGGTAAAAACCTTGTTCCCAAGGGGTTGGTGCAGGGGCTCATCTTGTTTGATAACTTTATTGATGATTTGGAATTGTGCTCACCCTCAGTAAGTTTGCAGACCACACCTAACTGAGTGGAAGTGTTGATTTTACTGGCGGGTGGGAAGACCCTGCAGAGGGACTTGGAAAGGTTGAATTGATGGGAAGAGGCCAATGGTATGAGGTTTGACATGACCAAGTGCCAGTTCCTGCACTTTGGCATTATCCTGCACTACAAGGCATCCTGGCTTGTATCAGGAATTGCATAGCCAGAAGGACCAGGGAGGTGATTGTCCATCCCCCTGTACTCTGCTCTGGTGAGGCTGTACCTTGAGTACTGGGTTCAGTTTGGGGCCCCTCAGTGCAAGAAGGACATCAAGGCCCTGGAACATGTCCAGAGAAGGGCTACAAAGCTGGTGATGGGCCTGGAACACAAGTCCTGTGAAGAGCAGCTGAGGGAACTGGGGCTGTTTAGTCTGGAGAAGAGGAGGCTCAGGGGAGACTTTATTGCTCTCTGCAGCTACCTGAAAGGAAGGTGTGGGGAGCTGGGGGCTGGCCTCTTCTCACAGGTAACTAGTGATAGTACAAGAGGGAATGGCCTCAAGTTGCTCCAAAGGAGGTTCAGTTTGGATATTAAGATTTCTTTCTTCTCTTCAGAAAGAGTAGTCAGGCATTGGAACGGGCTGCCCCAGGGAGGTGGTGGTGTCACCATCCCAGAGGGTGTTTAAGGAAAAGGTAGATGTGGTACTTTAAGACATGGTTAGTGGGTTATTTTTCTGGTAGGTGGATGGTTGGACTAGATGATCTTAGAGGCCTTTCTCGACCTTAATATTTCTGTGATTCTATGAAAAATGTTCTCAAGTGTCTTTAGAGTCACTTGAGATGCATTTATAATTCTGTCCATAATGAAAGCAGAGGTAAAGAGATGTTGGAACTGAGAATACTGAAGTGTGTGATAATGAATAATAGTGGAAGTCCTTCCCTGACAAAAAAAAAAAAAATTGAGCTACTTGAAATAGTAGTGTTTCAGAGCTAGCTGTTGACTTATTTTTTAATTTACCTTCATCAGGCAAAATTCTAGTCAAAATACATTTTTATAAGAGTTCCTCATAATAAAAATTAATTGTTTGTAACTCGAATGCAACTTCACTGTCAGACCAATAGTCTTGGGGAGTCAGATACAATTCGTACAGGTGGTCTTGTAGGAGCAACAGCTGCAAGCACAGTACCCTCATGAAATAGGGAACTGGTTGCTCAAAGGGAGTTATTCTCCTAGGTTTTCACATGTTCACAGTTCCTATTTCTGCTCCTAGGACAATAGAGAAGGGTGTTGCTGGAATATAGCCCAGAGCAAAGAGGTGGCTCAAACAGAAGATCTTGATGTTAAAATTGTGTGTTACTGGAATTTGAGCTGGTAGCCAAATATCATGGAAAAGTTTATTCTTCAATATAATATTGAAATGATTTTCATTGTGAACATCTGGAATATAAAGATGTTATGTTGCTTAAGAACAATAATAATAATAATAATAATAATAATAATAATAAAATAACAGGGAAAAGATGGGAAAAGTTATCACCTTATTATATTGTGTGGCAGGGTGGTCTCCTGAAGGAATGTTGTGGCAGGGGTAGGGGTGAATGACTGAGGTATGCATAACATGGAAGATTAGTATTGCCTTGTTATACCTTATCCTTTTTTTAGTGTGTCTACATGTGGTTGCAGCCCTTCTGTTCCCCAACCACTGCATAGTCTGTATAAGAAAGAGCAAAACAGGTTTTGTGGGTTAGCCTTAGAACCAAAGGCAATTGCTTAAAAATCCTTTGAAGTTGAGCTGAAGAAGACAAAGATGTTGCCAAATTTCTGTATTTTTAAGTCACTGAGAGCAGAGACTGGTACTTTGCAACAGAGAAACCTATGTGTTGGAAGGATATCTTTTTCCTTCTTTGATAGAAGGGTTTCTTAGCTATGGTAGAATAGCGTTTTAACTGGTCTTCCACTCAACCTGGTGACATACCACATACACCTGGAACCTAAAAAGGATTAAGATCATGCTATTGTTCTAAGTCTTGGACATCTCAGGATCGTGATATAGGGGAACAATTCTGATACACAGAACTAGTAGATGAAATATAGTATCTTTTTTTTTTTTAGAAAGCCTGTCTTGTTTGGAGCATTATATTTTGAGCATTATTTGTGTGAGAGAAGTTGTCTAATTCTTCATTTAAGCAGCATAATTAGTTTCTGTAACACCACAGAATGGCTGGTGTACAAGATTGTTACATGGCTCTCTGGAGTTATTTATTTTAACATCTGAAAAATGCAAGTTCTGTGTGGTCGAAATTGAGTGGTTTACAGCACAGAGTTTCTCCTTGTAAGTGCAATATTTACCTGGAGACAGGCAAGATACAGATGAAAACTGCTGAGAGCAAAAATCTTTACTTGGAAGATCTGAGAAAAAGGGAATGTCTTCCTGAAGAAACAATATTTTTATAAATAGGATTTCTCCTAGTAGAACTGCATGGTTTATGACAAGCTGTGCCACATCTTTAAATATAAAATGGATCTATGTCCATTCTGTAAATTAGTATGTGACCCTAGAAAATATCTTACTTTATCTGCAAAATGGTGCATTTTTCTCCATTGGACAATGGCAAACCCTAAGGAACAGATGAACATGGACAGGAAAACCAAGCAACACATTTCAGTTCTTTTCCCAATTGAGTCTGGGTGAAGAAATGCCCAGCAGAATCACAGAGGAAGAATAGATTAGCTGTACAGTGCTTTCATTTCTGTGTAAGATTTTATAATCATTACCTTGAAGCAGGCTTGCTTTCAAGTTCCCAAGAAGAGCGCAGGGGAGAGTGTGATATTTAAGCCTAGACATCTTTTCTCACCTGTGTTTCCTGTCACAATGCCAGTGTCTGTGTGTGCAAAGTTCTGGCAGCCTAAAATACTTTGATTTTTTTTCTTTCCCAGGCTTCAAAAGACAAGATAAACAATGGGTTTGTGACTTCAGGGCAAGCACTGGTAGAAAAGAGTTTACAAGGTAGCTCATCTTCTTTCTGGCATCACTTTAAATATTTTGCTGTGTAGAAGTGATGTGTGTGAGAGGAAAAAAAGAAAAAAAAAAAAATGTGGTTTTTGAGGCTGCAGTTTTGATGCCTAGAGGGGATTTCTGGTCTTCACAGGTTTTCTGCTCTTGCTACAGGTAAAACAGAGGGCAACTCTGCATCAAAGATTTTAAATATGTATTTAAAACCAAAAAGTGATGAATTTTTAAAAGATCCTTGAAAGACATTTGCATTTCTTTGACAATGAAAACAATAAGTAAGTTTAAAATAAATAAAATAAAAAAAGTGTCAGATAAGGTGTTCAGCTTAATAGTGTGTTGGATATTTATTTTAAATGCTTTAGGTTCATTAGCATGGCATGGTATCCATGGAATACGATCAATATGCATACACTATGTCTATACTCTCTCATAATACGGTTATAATACATTCAGGCAAGTATTGTGTACAGATCTATGCTGAAATATAACCACAATACTTTTTAAAAACAATAACTGTGTTCTTTCAGGAACTGTTCCTTTGAGAAAAATATCACCTCACAAAGACCAAAGGCGATCATGACTCTCCTGTGCAACAATAGTTTAACCGTTCCTGAAAGTCTGTGCTCAACTTTGGGGAAGTTATTGCCAGAAAATTAAAGACAAATTGGAGAGACTTCAGAAAAGTCTAGTAAAAATAATATTGGAGCTGATGAAACCTACACATGAGAAAAGATTTTAAAAATCTGTACTATTTATCCTGAATGATGACCAATTTTAAAGTCTGCAATTGTTCATTCACACTTACTATGTGTAGCACAATAATCTGGGGATGGGGATGTAACATTTAAGATTTCTAGACTGAAAAGGGAATAAATATTAAGAAAACTGCAATTTAGGGCAAAGTGAAAAACAGCGCTCTTATACAGAAGCTGAAACTGGAAATACTCTAATAAAACATCAGGGAGACGTTCTCAATAAGCAAGTGCACACACGATGCTTTATGCATTCAGAGCTCAACACAATTCATTGAAAATTGTCAAGAGCAGTCTGTTCTGCTTAAATTAGTCCATTGAACTTGCAGTAGCAGTCTACCAAATTATTAGAATTGCTGTAAGCAGTAGTGCTGCTATGTAGAACATATTGTCTTTCTTTTCATTTTTGTTACACTGAGAGAGAAAATGAATTTTTGTAAACATAAGCATCATAGCAAAATAGTCTGGATGACCATATAGCAATTTGAACTTTCTGTTTTACATCTCTGTCTCTGTTTAGGAAATGGCATCTGGTTTTTAATAAAACTCTGCAAAATATAGACTGTGTGACAAAAAGTCTTTTGGAGATGGGACATCAGTCATAACAAATCATTGGTGGATTCAACAAAGCATCAGATCAAAATAGTGGAAAAACCTCTACTAATAGAAATATTCCACTTTCTCTTCCCCTTCCCCTCTCTCCTTTTTTTGTCTCAGTGCAATTTCCACAAAAATATACGACCCCTCTAGAATATGTTCTTAAATTTAGAATTTAGGTCAAAGAGAAATAAATACTGATGGTTTCAGTATGTCATATCTGGATACCAATAAAGTCACAGTCTATTTCTACTGGGAATATTCCAGCTCATTATATGGTTGATGTCATATGTTATGATGCCCAGTTCTCCATTGGTTGTCTGAATTACATTATGAATTTCATCTGTCCTTTCCCTCATGTTCTTAGAAAGAGAGTATCTATGTCTATGTCTATGAAGATAGACATGATCTAGATATTTATTTCAAAGAGTGAAATTTGGTTGCATTTTCCTATATTTTCACATTCTGTTTATATAATTTTTTAAGGTGGAAGATAGTGCCCAGAAAATCATCTGTGGCATCAAACGTCTAACATTTCTCTGCTGGATTAAGTTGTTTTTTGCTCTAGGCTAATAACTTCTTTAATCCCCTGGATTTATACAGCCAAGGAACTCTTGTATTTTACTTGAGATGACTGCATAATACATTCCATTACAATCATATTTCCATGCTCACTTTATTTGGTGCCAAGCAAAGAAAAATGCATCTTACTGGTGTTTTCAGTTGTTTTCTTGAGTATTTATGTAGAACCTCCACCTCACAGCAGACATTTGGGCAAGTCAGTAGTAAAGGGAAGCTAATGCCAAGGTCCCCAGTTCTACCATTAACTCTATATTTGCAAATGTATTTGTAAATATTTTTTTCTATGTAGCAGAAAAATAAAGTCACACATCTAAATGCAGTGAAAATGCATAAAACTGACCATATCAGCTTTGAAAAGCCGTGGGGAATTTAACAGGGAGAAAAGGAAATGAAGCTGTTCCCAGAAATCTGCTTCTGCATCTAATTTGTTACACAAGGCTTGGGGATGCAGTAGTTAAAAGCCTTCCTAATTTAGATAATCAGTAGGACCAGTAGGGTGCGTGCAGTGGCTTTTCTTTGCATACAGCCCACTGAAGAAAATGGATCACTTTTGCTCAAAATCTCATGCTCACAAAATTTCATGTATCAGTTTTAAGTGCAAAATGAGTCTTCTGAGATTCTGAATTTTGAAATATTTGAGGAGATGTATAGGCACTTTCATAGAGCTTTATCTCAGTACGGTAAAATTACCATGGTTTCTACTGAATACTCTGTAACTGTATAAAATCCTAAGGTGTTGAGAAGGATACAGATCAGCCTGCTGTTGTAATGGGGACTTCAGACAACATATTTTCTAAAATAGATAAATAAATAAATAAACAACTGTAGTGTATTTACCTCAGCTAAATATAGCACGGTGAGTCTCTTAGTCATTAACCTGAGGTTTCTTCAGCCTTTTTTGGGACACTTTCCTTCAAAAACTTTTTAATATCTCTTAGGTAACCATTTCTCAGGCGCTTTTTTTTTTTTTTTTTTTTTTTTTTTTTTTTTCTATCTTACACTATTACTGAAAAAGAAAGAGTTTCATCAACAACTAAAGCCCCTTCCAGTTCTCTCTCCTTGAGATTTATGCATTAAAGAGCACTCTGCTCCAGGGGTAAAGGTCAGTTTCACAGATACATTTCCCCATATCTCTGACTGTTTCTACTCTTCCAGAAAGCAGCGGGTTCCCTCATCCCAGCTCCATTTTCACGACTATGTCCAAAAAAAAGTAAATTGCAGTAGTTTAGAAGATAAATTTACTCCACTTGGTTCTTTTGAGAATTTTTATATATGGGTGACACTATTGTGTGTGGTTTGTTTTTTTTTTCATCTTTTGCTACTTGTTTGAAATGCATTGTGTTACTCTAATGGCTGTTGTCATGTTCAGGAGCTTGGCACTGTAGACACTGAATGAACCTTGATGCTTTCTTTCTGTTTGGGGCTTTACCTTCCCTAGAGACCAAGCTAAGGAGGAAAGAGAAGAGTCTGAGATGTCTGGGAGCAGCTGGCTAACTTCCATCATGTCAGTGAAGTGCTGGGAGACAAAATGTGAATGTTCTTGTAGAAACTGGGATGAGAGCTAAAGAGAAAGAAGCAGGAAAGAAGGTAGGAAGGGACTGAGTAGAGCTGAGCGAGGCAAGCAGAAGACTGATGAGGAGTCTGGAAAGAAATTACTGCTGCTGCTGCCAAGTAGTAAACCCTGCTGCCAAGTAACTCTTGATAAACTTATCAAGAGTTGACTTAGTTCAAGCTGAAACATTAATTATCTGTATTCAAAACTGCTACTATGTCCATTTTCACAGCCAAAACTTACTGACACAAGGACTTAGAGAAATCAGGCACTAAGGTTCACAGAGACTGAAACTGTTGAACCTTTGGCTGTATAGGGATCCTATGAATCCTTCATTGGAATAAGTCAAATCCGTGTGAAAAAAAAAAATATGACCTCTCTTTTTGAAATTACCCACAGTCACATAACTGCTCTGTGAAAATCAGATGATAAAAAACACCATTTTATTCTTTCATTATTCAATAATCCTGATATTTACCTATATTTCTAAAAGGTATTTCCTTGGAATGGTCTACTTGGTGCAATACAGAAGGCTTTTTAACTTGTCAGATTCACTAGTTACACATTTGTAAGCCCTGTCTCCAAAAGTTACCACCTGTTCCACTGGACCCCAGAAGATCTTGACAAGAATTCCATGTATTTAATAATAATAATAATAATAATAATAATAATAAATTCCAATTGTTTATTAGTAAGATAGTTGCTCTATGATTAGTCACATAAATCACAGTTAACAAAAGCAAATAGCAATCAGCTAGCCATTCAATAACTATCAAGAGTTCACTTCTGCCCAAAATGTTCATTGCAAATTGGAAGTTTATCTTCAACCAATTACCAAACTTCTATCTTTTTTTTTCTTACAAACACAATTTTATTCATGCATCTCTAGTTCTTTATAAAAGCAAAAAACTTATAAACCTTATAAAAGCAAAACTTATAAACCAAGACTATTCTAGTATGACTTTGACCTCCTTATTTCAATGACCTGCTTAGAGGGCATTCTGGTTTTCATTTTCTATGTGCACATTAATTTGACAGCCCACAGATATATATATGATATATTTCACCTCTATTTTAAAGACATGGTTTCATTTTCCCCTTCTTCTATTGACAGATTTGTCACTGATTCTGATAGTCAAAAAAGCGATGATGACAGATAGATGTCTGTAACTGAACAACCCACAGTGGAGTTCACTTGTTCTAGTAGATGTTTCTTTTTGCTTTTTTCTACTTACTTTGTTTCCCCTTCCCCAGAGCAAGTGTATTTAGGGATTTAAGGATTATTTCTCCAGACCAGATGTCACAGATACAGCATTTTGTTGGGCAGCAAAATTTCCTACTATTCCTCTGTCCTACATATATTCACACTTGTTTTACTTTACTTAAATCAAAAAAATATATATTCAAACTGATTTCACATTTTGGTTATTTTCTATTCCTTTGTTTTACAAGGGAGAATAATAACTTTTTGATATTCTCTTAAGAGCTCATAACTGTCTTTGCCACCATACCATGTAATATGCTAGTTGTTACACAATAACCAGTTACATGTTTATTTTTTACTTCCAGTTCTTAAATGGAGTTTTATGAAACGCAAGTTTTTAAAAGGCACCAGCTAGGGCAAGGTGGCTATGGGATAAGGAACAGCAGTCACAGCGTGAAAGCAGGGAAGATATGGCTGACAAAATGTAAGCTTTCTAAAACAAAATGCAAGTTGGCAGCTTCCGAGACAGTATGTAGAAGTTGGAGAGAAGCTTATGTGCTTTTCCAAGGATTTGAGTCAAATATGTCAGCTGGATTGATTTCACCTGTTAGCACAGATAGTTCAGGGAAAGACTGAGTCCTCACTCTTTGTCCCTATTTTTTGCTGTATAGAGAACCAAATTTAACTGTATAAAACTTGCTGTTCCCCCCAGCCCCGGCCCCTTTCCTCTCCCCTGTTTTATTTGTCTGGCAGTTGCCAGCAGGGATCAGACAGTAGGAACAGTGCAGTCAGCACCTTTTTCTGGGGCACAAGCACCAGACCAGAATTTACTGGCTTTATTCACTGCAGGAAAGATCACTACATCCAAGACAGAGCCTCTCATGAGGAGTAGCAATGGTTTGCCACCAGTCCCATCAGCCAGCTCCAGATGAAGTTTTAAGCTTTGTTTCATGCCCCTCAGGTTGAGAAAAGGCTCTCTCTCATGGGATGCTAACCATCCATTTGGGCCCTGATGTCTCCGTTTGATCAGATGATAAATTAGAGAACTCGCCTTGGACTGGAAGTGACCGTTTCACCTAGGTGGAGATGGGGATAAAAATACCTGGGTGAGCTCCAACTTAAAAGAACGGCCAAGCATCGCTTTTATCAAGTGGGTCTCTATCCATCTTCAGGGTGGAAAACAGTAGCTGAAGCACTTCCCCTGCCAACGCATACTTTATAAAGCTGTGGGGGTGTCTTTTTTGGGGGGGTGTGAGAATGGGAGGCGTGGGGGTTGCTTTTGTGGGGCAGCCTGCAGTGACACAGCAACCCAGACATATGGTGTCATTATTCAGCCGACACAAATTTGACACTCAGTGAATTTATTATATTTTGGTTTGCTCCTGGTGCCTGAAAGGCTTTGCAACTGTCTCTTCATAGGGCCTGTCACAGATGTTGATGTATTTTCCTCCTCCACAGCCAGGTTTTACTGTGGAAACTGATACAACTTCACGATAGAATTTCTGGATGAATTATTCACGCATTGCATGCTTTCTGCACATAGGGGGTTGGAAGAAATCCATCCTATTCAACAAATGGTCTCTTTAATCCCCTTTAACAGAGCTTTTTCCCTGAGTTTAAACCATTTCTATTATCACCTTTGTGATCCCAATGTTTTGGACAACATATTTACAGTTAATAGCTTTGTTAATTTTTCACTATATTTCACCTTAACATGCAATTAAATCCTCCAGACACAGCGATGAAACTGATACATGGATGAGACAATAAACCATATGGGCTAGATTCTCATCTTCTTGACTCTGGTTGCCTTTTTTTTTTTTTTTTTTTTTTTTTTTTTTTTTAATCCTGCAGATCATTCTATGTCCAATGATTTATAGGGTAATTCCTGAAATATCTCAATATTTGTTGTTGTAGACAGAATGGACTGCTGCTAATGCCAGTACCATCTGTGGAGATGATTTTTTAATTGAAAAGAATTTTCAGTCTTGAGAGTAGAGAGTTGGATGAACTCATCACTGCCCCCTGAGAGAAGATTAATGAAATGAAAACATATCATACCCCTTAATACCTGGAGAAGCAATAAGGATACATCAAGTGACAATATAGAGCATGGTGCGTGGGGGTAAATTGCTTTAACATAACATGGAAAGTCTATCCAAGAATTAAAAATTGAATTTACAGTTTTAAAAACTATTGCAGTATTAGTGTTTTTTACTAAAACTCCCAGTTCCATTTTCCTCCTGACTTCTAGCTCTAGAAGCAAAGCTCATATTCAGATTCCTTTGCTCTTGACCTGATACACAATAATATATATTGCCAAAATAGATTCATAGAATCATAGAATCATAGAATATTCTGATTTGGAAGGGACCCATAAGGATCATCAAGTCCAACTCCTTGCACTGCACAGGTCTACCCAATAGTTTAGACCATGTGACTAAGTGCACAGTCCAAATGTTTCTTGAATTCATATAGGGTTGGTGCAGTGACTACTTCACTGGGGAGCCTGTTCCAGTGCACAACCACCCTCTCAGTGATAAATCTCCTCCTGAGAAAAATCTCCTCAGCTTCACCCCATTCCCGTGGGTCCTATCACTAGTTTATGGAGAATAGGTCACCTGCCTCTCCACTCCCCCTCACGAGGAAGTTGTAGACCGATACTAATCCTGACTGATGATCGATAATAATCCTGATTAATTTAATATTAAATATTTATATGCATATAAAAAAGTTTTGAAGCCACACAACTGCATGAATATTAGTTTTCCTGAATGATTGCAAGTAATATTATTTTTGAAAGCCTCAAGAAGTAAATGAATATTCACTATCTACTGTGTTAGAGTCATATTTTTGTTTTAGTGTAAAACTTACACTATGCTGACAAGAACTGGCAATTTAAAGCCTAATAATTTTTTCCTCAAATTGCTGTGTTTTGCATATTAGTAATACAGCCTGCATTGCTTTACTTCTATCTACACTAGGTCACCAGTGGTTAAAAAGGAATTTATATTCTTATTTTGGAACAATATCTTTTCCTAATATAGCTCCATGTACTACACGCCCTTCCTTCTACCTTCATATTTTTTTTCTCTCCAAAACACATACACTTGCCACGCAAGCACCAGTACAGTTGAATTTGCAGCACAAATGTTGAGATGTGATTGTGCCCCTGAATTTACAACACCATGCAATGACAGGCAGTTCCACAGCTAGTCCTGTCTGGAGAATGAACAACTGACTCTTTTCACCTCATGCCACTCATTTCACCTTTACATATTTGCAATTATTTTGCTTGTACATGCATACATAAAGGCTGGATCTGTGAAGTTAGGACAGGAAATACTATTGGGTTGCACAGGCCCAAGGCAACTACAGTAAATCTCTGGCCAAAGAGTAGCGAAGATATGCTATTAAACAGATAGACACAGCAATTTGCTGACATATATCTCTGCATCAGACAGAAAGCTCTCCATCTCCATTTGTCAGGCTGTGTACACATGCATGGCAGGTGCGAAGAACAACGAACCAGAGCAAAGTGCCAGATGCTGTGCCTGGGAAGTCCCTTGAAGCCCGTGATCTTTCCCCTCCTTCAACTCCCTCCTGAAAATTCCTCTCTCACTAAGGCCTGTGTTAAATTACAGGTAGATAACAGCTCAGCAGGTTGAGAGCTACCTAGGAATAGTGTGCATTAGAGCTGTTCTGCCCACCAATCACAGTGCATCAGTTCCCTCTTCCACATGTCCCAACTGCATGCAAAGGCTTTTACGGCTCTGAGTTGAGCCTCTGCCATGTATTCATACTTCCAGACAAAGATCAGCCCTCAGGAGCTGGAAAGCCCTGCCCAGGGATATTAGTATTCCCAGTTCCCTGAAACACTGGTGGCCTTGTAGTCTCTCCAGTGCCATTGGTATGATAATACATAAAGACCTAAATTGCTTCCTCCGGGGAGAAAGGATTAAGAGGAACGATCTGTAGATATCATCCTTGTGACCACCATAAATGTTGAATTATAGTTTAAATAGTAAAAAAAATATTTTGGTAGATACTAAGTTTTGTTGGTAATAAATATTTCAGCATTCAACCCTCTGTGCAGACCACATTTAAAAATCCTGCAGTAATGCTGTATAGTCTGATTCTCTCATGCTTTTTTAGGCTTTAAATGGCAACTATTACAATGACTGCAGTAAACACAGTTCTTTGAACCTAAAAAAAGAATTGCAGGTAGCAGGTCTTTAAAACCTGATATTCATAGCTAGCCATTCTGCACTAAAACATGGTTCTAAATTTATTTCATTTCCCTGTTTTCTAAAAAAGAACAGTGAGGGGAAAGGAAGAGGGAAGGAACTGAAAATGTTTCCAGGGAATTACTCAATTTTATTGAGTTGTTGTTGTGTGATTTACTTAACAAGCCAACTTTAAAATTATAGGTGGCCTAGAAATGGATGATGTGATACAATGGGAAACTGTTCAAATTCAACACAGCTGAAGGATACTCTGGTACTTGGCAGGTATTTTGGCACTTTCAAATATTTTTCCTCCATCTTTTTCTTATGCAATTTTTAATCTTATTGTAACATTAAGTCCCACTTCATTCTACTTGTCATTGCCACCTTGCCAGTTGTGTTTTCAGAGACTGCATTTTAAGTAGGATTTTTATATTTGAAATTTCAAAGTAATTTTTTTTTTAAATGTGTCTGAGAACAAGTCGGTTTTAAAATCTTCCATTCACCCTAGAGAATTTTCTTGATTTTTTATGGCTAGTTTATATGTGCAAGAGCAGATGGACAGAACAACAAATATATCAGGTGATAAATATTGCCTGGCTTACTATTCAGAATAGTGGGCAATATAAAATTTTGGCATGTTTTTTGACCTAATAATATTAAAGATTTTGGAAGGTGGACCTCTAAAGTGCTTTCATTTTAAGGAAAAAGGAAGAAAGGATCAAACTTGCAGGAAGAGTACTTACTGATTTCCATATAAGCAGGAGCAGTCTCAAATGATATTTTGTGAAAATAAACTAACCTGACTTTGTCAGCATTCAATGTACACTTTATGTCCCCATTACCCAAAGACAGATGTGTATTTTAATAAGCTTTAGCCGTATAAGGAGAAAATTTGAACCTAAAATATGGCCAGGAACTTACCTCACTCTTTTGTTATTCTGGTAGCTTCTTTTAGGGTTAGGATCCAGAGGGAAAATGAAAAGAGTGTGAATTAAGAAAAAAAAAAAAAAATTTAAAGTCTTTCACCATCCCTATTTTGAAATTCATGCCCCTGATATCCTCAGTCAATTGTTTCCACGTTAGACTGTAGTCCTCTCTGTGTTCT
Source organism: Nettapus auritus (assembly GCA_011076525.1). Lineage (NCBI taxonomy): Eukaryota > Metazoa > Chordata > Aves > Anseriformes > Anatidae > Nettapus > Nettapus auritus. The sequence continues at coordinate 124,205,631 of CM021766.1, read as the reverse complement.
GGTCATCGGGTTTTGTGTTTGTTTGTGTTTTTTTTTCTGACTGAAAACAGACTGAAGTTGACCTGATTACAGAAATTTGGGGAACCTTTAAAACTTTAAAGGCTGTTTAATCCAGTTCCTTGGATCTTTTACTAACTCCTGACCTCAAAGGAAATTAGCTGAAGCAAATAGGATTATTAATACAGGTTTCAGTGTTTCCTCTTAAGTCCATATTGCCAGTTTTACCTATGACTTCTGTGTTAGTCCACTGGAAATACAGTTCTGTGGGACAGAGAGGGCAGTATCTGTGGAGAGAAGAGGAATCGGTGTTCAGTTTTGCTGGTTATGGTTTTTATATGTGGCTAGTGAATTCTGCCTAGTCAAGCCCAAGGCCTTTCCAAGTGTTTAGATAAGAACATGCAAAGTTGATGACTATAGGAATAGTCTTATTTTATTGATACACACCCTTGTGATCAGCAATGAATAAGTAAGAGGGTGATACTTTTTACAAATTTCCTACAAGGGCATAAAATAGACTGTGTTACCAAAGTCTGAGGTGATTCATGAAGCAGCTAGAGGTCACTGAAAAGGTTTGGCAGAGATTTTAATGAGTTTTTTTGGGGAATTCAGCAGTCTCTGTGAAGGCCAGGCCTGTTTAAAAATACCAACTATTTACCTTAAGGGTTCTCAAAACATGAGCCAGGCTTTTTGGTCTCTGACTTTGAGCATGCATACAAGCAGAAATATTTTTCTTTTTAAATGGAAAAATCTGCAAGCACAGGGTAAGTACATCCATTTTTGATAGTATGATGCACTTCAAAGTGATCTGGGATATATTTTAGGAAGAGCAGGCCATTCTTTAGCACTCACAGTGCCCAGTGAGTTCTTTCCACTAACATTGGAGACAACTGTGAGTGTCAGAACATACAGTAAGGAAGGAGGAAGCTTTATTTTATGGAGGAAATTATAATGATGGACTCTCAGAACAGCCTCACATCTTTCTCTAAAGAAAGTAATTTTCTCTGCATTATGGAGAAAGTACTGCATTTTATTTATTTTATTTTATTTCCAAAACACTTTTGAGGATAAATACCACTGTAATTTGTTTAGCTTATTTACACAAAAGAAACCTATTCACATCAAAACCTTGTGGCAGTGAAGCCTTTTGTAGAAGATTAATTTAAAAACAGTGCATGTTCCTTATGCACTTTGAATTTTTGCTAACCATATGATTAGGGGCATGATTTAGTCTCTTAAATTCCACGTAGCAAAGCATTATAGCCATATGCTGACATTTTACCCAGTATAACTGTGTCCGCACTCAGAGGTAATGACAGTAGAGATATCAATAAGACATTCCTAGCAGAGGGTAAACCTGAAAGGAACTTTGTCACATCACCTCTCCTGTCCATGTCCCAGTCAGATGTGCTGGTGCACTGTGCAGGCTGCTGGGGAAGCTGGACACAGAGGTTTCCAGCCTGCTATTGTCCTCTGTGCAAGGTGCCTGGATGACCATGAAACAAAAGGGTTGGGATGTTAAAAGCAGATGTTTTTCCAGCCTAATAACCAGTGGGTCCATCACTAAGCATATTCTCTGCACTTCATTAATAGTCCAATAGCTATAGTATTATATATAACTCATTGAGAGTGCTGGTAAAAGTGATGTCCTCTGGTCATTGCTCATTGTGTGTCTGGAAAAATGTGTGCATGTGCGAAGCCATTTCTCTGCAGGTTTCTCTGGGTGTCCCTGAGAAGCCATGCTGAGTTGAAAGGATCTGGTGAGAATCATGTATCCATATGAATCTGTATTTCTATACCTGTTTGCTCACTGGCAGGTCGGATTTACTGTAAACTGTCATTCTGCTACATGCACAAACTGGGCAAATAAAACTGTGCCTAAATTAGAAGAACCAGCAAAAAGGGAAACTGATTGACCCATAGGCATCCAGGTGAGACAGATTTTTGAAACATCAAGCAAGGATCCCAGTTCTGTTTTGTGGTAAGAAGTTGTTGCCATCTACAAAGCCGTGATGTAAATCATCAGCAGCACAATACTGGAGACATTCCATATTGCAGGTACAGAGTAAGAGCCAAATGCTGATTTTGCACATCATAAAATGCAGCTCTTTAAGGTGCACTCTGCCCTTCAGTCTGCAGACTAAGAACTGAGGAGGAAGCTTGTAAGAAGTCAATTAGTGAATGTTTTCCACTTAACACTCTGGAACAAATCATCACATATTTTAAAACATTCAAAAAGAAGAGGTGCAATTCTTTTTACTGCACTGTAAGCAAGATAAGTGTAAGCAAGATTGAGGACATACAATGCAAAGAGATGACCAATTACTGAAATCAAAAAAGTGACCACAAGAAATGGTATCAAATTGTTTCCCTGAGCAGTATTTTATTACTTAATTGAAATACAAAAAGTCAACACCAATGAATGATACTTTTTTGTGTGTGTGATTTTTGAGGATCTGTAACTAAAAACACCTATTTTGCAAAATAAATAAATTAATAAATAAATAAATGATACAAGTTTTCAATATATATTTCAGTGCATGACAAGAGAGGAGAGAGCTCCCTAATATTAGAATATCATCAGAAAACACAGACTTTGTGTACTGGAAGAAACATTTACTCACAGTCTCCAACTAAGTGGATAGAAATAATCATTATTTAAGCTACTGACACTTAAAGTAAGGATAAACTAACTACAGAAATACTCAATTACAAATGAATGAAAGCTTATAATTGGATTAATCAACTTCTTCCCTATTCAAAAGCAATTAATGTTTTGATTTGCTATGCCATTGCCATTTTTTTATTTTTATTTTTATTTTTATTTTTTTTGGTGCTCCTAGGTCAGACAAATATTTGAGACTCCCAGCTTTCATTTAAAAGATACAGTCACTTTTAAGACTTTCTGGGTTTGGAGACTGTCTCAGAGATGTATCCTAGTATAATTCTACAAGATCAGGAGCAAACAGATGAAAGAATTTTAAGTAATTTATTTATAAATCTTGTGGGATTTTGCATCACAAATTTTGAATGCTTACAATCAAATCCATTTGACTCTGAGGGAAGCCAGGATTTTCCAAGACGTTGGAGTTGGTAATATTTTTATAAATATATCTAAAACAGAAATATCCAGTCTAAAATACCAGCCACTAAGTTAACCTTGTTTGGTTAATAATAACACTGTGTAGTGGATCTTGTGTTGGATTCAGAGGACCTCATGTCTCATGAGAAATATATTGGCCAAAGATCAAATACAAAACTAGGACTTAAAGCTAATGATAGGAGATGGTAATGCATGTGAGGATCAACCCAGAAGGATAAGCAAGACTTAGAAGTTCTAATTACATGATGTTTTCTGGATTTGGTATAATAGGTACATAGTTTGAGGGAGCTCTGTTTTCAAACAGCAATTCTGCATTGTTAACATTTTACCAGTGCTAAAAGCAGTTTGCTCAAGACTCTTCAATACAGCTAGGAAGCAAATGAGAAAAATCATATATCTGTGATGCACAACAGGAATGCTGTGATTTAGCCTCAGAAGGCAGCTGAGCACTACACAGCCACTTGCTCACTCTCCCCAGGTGGGATCAGGGAGGGAATGAGAAAAGTAAATGTGCAAGAACTCATGGGTTGAGATAAGAACAGTGTACTAGGCAAAACAAAAGCCACACATGCAAGCAAAGCCAAACCAGGAATCCATTTGCTGCTTCCCATCAGCAGGCAGGTGTTCAGTCACTTCTAGGAGAGCTGGGCTCAGCACGTGTAACAGTTTCTTGGGAAGACAAGCGCCATTACTCCAAACACGCCCCCCTTCCTCCTTCTTTATCCCAGTTTTTATTGCTGAGTATGACATCAAATGGTATGGGATTGGTATGGTATGATCAAATGGGACTTTGGTCATTGTGGTCACCTGTCCTGGCTGTGTTCCCTCCCAGCTCCTGGTGCACCCCCAGCCTCTTCATTGGCAGGGCAGAAAAGTCCTTGGCTCTATTTAAAAGGTGCTCTGCAACAGCTAAAAGAATCAGTGTGTTACCACCACTGTTCTCATCAAAAACTCCAAAACATAGCACTGTGTGAACCTCTATGAAAATAATAATAATAATAATAATAATAATAATAATAAATTAATAATAATAATAACAACAACTCTGTCCCAGACAAAATCACGACAAGGAGCAATGTATCATACATGATGCTGATGAGACATGTTTGACATGTACAGCAAACATGAAACTGACTTGGGCAATTATAAAGATAAACTTTGACACCATGACAGCAGATGAATCTCTAAGATTCTTTACCTCATCAAGCATAGTGATTCTCTAATTATTCTGGTGAACAACACAAAGAAAAATATGAATTTTCCTTTCCTCTTCTTTTGCTATGCCAGCAATTAAAATAATGTGGTCTGTACTAAGCTGTTGAGAATGTAGGAGTCTCTACACATTGCATTGGAGAGTAAAGACCCAGCATGTATTTGGGTCTTCAAGGATAGGGCAGACTTGCTCCTGCAAATGGCAAGGAACCAACTGTAAAGAAGAGCAGGGCTGATGTTGTCTGTAGATCTGATACCCAGCAATGGTTTTCATGAGCTGACACTGGCTCTCACCCCATGCTGTGTGTTTGCTTATGGCTGCTCCAGCTGTTACATGCAAGAGTAACTGAAGAACAGGCAACAATAAAAGTCAAGGCCCAATTCAACATTTGCAGCTGAAAAGCGTACTTGAAGAAGGTTTCAAAGAGGTTGCACTAATAACATGTTTATTCTTTTTATTTGCAATTGCTGTGTGCCAGCCCTTTCCTCCAGCAGAAAATCTGATCCACTATAATTCCCACCACCTACTGACAACACAAAGGGAACTAGTGCTGTGGGAGAAAAGCCTTGCACAGCTTCTAGACATCTATTCTGCTGGCTCTGAACCACTAGATGTTCTGTTGTAGTAGGACAGATGGGTCCCATGCCATGCCAGAAGTGTAATAGCCTACCACAGAGCAAGCACTGCTAGCCCCTAGGGGCAAGACACTTTCACAGACAAGACAGGCCCCCGCTGTTAGGATCCTCATCACCTCCATGACCATTACCAACTCTTTACCACTTCTAGTGACATAAGCCAGCCTTCTACCTTAGCTTCCCATGTCTCTTTCAGATATGTTTCTTCAGCACATATGTTACTTTATCAATTTGCTATGTTCTTTATGGTTTTTCATCTTGTCTCAAGAAATATTGTATTATTTTAACATATATGTTAGGTATTCTACTATATTTTTTTAACTGCCCTGACTTCTAGGCCAGAAGCACAGCAATCCAGACCTGTCATAATTTCTTCGTGGTCGAGATACAAGTTTTGCCAAAGCACTCTGATCAGTTCTAATTTAAAAATGCAAGTTTTCATTTACACACTGCAAAATTCAAAGTGGCATTGCATTGCTTTATTTTCTTCCCTCTTTAATTCAGATGCCAAAATGGCTATGGATAAATGTCTACTCCGTAAGGGGAAGAGCTTCATTGCTTTCAAAGTTGTTTCACAATTGCTTGTATAGGAACAATACTCTGATTTACACTTCATCCAGTTCCATCCAAATATTCAGAGTTGTTATGTTGACCTCACTATGTCTTTGAAGCCACAATGTCTTTTTCACCTGCTTGGACTTCCCTCCACCCTGCATACATCTCTTCCCTTGCCCTATTCCAACACTATAGCCAATGTCAGTTTTTTTCTATTTTCCTCTTCCTCACCCCTCCTACACCAACCACCCCAGCAGTGCTGGAACTGAGCCCATACTAATAAACACAGCAAAGAATATTAGCTTGGGCTCTGTGCCATGCCTCCTCTCTAACATCATTATGCTTCCATAGTAAAACATCTTGTTATTTGGGATTTGGTGGCCTAAAGCTAGGAAAGAGTAGGAAATGTGAGATAATTCTGAAATGTGACACTACACAACTAAGAACATCTAACTAGTATACTGAGCTGTTGGCAGAAGGCTCTTTGTAAAAATCATATTAAAGAGATATATCTTCCAGTAAATAAATCAGTTCAGTGCTCATACCCTCTCCTGAACACCTCTTAGCATACAATATTAAACAGGGACACGGTAATAGTCCTATTTCTCTGTGGGACCCACTTCATACGATCTTAAATGTTCTGAGGGCATGAATTAAAATGGCTGCTGTCTTTAAGAATTTTAATTCCCTTTATCAATCCATGTCACATGAGACTTGTTAAAATAATCCCATAGGATAAAGACATGTTCCCTCTGATGACTGAAGTGATTAGTGCTCTAGCAGCATCAATTAAGTTTCATTCATTTACTCTAGCAGAGAATTTGGCCTCAAACCTGGATTCAATAAGCTCTTTTGACAGTCCAAAATTATTCCTAGAAGACTGATATGTAACGATTTTCCTCCTCTCCTCTCCTCTCCTCTCCTCTCCTCTCCTCTCCTCTCCTCTCCTTCTACCACTCACCACTACACTCCAGGCCCAGATGTTCAGCCACTTTTCTATCCACCTCACTGTCTGCTCATGCAGCCCATAGTACAACAGCTTCTTTATGAGGATCTCATAAGAGACACTGTAAAGCCTTACTGAAATACAGGTAGACAATAACCATTACTTTTCCTTTATCTACTAGGGTGGTCATTTCTTCATAGAAGTTTATCAAGTTGGTTAAGCATGACTTCCCCTTTTTGAAACTCTGATGACTGCACCTGATGATTTTCTTGTCTTTCATGTGCCTGGAAATTGTTTCCAGGATTAATGGCTACATATCACAGATATGTATGTATGTTAGAAATGATCTCTAGCTACACACTTTCTTTCAAATTCTCAGATTAGAAGAGGCTACTGGCAGAATAAACGTGTAATGACAATCTCTTCTCTCTGACAAGTGAGTTTTGCATCCACTGCCACAGGAGTTAATCAAATATAATAGTATTGTTTGTCCCTGAGCTGCACTCAGAGAAAGAATTTGTAATCTTCCCCAAGCATCATGCTATTTCTATAATGCATGCCGTACACATTTTTTGCAGTAAAAAAAATGTTTGCAATATATGTAAGCTCTCCTGTTGGCCTTGTTAAAGGAAAAATCTTTTATCAAAAACACACAATTCTTTGTATTTAATATAGTAAACAGATGGTAGTCTCTCACTGCAAAACATTTTTGTTCAGTAGTCAAATATGACTTTTACAGAAAGTTACTGTCTACAAAGATTTGGGATTTGGGGGTTGTATTTTTGTAGATGAAATGGTTACTCAAAAGCTTTTCAAGTCTTGGGCAATATTAAAGTCCCATTGTAAACTCACTACTTTGAAAATGAGTTGTTCCCATTATGATGTCACAATGGAGTACGTTAACTTAAAAAAAAAAAAAAAAAAAAATAAAAAAAAAAAAAAAAAACTGTTGAGCAATGCAAATGGCAGAATTAGTCTTTGGAGGAAGATTTTATTATTATTATTATTATTATTTTATTTTATTTTATTTTATTATTTTATTATATCTATTTTAAAAGGCATATGCAAATTATTGGGCTGTGTAGACTTTTCACTTACTTTCAGATCTTTGTTATGTGTAAATGAGTATTTAATTCCCTCTTTTCTTCTACCCAGACTTGAAAACACTACTTACAATAACATGTGACTGGACAAAGTACTTCATGAAACTGGCAGCAAGACTTCTTGACCCGGCAGAGAGAGGAACTGTTTTCTTTTTCCATAGTTTGACTGCTATTGTATGTCTTGGGTTCTGTGAGCAAATCAAATGTAACCAAATCAAAGGATTAACAACTGTATTAAAGACCTGGTGCCTTAGACTTAGTATGCTGCAATGCTCAGTAGGCTACAAGGTTCAGTAGGATCAATGCCTCTCCACTAATAGGTCTTTTTTGTGAAATACCTAGGCAACAGCTTTTGCCTTTCACATTTACGTTTGTGACTAGACACTCACTTTTTAGTTGTAGTGTTAAGAGAGCTAGTCCAGGGGCTTTGACACTTCAGATCCAGCAGTCACAAGCTCTGCACAGCAAGGAGCTGCTAGAACATGAGACCTACTCCCATGAAACGAGTAATTTTTCTGGAAAAAGGAGCATGAGAAATTTCACACATCATCTGAAATTAATATCACTGCTGATTCTTGCAAATAGGCCTCAAATTAGAATGCATATTGCATAATTTTCTGGGCCTGCAGGAGGAATTGCCTGTCCAGCCGTAAGACTTCTAGGGAGAAAACTGATAACATACACCTTGATTGAAATGGATGGAAAAACTTGAAAACTGGATCAGCTCTTGTAAATGACAGCTATCTACTTCTTTGTGAGGCTTCTGTCTCCATCTTCCACCATGTAGTCCAAAATGCTCCCTACCAAAGTCAGGACGAATAAGTCATTTTTCATGTGGGTAAATGAACAATATAAAACTTTTAAAAGCTCTACTTAGAGTAGGAAACAGACATGTAAATCAGCCTTCTTCTCCAGGCCTTTTTACCAGCAGCAAACTGAAATTTCCTTTTTCACTTTTGTTCTTCAGCTCAGTTCCCTCCAGTTCTGGAGAGCTCAGAAAATCATATTGCGGCTTGGGTTGGAAGAGAGTTAAAAGAACATTTGGTTCCAACCCCCCTGCCATGGGCAGGGATGCCATCCACTAGATCAGGTTGCCCAGGGCCTCTTCCAACCTGGTCTTGAACACCTCCAGGTGCTGGGCATCCACAGCTTCTCTGGGCAACCTCTTCCAGTGTCTCACCACCCTCTGAGTGAAGAATTTCCTTCTAATCTCTAATCTCAATCTCCCTTCTTTTAGTTTAAAATGATTCCCCTCATCCTGTCATTATCTGACTGAGCAAAAATGTTGTTCTCCATCTTTTTTATAAAACCCCTTTAAGTATTGCAAGGCTGCAATAAGGTCACCCCAGAGCCTTCTCTTCTTCAGGATGAACATCCCCAGCTCTCTCAGCCTTTCTTCATAGGAGAGCTACTCCAGCCTTCTGATCATCTTCATGGCCCTCCTCTGGACCCACTCTAACTGATCCACATCCTTCTTGTGCTGGGGGCCTCAAACCCGGATGTAGTACTCCAGAAGGGCAGAGCCGAAGGGGACAATCACCTCCCTCAACCTTCTAGCCACTAGTCTGTGAAGTCTAGAAGGCTAGAAGGATGCGGTTGGCCTTCTGGGCTGCAAATGTACACTGCTGGCTCATGCTGAGTATTTTGTCCACCAGAACCCCCAAGTGCTTCTCTGCAGGGCTGCTCTCAATGAGTTCTTCTCCCAGACACTCATGTCTGGGATTGCCTCAACCCAGGTAAAGTACCTTTCACTTAGACTTGTTGAACCTCATGCGGTTCATATGGGCCTACTTCTCAAGCCTGTCCAGCTCTCTTTAGATGGCATCCCTTTCTTCTGTTGTATTGACTGCACCACTTAGCCCGGTGTCATCTGCAGTCTTGCAGAGGATCCACTCAATCCCACTTTCTATGTCACTGATAAAGATATTAAACAGTACTGGTCCCAGGACAGACCTCTGAGGAACACCGCTCATCACCAGCCTCCACCTGGACATAGAGCCATTGATCACCACTCTGGGTGCGACCTTCAAGAAGCCATTTCATTATCCACTGGTTGTTATACCCTTCAAATCCATATCTCTCCAATTTGCAGATCAGGATGTCATGAGGCATCGTGTCAAAGGCTTTGTAGAAGTCTAGGTAAATGACATTGGTTGGTCTTCCTTTGTCAACAGATGCAGTCACTCCATCATAGATGGCCACCAGAATTGTCAGGCACAATTTGCCCTTAGTAAAGCTGTGCTGGCCATCTCAGATAACCTCTTTGTCTTGCATGTGCCTTGACATTGCTTCCAGGAGGATCTTTTCCCTGATCTTGCCAGGCACAGTGGTGAGGCTCACCAATCTGTAGTTCCCTGTGTCCTCCTTTCTACCCTTTTTAAAAATTTAAATTGGAAATTGCCTCACAAATAAAGGAATGAACAAGAAGTTTAAAGGTTGTTTTCCAAACCAATAAGGCCAGCTGGATGACCAAGCCCAATTTAAAATGGAAAAGGATGTTTTAATTTCTCCTTGTCCTTAATAAAGAGTAAAAATTAATTTTATAACTTAAAGTGACCAACCTCAGAGTCACTACCACAGCAATTCTCTTTGGGTAACTTGGGAACATTTTATAATTTCATTGCTTTCCTTTTTGTTTAAATATTAGTGTTGTTAGTCGTGGTGCCCAGTCACTGTTTTAATCAAGAACTCTGCATTTTAAATATTTGTGTTCATTGTAGACAAGAAGTCTGTGGAGACAGTGTTTTGGCCAATTAAGCTTTAATCAGGACAGAATGTTTCAATGTTAAATTATACAAATTGCATCGGATCCACTGGCATATGCCACCTTTGTTGTTATGGCACTCAGTCTTTCTTCTCTGTGTAAATGGCTCAGACACAGCCCTTCATTTCTAAGAAAAATCACGAGCCTCCCACTGCCAGCAGAGCTGTTATGAGACTGGAGTGAATGCTGTCTTTTTATAACATATTAGCTGTAAAACAGGCGGTACCATGGTTCTTTATTTACTAACTTTCCATCTCTCTTATTTTCCTAGTATTTGAAATTTTCTGTCACTTATGTTCTGTAATGGAAGGGTATTGTTTTGGTACTCTGAAGAGAGGCTGGGTTGCCATAGCTCGAGGCACATTGAAAGGATGTAGGAACTGGATGTACTATTTGTCTCAGGCTGAAAGGCTTAACTCTACAAAACCATCCACCTAGCATCTTCCTTGGAAAGTTAAATTCACTGTACCTCACCTGGCCCTTTGCCTATGGAAGAGAGTTTCAGTAAAGGTCAGAGGAAATAGATTAAGACCAGCACACAACTCCAATAAAGGGTGATAGTATCAGACTCCATTTGTCTCTCAAAACTGTGTCCTCACTCCTCTTCTCTTCTGTGTAAATTTCTAGACATAGTCTGTCATGACCTCATGTTCACCTGTGTACACTTTAGCAGGAGGAGCCACCAGTGGTGAGACATCTCTCTTCATGTTTGTTTCTTAGAATATCTGCTGCCCAGGTTTCTGCTATTAATTGTGTGTTTCAGACTGTTTTCTCCTCTGCTTTCATAGCATGCATATTCCCAAATCAGATATTATTTTACTCTGTTTGTCCAGGTTTCTAATTTTTCTAGACTTAGAGAAATTTAGTGATGAATGGAGCTAAAATTTTCTCCAGACTTAGAGAAATTTGGTGGTGAATGGGTGAATGAAGTTGGATCCAGCTGGCAACTGGTCACAAATGGTGTTCCCTAGCTGGGGGGAAGTGCTGATCTGCCAGAGCGTAGGAAAGCCCTGCAGAGGGACCTGGACAGGCTGGATCAATGGGCAGAGACCAGTCGGATGAGGTTCAACATGGCTAAGTGCCGAGTCCTGCACTTAGGTCACAACAACCCCATGCAACATTATAGGCTTGAGGCAGAGCAGCTGGAAAGCTGTGCAGAGGAAAAGCATCTGGGGGTACTAACTGATGCTCACCTGAACATGAGCCAGTACTGTGCCCAGGTGGCCAAGAAAGCTAATGGCATCCTGGCTTGTATGAGGAATACTGTGGCCAGCAGGACCAGGGAGGTGATCATCCCCCTGTACTCAGCTCTGGTGAGGCTGTACCTTGAATACTGTGTTCAGCTTTGGGTCCCTCAGTACAAGAAGGACATCAAGGCCCTAGAACATGTCCAGAGAAGGGCTACAAAGCTGGTGAAGGGCCTGGAACATAAGTCCTGTGAAGAGCAGCTGAGGGAACTTGGGCTGTTTAGTCTGGAGAAGAGGAGGCTCAGGGGAGACTTTATTGCTCTCTGCAGCTACCTGAAAGGAAGGTGTGGGGAGCTGGGGGCTGGCCTCTTCTCACAGGTAACTAGTGATAGGACTAGAGGGAATGGCCTCAAGTTGCTCCAAAGGAGGTTCAGTTTGGATATTAAGATTTCTTTCTTCTCTTCAGAAAGAGTAGTCAGGCATTGGAACAGGCTGCCCCAGGGAGGTGGTGGCATCATCATCCCTGGGGATGCTTAAGGAAAGGTTGGACGTGGTGCTTAGGGACATGGTTTAGTGGGTGATACTGGTGGTAGGGGGATGGTTGGACTAGGTGATCTTAGAGGTGTTTTCCAACCTTAATGATTTCACAATTCTATGAAATTCTGCTATCTTGCCTATATTTGTACATCTTCTCAGTTTAGTAGCATCCTGAAATTTCCATTCAAGTTCATCTTACTTCTATTTCTTCATTACCTTATTGTACTGTACCTGATCCTCAGATTACTCTATCAGAGAATTTCCCTTTACTTGATATTTTGCAATTTATGGTAATCTCCAGTTTAAAATGTCCTGCAAACAGTCTTCAGTCCATTTAACTATTTTTCTCTTCAAGATATTTTGGATTAATTTTGAGCTACATTATTCAACTCACAAAAATAATCCCTCTGAAACCAGCAGAACTCTTCACATAAGTATGCACTTATCAGAGTAAGTAAAATTTCCAAAAACTACCCCTCAGAGGCTGCACTTTTTCTGGCATATCAATTCATTGAATAAATAATATATATCCTTGCCAAAAATTCTAATTGAACCACCTCTTAACTTTAAAATAAATATATAAATAAATAAATAAATTAAAAAAAAAAAAAAGAATTTGAGATTGTAATTTTCCTACTACTTTTCTCTGCCCTTCTGGCACCCATCCACGACTAGAAAGTGCCGAAATAATGCAAGGACATCTGCTATCTGACACTTAAGTTTCATAATTATTTGAATAACCTTTTTTTTTTTTGGAACACAACAATATTTTTATTAGGATTCACCTATCATTCATGTGTTGTCAGGGGATATGTGACAACGTATCTGTAGATTTCTTTTCCTTTCTTTTATCCCTCATTGTCCATTTCTGACAGATAATAGTAATCTGCTGTTACTTTTAAGGAGTGAGAATTCATAATTTACTGATTTCACTGAAAAAATGAGATGTAGTTTCTAACACTCTAGCTTAAGAAGGAGAGTATAGAGCAACCCCCTATAAATCATATTTTGTGCATTTAAAGTTATTGTGGTGAGGTGGAACAGAAGGAAACACAGGACAAAGCTTTGATCACTTTGATCAAGCACAGACCACCTATCAGGCTCCTGAGTGCCACTGTGTGTCATGCACATTTTCAAATTTTTGTCATAATAGCTACCAGTCACTGTAGCTGAGATAAAAAAGGGGATGGTGATTAAACATGTGATTAAATCCAGACATTTTAATCATACCCCTTCTATCTATTTTTGCAAAGCAGTCTGCCTGTTTTCCCAGCAGTCCACATGAATAGCCCAGGGATGACAATTTGCATGCTAACTGAATTCATGTACCACACTGATTGTATGGAACATCTGTTGCTGATTGTTTTGGTCCTCTGCTTTTCAAACTAATATATGAAAATGCAGAAGGTAAAAGGCAAATTATCATGCCAACGGCAGAGAGCAGATTGTTCCTTTTCTTTTTGTTGGAACACTGTGTTGTAGCTATTGATAAATGTCACTACACTCCAGCTATCCCCCTGGACTTGCACTAAAATACTGTGCTTTAAATTGCTGCAATTTTCCAGATGCTTTTTTCCTTCTCAATTTAATTTTGGCATAGCTGGCTTAGATGTGGTTAGAAAAAAAGTCTTCCCACCATCGCCTTTCCCAGCCCAAATACCTGCAATTGTAAATCTAGAACTGACATTTGTGTACTGCTCTAGGTAGATGTCAAGGAGGGCTACCCAACTGCTCCTCTTGTTTCTGAAGCCCCACTTTCCTCAAAAAGAAGGCAATGAATCATTTGAGGTCTGAGATTTTTTCACCTTAATGGTGGAAAATTGAGGCAGTTCGTAATACTGGTTAGGAAAGGAATTCCAGCATGAAGCAGGCTGCTGCCAGGATAGCCCCAGAACAACAGCAAGACTTCATGTAGAGAAACAAAATTAAATTTCTAATCTGTGATATGTCAGGTTTCAGAACAGTAAACTGAATAGCATGTGAATGAGGAAATTGCTGAGGAACTTCAGTCCATTCACAGGTAGATGTAATTTCACCCTGCACACACGTTACCATTAGGAGGGAGGGTATGAAATAACAGGAATGGTAAGATAGTTTTTGCTAACAGTTTTGCTTAATACTCTATGTGTAGGACGTGTTTTTTACCACAGGATGGAGGGGCAGTGTGTGTGTATGTGTGTGGACAGTATATGGGTTATCTGAATATGTTAGTTTCCAGTTTGCAAAGAAAGAAGAAAAATGGCTTGAAATAACTGTTGAGAAAATATTCCATTAATCCATCACCAGCTGTTGATTCACTGTGCAACTGGCTACAGAGATTTGTTACATATTCACAATTGCCATAGGAACAGCTCTGGATTAGATCATTCCAACTCTCCTAAAGTCTGACTGCACTGCAGTTCACCTTCTCTGCTCTGCATGTTAATATCTCATTTGCCTTTTCAAATTTCCAATATCTAGGTTGATTCTGCAAAATCTGTTTATAATTCCCCTGATGAATCATTGTCATGATTACTATATGGGATATTGTTTTTAATTTTTCTTTTTGTCTTCCTTTATCTCTCCTTCAGCAGAATTCATTGTGAAAAAGAAATGACTATTGTAGCATATATGAATGTGCATGGTCTTTGTGGGAAAGAAGAGTCAGACCACTGTCAGATCTTTCCCATTGGGTCCCATCAGCCCACACAATGAAGAAAAAAGAACCAAACAAGAAAAAGATCTGTTAAAAAAAAAAAAAATGCAGATGAGCTGAAGACAATTCAATCAAATGACCTATGCTAACTCAGTCATGCCTTTAGTTGCCAGAATCACTTGAAAGTCATCTTAACACTAACTAGAAATTTGGACAAAATGTCTGTTGCTCCAGAGATTGTTGTACTTGATTTACTTCACTAATTTTGGCATTGACTGAAAATTAATTTTCCATGGACATTAGTGTGAACTAGGGTAGTTACAAAATTAAGTATGTAAAATGAGTAAAAAGGACATTTAAGTGTTATGCATCAAAATGCATTTCTAATTCACTGAAATGTGCTTATGATTATTATGGCTAATCTTTTCAGTACTGAACTGAAAAAGTAAGGAATTTTTAGGAAAAGTTTTCCTTCTTGGAAATGTTTCTTCCCCTTACCCTCCCCAATTCAAATCATCAATTCAAAATTGATTTTTATTTTTTTTTTTTTTTTTTGTATCATTGTGATAACAATACCTTCTGCTTTCCATTTATCTTGTTATCCATACCTGTTTAAAGATGTCAAAATGTCTGCCAGGTTTCTTGTAGACTTTCAGGAAAAAATAGGACTGGGTCTAAACTACTAATGTGAAAATAATGGGGGAAAGGTAAGGTATTTCTGACAAAATCCTCAGGCCTCCTTTGCATATCACAAAGAAGGGGAAAAAAAAAAATCTGTTTACCTATCTAAAGATCATATTTCATTTCAGGAGAATTTTACAATAGTTCTAATAACTGTTTTTATTTTAAAATTGGTCAAAATGAATACATATAAATGGGAAGGAAATCGGATGTTTTAATTAAAACATTGCTCAGGAAAAAATACAAATATTCATTAGATTACTTCCCTTCTTTTCTCTTCTCTTCTCTTCTCTTCTCTTCTCTTCTCTTCTCTTCTCTTCTCTTCTCTTCTCTTCTCTTCTCTTCTCTTCTCTTCTCTT
>CM021766.1:124042481-124183822 GCA_011076525.1 Nettapus auritus | reverse complement strand
AAAAAAAAAAAAAAAACTTCAGGATACAACTGTGATAGTATTACATTAATAAAATTAATCATTAATAGCAGAGGCATTACTTGGTACAAGAAAAAAATCTTTGGGAAAGGGACTAAGTTAGACTCTGTGACTAAGTTTTAAAGACCTTTTGCCCAAATAAGATTGGCAGAGACCGGTGAGGATTTTGCCAGGGAAAGGGAGTTTGTTTTTCTCTGGAAATGGGGGTGGCTCTGAGGAATTATCCTAGGAAATGATCTTCACAGATAACTTCATCGAACAAATTCCTTTCCAGTAAGAACAGCCTGGTACATTGACAGCACTCTTAGTGACTCCTGATCTCTTCCAAGAGTGCATTGAAATTTTTAAAGCTTATAAAGCTCTGGGATTTTTTGTACTAGAGGGTTTACATTTGTGAAATGTGCATAGGGACTGTATGTGGGAGGGGAGGGGGCTGCGACAGGGACATGTAGACAGCAGGGTGAGTGTGAGCCAGATGCCTGCATTGAACAGCTATTTGTGGCTGCTTGGGTCTAGGACACCTGGACTCCAGCATGAAAAAGGAAAGAATCAGAGCCAAAGTGATGGAAACCTTTTAAGGTATTGCAAAAGACCTGATCTGTCCTTTTTTGTTCTCTTCTGTGACACATGAATACAATAAGGTCATGGGGTAGGTAGCTGACATTAGGTAATCCCAGCACAAGTGGAAAGTTAATGATAAACAGTACTACTATCTAACACGAAGAGATATTTCAATTTTCATTTTTGAATCAAAATGAATTGAAAGACAAATAACTACCCCAGCCGTTCATTACTTTACCACCTGAAAAGGCTAGAGGGGAGACGTAAAGTTTTGCTTGAAAAACATGTATTATCTGACTATGGATTATCCAAGTTTTACTTTGATCTGCCTACTTACCTAATGAGCACTGGTGACTATTTTTATTATGAGTGAAATGACTAACTTTACTGAAAAAGACATTATCACTATTAAATTAAAATGCCACATAGGTATCTTTCTGGTTGTTGTGGATTTTTTTTTTATTATTATTATTATTTTTTTTTTGTACGGGGTGGGGGGTGGAGGGGAGTGTTGTGTTGTTTGTTTGTTTTTTAAAGGTATCTAAGTAACTAAAATTAGAAATCAAAGCCTGTTTTTCCTGCAGCCACATACAAATGCTATATTGTATATTTCCTTTATCAGGACCCAGCTGGACAAGGCTGCTTTTGTCCATCCATCAGGATATGCAGTGACAACAGACACAGTGATCAGTTTAAGAATCAGGTCACAGTCCTGTGTTTCTTTTGTGCTATTTAGCCTGTGTTCACCACCATCACAAATGAAGTATTAAGGAGTTACATGGTCTTCATCACATAACCCATAATTCAGAAAAGATTCTCCCAAGACTTCCCTGAGGACTCCAAGACAAATGTCAGTCCCAGTACTCAACAAATACCTTCTTTCATCCTCAAAAAAAAAAAAAAAAAAAAAAAAATCTGGTTCATTGTACCACAGGTCCATATGCACAGAGCACAGAGAACAGAAACACAGCAACATGCTGGAAATGCTAGGGTTTGAATGCTTCAACTTTTCCTATCTGCTTGCAGCAGTGTGTGCACGGTAACACCTTCAGCACATAACAGACTGGCATAAGGCTAATTAAAGTCTAAAACCTAGCAGATAGTAGTGGATTGTCAAGGAAGATCTGGCTGCTTTTACAGACATGCATCAAAATTCCCTTAGCACCACTGAGGCCCTTTTTTCCAATTTCATCTGGTTTTGAATACCTCAGTGCAAAGACATTGCTCCTTGGATAAACAACCATTAGTTCTAATGCATGTCTGGACCTGTCCCCAGCTCCCTGAATCTCCAGCTCAGAAAGCATGAAGAAAGAAAACATGACAAATGCTTCTTTAAACTGAACAGTCTCCATCTCCATAACTGAATAACACAGAAATGGAAGGACCTCGTAATGCCATCTAGGTAAGCCTCTCGGCAGGTTCATTTACCCCTACGCACTCCCCAGCAGATGACGTTTGAGCTTCCATAGCTGTGTAAAGAAACAGTTAATCTTTTCCTATCTCTTAGATATTTATTAATTAACTTTACATCTCCTGTGGGCCATGTTTCACAAAGCTATTTTTGCTATTGTCCTTTTGGACATCTCTAATTGATCTGCACCTTTTTTTGAAAGGAGATATTTATTTTCCTATATGCCAATATGAAAATGGTGGTCCAGGTAAGGCCTAATAAAAGCCAAATATTTTTTTCTTAAGTTCTAGATAGAATGTTTTTAACATTAGAAACTAGAACCACATTTCCCTTTGGCTCTTATTACTTATTATTACCTCCACCAATAATTCTGAACCTTGAAAATGCCATGTTTTTCCTTCCTTTGCATTTTTATCTGTAATATGCTCTTAATCCAATTAATTGATTTCTGACTTTCTCAATCTTTCAAAGTAATTTTTAATGCTGATCCTTTCTTCTCGTCAGTTAGTAACCCTTAGAGACTTTTTGCTGCTTGCATATTTTGTAAACATCTTTGCTGTTCTAGTATCCAAGACTATATGGAAAATGCCAAATAATACTGGCTGAAGTATTATGAAAATGTCATTGCAGAATCCTGCTTATATGCATAACTACTAAATACCTAGTGCTTAGGTACAGGTTTTCAAGCAATTCTACTGACCTTGACCTAGGTTTGACCCCAGATAGTCAAAATACTATTTTCTCAGTCTTTATGGATATGGCACATAGAGGGTGTATTTTTGAAAAAACTTTCCTAGAGGCAAAATATGTCACTATTATTGTTTCCTGCCTATCCATCACACTACTTATTCAGCAAGGAAGAAAATTAGATTTGGAGCTAGCTTTGGCTCAGTCTGGTTTTGGCAGTCTGTTCTGACTGCTTCTCATCATTTTATTATTTATTATTTTTATTAATGTTTCTCATTATTTTATTGCTTGCATTTTTTTTGTGTGTAAGAGGGTGTTTCTGTATCTTCTTGGGGCCCTAAGGTTAAGCTTAACTGATTCATAATTTTCTCAAAAGTCATACATAAATTGTCCAGTGAAATCTTTCTGGCTGAATTTATTAGTGATAAGCATGACAAGACACATTACTTCAGCAATTTATGTTATATTACTGAGTTACATTAAAAGCAGTTCAGTATGATGGCAGTCGATGCTGATGCTTCAAACAGGTATACTTTTAAGGACACAGAAGAAAATGAGGATTTCTACCCCACAATTTATAACTGCTTTCATATTAGGACTACTCAATTCCATATTCTAGCTATAACAAGTTTCCTGAAGCCCTTCAGCTACAGAAGATACACTTGCTCAGATATGCAAAATGTCCTTTTACTTTCCTGTCTGCAATCATATTTTTTCTTTGAAACCTCTGATATAATTGCACATACACATAGCTGTGGCTGGCTTGTGCAGTTTCTGAGACCCAACATACTTTTTATTTCAAAGTGGTTTATCCAGAGCTTAGGTGAACTATTAAGAGAAACCTTACACACAAGAGCAACATCCAGAACTATAATTGCACCTCTCAAAATACCTTAGCACTTAACCATCCTTTCCCTCTGCCTTCCCAAATGAATCGGTGGAAACAAGTAATCTTGAAGGAACTGTATGACAACATGGAGATGCCAGAGAATGTAATGATAAAGTATCTTTCAGATTACTTATTACTTTTGTGTTTAGTTCTCTCAAATAAATTATTTTATGGCAGATCAGAAAGCAAAGTTCTTCCAGAAGTGCCTCATTCCCATTAGCACTAAATCTGCTATCTACATTGCCAGAAAAGCTATGTACATTTCAGTACGTCATGGGTTAAAGGAAGAATGTGGAACAAAGCAGCTCAACCTCCAGGATACTTCAGGATTTAAAAAAAAAAAAAAAGGAACATGTGAACAAGTAGTTGTATGTCTTCTTTTCTATACTACGAGAGCCCCAGGATAGTAAACCAAATGTAAGAAGTATTTACCTTTTTCCAGGAAGACATATGGGATTTTGGGAATCTACTTGCTTTGCTGAACTACAGACCTGAAATGGATTGCACACTTCTCCAACCTTCTCCATAGCAGCTGCATGCGTAGGAACAAAATTCCGATTCTTGGATTTTTCTGGATATATAAATAGATTCTCCTATGAACATTCTTCTAAAATAACTATAAACTGAGGCAGAAAGTGTGAATGTCACTCACATCGAAGTCATATATCATCCATGTTATGCTTTTGAGCTAGTAAGAATCCTGAATGGAAAGAGGGAAACTGAAAATATTTTAAAATCACATATAGAACCACGATCTCATATTTACAGTAATGAGAAGGGGGTGGTCCTCTTTGAAAGTATGTTTAATTATTTAATATTAAAAAAAAATACATGAGATAGTGCTGTGAGAGGAAATTACTGAAGGGAATGTAAGGATACAATCAGGCAGAAACCATAGGGACTAGTGGTACGCTGAAAAGACAACAGGAGAAACAGTCTAGGAGCTGTGAAAGGAAATGTGAGGGCTGGGTTGAACAGAGATCAGGTGGAAGCAGAAGGTTGTTATAACAAGGAAGGATGTGAAGAGAAGCAGAGGAAGATACAGACACATCGGTAGAGCATGGGTGGAGAGTGTCCTCACCCCAGAGTGTTTGGGTAAGAAAATGAAGACTGCAGCAAGCAGTCAAACAGGAGGTACATGTTTTGATATATGCACTGAGGTCTGAATTCTTCAGACTTGGAAAAACAAATCAAGAATAAGACTACACAAGAAAGCCCAAAACCAGAAAAAAGTTCTTAATATTTTTACTACTATTCATATAACTTGTTTGGGTATAACATGCTTAATTTTTTTTAACGAGTGAACCAGTGACATTATAAATGTAGTGCATAGTAAAACAGAATTAACTAGTGCTGTAAAGTGTTTTTAACAACCTGGCCCAAGAAGAGGTCAGCTTGAAAATGTAAACTTTTAATCAGGAAATCAGTCTGTAAGAATATGGGGAATTAGCTCTGTCCCCTTCTTGATTACTATGTTCTGGTAAAGGCCCTTCAACAGAAGGAGTCTGAATGAACAGGACAAGAAGATTAATTACAATGTATGACTTCCAGACACGTTATTATTTAATCTTTGCACTTTTCAGTTGGCTTTCATTATCAGTCAACAGATTTTTTTTTCATCATCATCTGTTTGCTATTTACAAATCTCATTCAGTTATCATCTCAGAATCCAGAAATCCAGGTCTCCCTGTACTCCTTCCTCTTCTGCCAGCAATAAAGGTTGCTAGAACATAGAAAATGGAACATAGGGGAAAAAAAAATTTGAAAGCTTTGGCTTGTGGATAGGACACAGCAGTAATATATTTTGTTTCCACACACAGCTGAAAACCCCACACTCTGCTTAGCGAAACCTTCTTGACAGCATCATCAGGGATAAAAACAGTGCTTACAGTGTATTTCAGCATAATATTCATTGAACTGGTGATTGCAGATTCACAGTGTGAGGGAGGTATTGTGAGGTGAGGTATGGTATCCCAGGGAAACCTATGAAGATGGATTAGAAATTATATTATCAAACTTATCCGTTATTCTAAGGAAATATATATATATATATATTTGTGTTTAGAATGGATTCACACTCTTTCTCTGGACATAGCAGTACGTTTTATTGTCCCAGGCAGCACAAAAGAGCAGCAAAGTATTGGCCTTCTTTTTTCCTCCCTCCTTTGTAGGAAATTCCTTAAGAACATTACTTTGATATAATTTTAGTGCCCGTGATGAGACCAGCTCTACCACAGAGAGTAAGAAAAGCATGTAAAGCACAAGCAGGAAATGCAGAGCAATGGACTTCATCAGAACTGGTGAAATACCTTGAGGCTGTAGATGCAAAGAGCTCTTGATTTCTTTGTGTCTCACATTCAAACACTGAAGTTCATGAGCACAAAACAAGGCAGTGTAGATCTACAATGTTAATTTAGCCCATAATCTGTTTGCCTGAATGTGGTCCATATGTTTCTATTCTGGGTTTTCTAATGACCTTACCTTAACAGGGATAGACCATGTTGATTTCTACATAGAGGATTTTTGTCTTTAATCAGTGAAAGATTACAGTGGTCTGGTACAGCATGGTGATTTTTGCTACTATCTTTTTGTGAAAATGAAAGTGTTCTGAGGTGTACAGGATTTCCTTCAATGACTTCATATAATTTATTTGTCATAACTTCTAATAACCTGTATAAAGCAGAAATCAGTATGTTGCCCTTCATATTTTTCTACTGAAAAGATGCTTCTTATCGATAAAAGGGAATTATTTTTCACCCCACAAACTGGAAATCAATGGAAAATGAAGCAAAATAGTAGCTTAATCATCTCATCTTAACATTAATCTTTTTCCGGAAAAGAACACAGTGAAGAAAAAAAAGCTTTAGCATTATTTATACCTTTTTCTGACACTGGAAAGCTTTCCAGGAAATGCTTAGTGTTTAACTTCTATTCCTTGGTATATATTCAGCACCTCATAGGGTGTACTTAATATGTCAAAGAACTGGACTCAAAATATGAAAAGTGGAACTACTTAAAATGAAATGTTGACTATGAAACTTTGCTTTGAGAGATATAAAGAGAAAAGCACTGGAGAGAAAATGTGGATTTTTTCCCATCTCAGATCTACCTCCTCTAACGTATGACTGAGAACTCCAGAGAACACTTTAAACACATGATATGCAGATTTCTGTGTATTTACTCTGCTGGAATATGAAATAGCTGGGAGGCTTCTTCCTAAATTGTCCTATTCTTCCATGCAACAAATGCTCTCAGCATGCCTCCTTTGGAAAAGCATTCTGCTACCAGCAGTAAATAAAATGTACCCCATGCTTTTCTTACAAGATGAACCTGCAGAGTAAAGAGTGAACAGATACGTGCTACACAAAGCTCAATAAAACTAAAACAGTGAAGGGAAAAAAAAAAAAAAAAAAAAAAAAAAGCCTGACTAATGTCTTTATCCACGAGTAATGCAAAAAAAGAGAGTTTTGTGAGCTCACTGTTGAAAAGTCTGTCAGGAATAGATGACACTGAATAGGTCAAGTACAGGTCAGAAACAGTTCAGCTTGAACTGCTTTTAAGTTTTATAGAAGGCACCCTTCATTTGTCAGAAAGTCAATGGGACAAAAATATCCTATATAAGTAGTTTACAGTCAGTGGGTCTTCCTGCAGCACACAGATAGTTTCACAAACAAAACCAATGAACAAGAAAGAAGGAAAGAAGAAAGGAAAGAAGGAAAGAAAGAAGGGAGGAAAGAAGGAAAGAAGGAAGGAAGGAAGGAAGGAAGGAAGGAAGGAAGGAAGGAAGGAAAGGAAGGAAGGAAGGAAGGAAGGAAGGAAGGAAGGAAGGAAGGAAGGAAAGAAAGAAAGAAAGAAAGAAAGAAAGAAAGAAAGAAAGAAAGAAAGAAAGAAAGAGAGAAAAAGAATTATTGTGGAAAAGGATGGTGCAACTGAAATACAATTGGTATTGAATGAAAACATCTTGCTAAGTGACCTGCAAAATTAATCATTTTTGTCTTGGACTTGGATAAACACCAATGTCATCAAAAGTTTCTGGGTTCAGTTGAAAACTTCAGATGCATGTGAGCCAATTTCTTCAAAGCAGCTCAACCAAGACATACCAAGAAATGCCCCAATCTCCTCACAAAATTAACAGTATTCCTCGTCTCTGACATAGACAAATTCCAGTTTCTCTGAAAAGTCTTCTGTTTGAGCTTGCAGAACAATCTAGAGAAGCTACCTAACTTTTAATTATCACTACACAAGGGTCTAAACCAAAAGCACAGTTTTGCAGCTCAGTTGAGCCTTATGACAATAATTAAAAAATAAAAAATAAAAGACCTTTCTGAACTGTTTTTCTGCAGCAGGTGTTTTCCACCTGAGTGAGTTTAGACTTTTAACAGACTTTTTAGACTTATTTTTGCTTTTAATATTGTCTTTTTTTTCCTCCCTGTAGTCTTTCTGTCCCTTTTCATTGAAGATGTAGGAAGAAGTGTGTATGTGTTCTTCAAACAGGCCAAGCCAGATTTCTGTCTTCTCAAACAAGAATGTTCTCAGGTACAGGGTAAAAAGTGCTGTGCTTTCTACACCACAGACACAAAAAATATTACCCAGAGAAGCTGAAACAATACAGCGCTAAGGAGTAAATCAGTGTCATACTCCACTGAGACACTAAGGACCACTTAGTGTAAGAGAAGCTGTGCCATGCCAATAACAAATCACAAGTCTGCTGGCTAATGTGGCACTAACAAGGCAGCTACAAGGCCGTCAGAATCAATGGTATTAGAAGTGCTTTGCTAATTTTAATGTGATTATACTCATAATGAAAGTTAAGCTTTAAGAGCTTAGGTGATCTTAAGCAGCCATTGTTGAGAGCACCACTCCTGTCAGCAGGCCTACATCATGCAAACAAAATATAAGTATGGGTGCTGCAGTTAGACACGGCAGCCTTAAGCCCTTGGAGTATTTACAGAACACTTTATAATCGCAGTGTTCTTACAGGCACTTGAGGCTGTGAAGTGTCAACAAATATTTATACTGCTGTGGAAAGAGCTCCTTCACCCAAGTGTTGGGGGAAGCTTTGGAGTGCAAAGTAAATTAAAAACCCACTGTGTGCATTGTGCTGCTTCTGTGCTCTACACTCTTCTTTGTTTTGGCTAAAGTCCAAACTGGAATCCCAACACGCTCCAGTAAGGTGTTAAAAAGTTGTCTGTGGGACTTAGACTTTTATCTCCTAGTCTAGAGCTGAATAGAAAACAGGAACATGTTGTTGTGTTTTTTTTGTTTATTTTGTTTTTGGTTTTGTATTATTATATTATTTTCCAGTGGGAAACTGTTTTGCTAACAAGATAAAATTAATAATAAACTCAGAATGAGCCCTTGTCACCCAGGTGGAAATTCTACTAGCTATGACAATTCAGCAGAGATAGTAAAAATGTGAATTTCACAGACAGCTTGTTATTGATCCATAATTGTCTGCTAAAATGCAAGACAAAGGAGCCTCCAAACACTTCCACACTGCCAGTATGGGGAAAAAAAATAAAAAATAAAAATAAATAATAAAAGAAAGCACATTCCAAGAAAGCTCAAATGACACCAAGGGGCTATACCTACTGGGAAATATGCTCAAACAAAAGCTGAAATAAATAAATAAGCACCCTCACCCCATGAAAACTAAAGAAGGTTATTTCTCCAGAAAGTAGAGGTTGGCAGTTGTCACTGCCATGGTGCTCTGTATGCTGGGCTGCATGTGTAGAGCATGAACACAAGATGCTGTCTAGACAGGCTTTCTGAATCTGTGCTGCAGTCTCCATGAGATGGTGAACCATGACAATGTCATCTCATGATTCATTAAGTATTGCATTTTTCCCTGCAGAGCACAGTCCATGAAGACAAATAAAACAACAGAAATATAATCCCCATGAGTCTCTGAGGCAATATAGGCAAATACCTAAGTCTTGGTTTTCAGAAATTCCATTTTTCAACCCCAATAAACAAAAATTTCCACAGAAAGCAGATGCGTTTTTAATGAAAAATCACGTTTCATCCACAACCCAACTTTTCATCAAAGTAGTCTATACGAAAGATCTGACTGGCTCATGAATTTCAGGCTCATTTTCTCATGAGGCCAGATCCACACATGGTGTAAATCATCACAGATCTATTGAGTTCATTACTGAGATTATACCAGCTCTGGCCCTACACCCAATTATAACTGAGTACATGCAAACATTAGTTTTAATTGTCTGTGGTACAAGAGAGAACCCTGCTGCTGAAGCATGGCTATTTAGCAATAGTTCATTTCACAGTAATTTAGAAGATGCAGACTTGGCTTCTCTCTATGCCAACAGACATAAAGTAATAGTAACTGTCTTCCTTACTGGAGTTAATAAAAGAATAAAAGGACTAAAAATTCAAGTGGAGTACTTCTTAGTTTAAAAAAAAAAAAAAATATCTAAAATCAGAGTGTTTTTTCTTCAGGTGCTTTCAAGAGAACAGAAAAAAAAAAAAAAAAAAAAAAAAAAGTAATTGAAAGGGAAAGAATAAAACAACCTCAGAGAAATCAGCCTGAGGCCGTAACCCTGCTTTCAAGAGGAGACATTAAAAAGAAACCTCAGAAAAGCCTTCAAATTCTATCAGGTGAAAGAGTATAAAAGAAATTTGTGCTGTTTTTGATGTGGTGCTCTGACGTGGATCTTGGAATTGGTTTTATCAGCTCAGTAGTTGAATTGAGACGAAGGAGACAACTCACACACCCTCCTCATAGCAGACTGGACAGTGTCACTGCGAGGAGGCAATGGTCAACTCACTATCGACAGGAGAAAAGCCTGATTAAGAGCGCCTGGGTTGTGCAATTTTGCCACTCTCATAGAGTGGCCATAAACATATGCATCTTTGGAAAACTATCATGTGTTTTCAACTTCCTGAAGAATTCTTGTAAAATATAAGCGAACCACATTACCCTTTGTCCTGTGCTTTTATTCCACTAATGGACAAATTGGGAGGAGGCTGAGAACAAATGTGCTATTAATTACCCAGATGGCTTTTTAATAGAACCTTGGATGATTGCGCAGCCACTAAACATTGTCCAGAAATTTCTTAATAATGCTGGCAAATGAAACATTCCTTTGGAGAGAATAAAGATACCATTGACCAGGAGGCTAAGTTATGTCAGGTTAGTTTAAGAGATAGCAGACAAAGGGTATGTATTGTATGGAAGGAATGACAGGCCATATCCTAGCTGTCCAGCTCCTCCAGCAATGACAGATTTTCTAATTCGCTGCAGATTCTCATAAAAGTGGGTGGTCAGTTCTGGGGAACCAAACAGTGGCCCCATTGATACTGGGTGGGAGAGACCTAATTCGGAATTAACCTAGGTTGATTTAATACAGCAGAGAGTCTTAGCATCAGCATAAAATTAGGATTAATACATTAAATGTTAGGTCACAATGTTAAATCCCATTGTTGAAAGACCTCTGTGAAGCCAGTCAAAGCTCGACATGAGCGTTTCAGTCAATCATAGCCACTGAGCGGAGCATGCCACACTTCCACTGCAGAAACGATGCATGTAGAAATTAGAAGCTGAAGACACTTTTTTTCCTGTTTTCTCTGCAAACAGTAATTTTAAACATTCTTAATCTATTTATGGTCATGCTAATCTTCCTTTCACCTGACATCAAAATGAACAGGACAATAACTGGCTCAGGCTTGTCTCAGCTTTCTTGGAATGATCTTGCATAGAGGAGAGCATTCCTTGTGTTTTCTGCACATACTACAGTTCACTTCTGCATGCACTTTCACAGATGATTTTCAATACACCAAAAGCCATGTGGAAAATTATCCTAGCCAGTAGCATTACAGCTCTTCAAGCAATAAAATTTGAACTCAGGAGGAAGAGAATTGATTTGGCTTAGTGTTTTTCCTGTCAGTATTAGCTATTTAAAATAATAAACCATTGTGAAAATTATGATAACTGTAATGAGGAACAGGTAAAAAAAAATTAAATAATAATTAAAAAAATACAGATTTGATACTGCCAAAGGAAGTACGATAAGTGGATTATCTGGAATTGAGAATAAAACAGAAGAAAATACCATAACATCAGAAGAAAAGCACTAAATAATAACAGAGTATCTACGAGTTTTCTGAGTCTTGAAAACTGGGACATTCACCTACAATGTCATTTAATAGTCTGCTTTTTTGCTTCAGAAACTGAGTGGGAACTTCATCCATCCCTATTTTACAAAGCCATAATATTATTTTATAGAAGTAGGAATGTCTTTCAGCAGCACTCCCATTCTCTTGGGGCAGCTGACACTCTGTAAGACCTCACTGTATTTCAGAGACCACCAAGATCAGGTTAGACCACTGACTGCAAATCCAGCATGCTGAAATCACTGTACCGTTACATAAAGATGTATTCTTTAGGTTAGCTAAGGTCCCAGATCCTGCAATTGCTCTCTCATCTGAAGGTGTGACCATATGGGTTGCTTCTGCCTTGACTTGCCTCTCTTAATTTTGTAGTCTCCTACATGTCTACCTGACTGTGCTGACGCTTGTGGGTGGTGACTGTGTAATCTCTTTCTCAAGAAAAAAGGTTCCTATTCACATATCATCACTGTGAAAAACTGGTGGTGAGAGTTCTTCTCATTTAAGCAGGTTTAGAAGCATGAGTTAAGGTCTCACTTGTAGGAATAAATTTGTGATTATTTTTTTAACATGCAATAAGCCCATCCAAAGTTGCATTCACAGGCCAGGAGAAAATTTCCTAATAAATTCTTGAACAAACATAACTATCCTCTTCTAAGGATACTTATGTTCCTTATAACTTAGAGTAGTAATTACTTCCTTTGGATTTAAAAAGATGATGTATCCAAACATGCTTGCTGTATTTTCAAAGATACATACTCTTCAGTCTCAGATTTTAGCAGTGCAACTGTAGGGTAATTGGCTCAAACTAAAAACATCCACTGAAATAAAAGATAGTTTTTGCTAAAAATGTTGCTTGTTCCTCTAGAGTACATTATGTACAAATTATGTTTTTACTTAAGGAACTGTAGTTGAATAAAAATTAATAATTCATTTTTCCTTGCAATGTTTTTACTCATCTTGGTTTGCTATGCCAATATTCAAAGGTGAGCACGGCACACCTTTACTCTTTCCTGTGTACCAGTCTCTTCATATCTGATCTTGTGCTTGATGTCAAAATAGGCTACTATACTGGTCCTATAGGAAGAGTATTTTCTTACTCATTCACCAAAAAAGGGATTATGTAGGCTATTTGCGGACATGAAATAGCACCTTTTTCAAAGAAGTGATTTCATAGTACAGTCCACTGAAGATCCTCAGAATAATGAAATACGGTTCCCCAAGAAATGCGCTTATCAGTAAACAATGATTTACTGGCTTTACTGGAAAAAGGATTGAAATTCAGTAATTTTACAAAGATAAGCCATCTAGGTTAAAATGAACATCCTGTTAAGGATGTAGAAAAGGACACCAAGTGCATCATGGTTAAACCCAGTCCCATCCCATATTTTATCATCAGTATTTCCCTTTAATTGGAATATACCAGTGGGATAAACAGAGAAGTTGCAACCAGTCAACACTGCAGTGTTGGTACTCTTTTTAGAGAAACTGGAGGTTCTTTGGTTTCCAGTTTCTCTCAAAGACTGTGACAGAAAGCCTGTCGAATGATGAACGTTCACTTTAATATTTAGGCTATTAAAGCAGAGGATGTTTACTATTTAGACAATCTTAAAAATTCTTGCTTTTACTGGTTTTGTGAGCCCAAAGGAAACCTCATGAAAAATCTCTGCACAATAAATAAATAAATAAGCTAGGAAAGAAAACAAGAATCATCAGCATTAAATAGCTGCTGAAATACTATGAATGTTGTACTAAGTTTCTAACTGCTCATTTTGAACAGAGAGATACTACTGAGAAACATGTATGAGCTCATAAACATGAACTTAAGTACACTGAAGCATCAAGAATGCCTGTAGAGTGTCAGTTTTTCTTACAAGGACAATATTACTATTAATGTTCAAAACAAAATATGATACATGAGGTCAAGACAGAAGCTGCCTTAGCTCTAAATATGCTGGCAGTGTAACAAGCTAAGCTTGCTGTCTGCCAAGAAATACCTGTCCAATACACTCTAATATCCTTTCTTGTTTTCTTTTGGACATATTTTTGTAATTGCTTGTCCTCAGGTACAAAGATGCTTACAGGAAGTCATTAATCTTTCATGAGGCTATTCTACCATTTCTTAATTCAGAACAATAAAAGCTTGGAAAGGTATGCATTCTCATGTCACCGTCTACTTCAAGGGAAAGGAAGTTTTAATAGAAGATAAATCTGATCAAATGATAGTGAAAGATAATGAAATAACTGTGTTAAAGAGAGTAGTGTAACAGAGCAAAAGGAAGAAAAAAAAACTTGAACTTCTTTTTTCTTCTTCCCCCCCCCCCCCCGGTACAAGACCAGATGGGATCTGCAAACGTGAGATATTACAGACAAAAGAGGTGTGATTGGTCCTAGATTTTTCATCCTCCTCCTCTTCCTCTGCCCCTCACCTCATCTCACACAGCCCCCCTTGTCTTCCAGATACAGAAGATAAAAACACTTGTTATCTGAAGCAGGTGTGGTTGAACTAAATGTAGAGAAGATGTCCAGCTGGAGGGACCCATCAGCCAGCTGCCCAGTATGGGCTGCTTAGATAGATACCACCTGTTACTAAAGGGGGGGGGGGGGAGAAAAGAAAAGAAAAAGAATATATAAACCAAACCTAATCTAACCTAACCAAATGGTCACAGAGTGGAAATCTGCTGATCCTCTGGTTATTGCATGGATGCTTTTGTAGCTGGTTAGTCCCCAAACTCAACATGAGTCTCAAAGAAGTAAATGTATGCAGCACACTTAATTTGATCCTGTGGACAACGATGAGATGCTTCAGAGAATCAAGGGATATAATTCAACCAGTGTTCACATGTGCAGAATAATAAACACCATCCAGGAGGAGAGGACGGAGGAAATCCATAAAAGGCACAAACAGCTTTACAGGTGCTTTCTAAATCAAAGACTATGTTGAAGGAAGGTTTGGCTAAATAAGATTATAATCATGAGAGTTGTGAGATTATTTATATTCCTGTTGTGCTTAAAATGTAGATTCTGCCTCAGCGTGTATCAGTAATATAACACAAAGTTGCTGTACCTATAAATAACAGCTTGCTTCTCTAAATCAGGCTGTACAAAATGTCCCATACTTTTATTTAGAGCATCTTACAGATGTGGTAATCTCTTGATCATTATTTAATCTGAAAGCAATTATTAAGCAGTGATTACAACGCATCTGTACTGCTTATGGCTGTGTATGAGTGATTCATTTGATTAAGATAGACTGTTTCCTAACACAGTGAGACATTTTCTGCTCAAATAGCCCTCAGGCAAACAACTTTTTTTTTTTCCATAGAAGCACTGAAGCACTGTGAGTGTTCACAATCAAGAGACTGTACTCACAAAGCTAGTTTGAATAGGATTAGAGAGAAATAATCACCCTTTTGAAATTTCTTTCTCCCCTTTGTTACTGATACTGTAGATGAAATTGGCCCTAACCTAAGGAGGTGGCATGGTCCCATCCCTAGCATTAACCTGAGCCTGGAAATGTGCACTCATTTCCACACCTGCTGCTGTACCTGGCCTGTGTGAACTTCAGCAATTCTTTTGCTCTTTTTTCTGCCACAGTTCCCTGCGTATGAAGTATATATCCAGACATAGCAAGGGAAACTTCATATATTGTGGATCTAATTTTAAAGAACTTTACAAAGAATAAATGGAAACAGATAAAAAATGAAGGTTTTAGGGTTCAAAAGGAAAGTATATATTTTGCAGGACCATAGTTTCAACCAAACTTCCACCACTACGTTACACATGGGTTTTGTAGACCTGGTTGCCATTTTTTTTTTCACATATTGTTTATACAGTGTGTATATATAAACAAATGTGTGTGAATGTTACAACAACTATATATCTAAAGTGCAAGTTATATAAAGTAAATGTCTTCATACAGTAAATTTGGCAATAGCCATTTTTTGAAAGTTTGTCTTAGATTTCTTTCAAGGCCTAGTAGAGAGCTAAAAGCTGTCTCTAGCTTTGCTTGTCTATGATGTAAATATTCTGCACCTATGCCAGAATGCTTGTGGGAACATTCTTGGGTGGTGTCACCTATTGCATCTCTGCTCAATCAGCGTCCAAAATCCTGGGCTGAGATGTACTGGAGAGCTGTGAGCAGAGCTTTTGTAAAGGGAAGTCATGGCTCAGAAAATTACTGTAGTATTTCAGATGAGTGATGAAGAATTTGCATAATCCAGAGTAGGAATAGAAGCAGAATTAGGGCTAAAAAGTCACCTGCACAACAAAGATCACCAGAGTATTCCCAGCACTCTCTACCAAGACAGGTGTCAGCTGTGTACTCGAGGTCTGCTAGTCATCGGAGAGTCTGCCCACGTACTGGATCTTGTGCTGTGCAGATCCCACTTCTTACAACAGATGAGGCAGAATAGAAAAAGATTTGCAGAAAAGCAATGGGGATGATCAAAAGGACAGAAAAGCATTCAGACAGGAAACAGCTAAGTAGGCAAGGGTCTGTCAGCCTGGAAAAGACATCTAAGGGCAGTTGGGAGAGAGGTCTGGAAAATTAAAAGTAGCACAACAGATACAGATCAACTGCTCATTGTCTCTCCCTGAGAGGCATCAGCTGAAATCAGTAGGTGGCAGGTTTAAAGGAGACAAAAGGTAAGTATGTGTTCACGCACAACAAGTAACTAAACTTTGGAAATCCATTCTACCAAATGTAAAGGTAGAGCTTACACAGGATTTAAGTGATGTCCTTGAACCTCAGGGTCTCTTGCACAGATCTCTACGTAAGACAAAACATTTATAACAGTTTGTTAGTTTTTTGTTTTGTTTTGTTTTGTTGTTGTTTTGTTTTGTTTGTTTTTGGTTTTTCTTTTCCACCTGGTCTTCTGTAATTATGTCAACCTGTGCTTCAGGTCTTAGCTGAACTGCTAAACTATACCAGTTTGCTTGCAGGATTTGGTATCTCTTCTTCAGTACCTCAAAAATTAAATTAATGGGGGAGATCTTGATTCTGCTAATTATTAATAAAAATTATATTGAATGACATGTATTTTCTGAATATCAAAGACCAATAAATGCTTCATGCATTGAATATGCTTTGGCCGCATCATCTCAATAAAATTTTTCTTCTCACATCTGTATTACTTCTCCCCTTGGGTGGGCAGCCAAGCTCCACCACAGCCACTCTCTCACTCCCCCTCCTCAAAAGGAAATTGGGAGAAAATGCGATACAAGGGGCTCAAAGTTTGAGATGAGGATGGGGAGATTGCTCAACAATTACCCTGACTGGCAAAACAGATTCAGAGTAGGGAGATTTATTGTCTATTACTAACAAGCTAGAGAAGTGAGAAACAAAGGAAGAAACCAAAAACACCTTCCTCCCAACCACCCTCTTCCATCTCCTCCATGCATGGGGTACAGGGGAACAGGGAATGGGGACTGTGGTCAGTCTATAGCACTTCATCTCCACTGCTCCTTCACGGTCACTCTCTGCCCCTGCTGCACGTGGGGTCCCTCCCACAGGATGCCATCCTTCCCAAACTGAGCCTGCGGGGGCTGCCCACAGGCAGCAGCTCTTCAAGAACTGCTCCCACACGGCCCTATACCACATCCCCCAGAAGCAAACTGCTCCAGCACGGGTCCCCCATGGGTGGCAACTCCCCCCAGACCCCCTGCTCCTGCGTGGGCTCCTCTCCACGGGCTGCAGCTTGGGCCCAGGGCCTGCTCCTGTGGGGGCTTCTCCACAGGCTGCAGTGTGGAGATCTGCTCCATGTGGGACCCATGGGCTGCAGGAGGACAGTGGGCTCCACCAGGGGCCTCTCCACAGGCTGACAGGGAACTGCTTCTGCATGCCTGGAGCACCTCTTGCCCTCTTGCTGCACTGACCTTGGGGGCTGCAGGGCTGGTTCTCACTCCTCTGTCTCTCCCAGCTGCTGTTGAGCAGCAGTGTTTGTTTTTTTTTCTCCCCTTTCTTAAATCTGCTCTCACAGAGATGCAAACAGCATAACTTACTGGCTTTGCTCTGGCCAGCAGTGGGGCCCTTATCTAACATGGGGTAGCTTCTGGATTCTTCTCACAGAAGCCACTCCTGTGGGCCCCTGCTACCAAAACTTTGCTATGTAAACCTGCTACACTGCATTACAACTACTAGAAAATATTCTGTTGGACACTAGGGGAGAGTATTAGTGCTTTCTTTTCTCTGATTCTAATCTCTGTGGTTTCCTTACTCTAATCTATTTTCCATTATCTTTTTAATATATATACATATATGCAGCAAATATGTATATATACACAAATATATATTTGTATGTGTACACACAATTTTAATTCTGAACAACTAGTTAAACTGACATACAAGCTTTCACTCTCTTAAGGCTTTTTAAATTCATCAAACCAGTAACTTTGCCCAGATCTAGTCTAACACTAAAGTACAAATAAACGTACTTCAACGGGGGTAGTGCATTTTTCATTGTTTTACCTGTGGTATGGCATAAAGGGAGTCCTTTATACACTAATAGTGGGGTCATCTTTCTAAATGGTAAAAAAATATTTCCTAGAACTACGGCCCAGTAGTCTGGGGCCTTCTTATATGTCACTTTATCTGTGTAATCTGACCACATACTTCAGTTAATGTCTGTCCCATTTCTGTGACCCACTTTACTTATGTTTGTAAAATAATGACTTTAGGTAACTATCAGGAACAGTGGCATATAAATGAAATTAAATATATATAGAGATAAGTTTCTTATTGGGATTTTTTTTTTTCCTAATGTCCTAGCTCTAGATGTTGTGATACCACATATGCCAAATGAGTTTGGTTTCAATTTGAGAGATCTTAAAATGGCATCATCTGCATTATTCTTTAAAATGTGGGATTTGTTTTAATAAACAAAGCCAAAATAAACAGATACAAAAAATCCACACACACACACACACACTATATATATATATATGTATATATAATTTGATTTGTTTGTAAAATACAGAAAAGCAAAAAGACTACTATACTACTTTTTTCTACATGCTGTAACTCTGATGTTTTTACTGAGTATTTTTCAGTTTTCAATGTGGCATCTATGGTTTCTCTAACTCATGTGTGCCTGGAACAAACAACCCAAAATGCTGAACACATGGTTGGCTTTCTTGGCAATCTGTTTCAGTCCAGGTGTTGCCTGTCTTTCAGACAAGCTTGGCTCTGGCGAGTATCCTCTACATTAAATAAAAATAAGAACAATAACAAAACTGTGAGAAATGCTGAATATTTAATGTTTGTTATTATTATTTAAAAGATATCCAAATGACTTGCCTTAAAGGGAAAATAAAAGAGCTAAGTTGACCTGGTTCATGCTTTTTATCCATGCCCAAGAATCTTGTAAAATACCTCTGTATCACTCAGACACAGTAGCTGATTTCTCAAGACGGTATGTGGAGACTTTTGCCTTGACTTTTGCCTTTCCAATCCAGAGCAACTTAAAACACCAGGGTATTTTTGGTTCCTTATAGTCCCTCTTCCTAATTCTTGGTGATTTCTCATATGGAAAAAAAAAAAAAAAAAAAAAAAAAAAAAAAAAAAAAAGTATATTATTTTAATGAAATAATTGAAATAATCTCAGGGAATTGTTAGACTATCAACATGATCTAAAGAACATTCTTTGACCTTAATTAGCTATTGCTCTACTCCCAAAATTTTTCAGTGCTCCACTGATTACAGAGGGTTAGTTTAATAACTCTCTCATGTTTCAGGAATAATTTCTCAGGAAATGCTATGACAAGTACATCTGAATAGGTAATTACATGGGCTACCTATGCAAACAGCTAAATTTTGATAATTTGGTAATTTGTTTAAGCTTTCATTCTAGGCAGCAGAAAAGAAGTATTGAGTTCATTTTGAAAATAATGAATAAATAATAAAACACATAAGTTAGTTAATATTCTAAAACTTGTAGTAAATCCTCCTGGAAACCATTTCCAAACACACGAAGGATGAGAGGGTGATCAGAAGTAATAAGTATTGGTTTATGAAGGTGAAATCATGCTTGATCAACCTGATACTCTTCTGCAATGAGGTGGTTAGCTTGGAATTCAAGGGAAGAGCAGTGGATGTTACCACAACTTTAATAAGTTTTTTGACATTGTCTTGCAAAACATCATCATAAACAAGCTGACAAAGTAGCATGACAAAGATAAGGAGAGAGTGAAGTCATTTGAAAACTGGTTGAACAGATGTGCCCAAAATGTTCTGATCAGTGACAGGCAGTCAAGCTGGAGGCCAATCACTAGTGGTGTACCCTATGGGTTAATACTGGGGCCAATGCTGTTTAACGTCTTCATTAATGATACAGTTGTTGGGACAGAGAACACTGTCAGCAACTTTAGAGATGATACAAAATGATGAGGAGTAACTGATATGCCAGATGGTTGTGTCACCATTTAGGAGGACTTCTACAGGCCAGAGAACTGGCCTGACAGGAACCTCATGAAGTTGAACATGTAGAATTGTGAAGTTCTCCACATGGGGAAGAACAGGACCAGGCACCAACACATTTTGGAAGTGACTGTCTGGAAGCAGCTTTGCAGAGATGGTGGTCCTCATGGAGAACAAGCTGAACATGACAGAATAATATCCTTTTGTCAAAGGCAGTTGCAAGATCCCTAGGGCGCATTAGACAAAATGTTTCCAGAAGGCTGAGGGAGCTGGCCCTTTGCCTCTACTTAGCACTGGTGAGGCCACACCTACTGTGCCGAGTTTTGGTCTCCACAGTATGAGAGACATGGAGCTACTGGAGAGAGTCCAGTGAAAGGCTACTAGATGATTAAGGGATTGGAGCACCTCTTCTATGAAGAAAGACTGAGAAGGATGGACATGTTCAGTCTGGAGAAGGTTCAATGCATACAAGTACCTGATAGGAGGGAATGAAGAAGATGGAGACTTGTCCATCTTCTCCATCTTCCACTAGTGCCCACTGACAGAACAAGAGACAACATGTACAAATTATAAAAACATGAAATTCTATCTGAACATGAGAAAATTTCTGACTGTGAAAGTGACCTAGCACCAGCACAGGTTTCCCAGAAAGTCTGTGGAGGCTCCCTCCTTGGAGACTGCCAAAAGCCAAAAGCTTCAAGAGCAGTTTGCTTGGACCAGATGTCCTCCAGAAGTTTCCTCCAACCTCAACTATTCTGTGATTCTGTAAATGTTGACAGAAGTAATTACAGACCTTTGTAAAGCTTTTCATTAGTTCTTCCCCTCTTATGTAGCAGACTAATAGTTTTATCTTCAATTTTTAGGTTGGAAAACAGTGCTCTGTACTGATAAAGTACCATCTGACCTGCGGGATAGTCAGAAATAACATTCAACTCATCTGAGTCCCAGGGCAATGCCTTGTCCATCAGACCAAACTGATGTGAACACAAGCCAGAGCAATAGAGAATGGTGTTTCCTAGCCATAATATTTACAACATGTATGATGAAAAGTAATAATAGTAATAGCCTAACAAAAGAGGAAGCTTAGTTGATCTGTTTTCAAAGCTGATATTGTATTCCCAACATGTTCAAAGAATGCCTGTGTTGATATTTATACACTAGAAAGCCACAAGAGCACAAGTGAAAAATAGTTTGGTTTTCATTTGAATGTCCTGTCATTTATTCCAGAGGGATCTGCAGACAATTTTCCATCTAACGTGATCAAGTTCTGATTGCAAAGACTTCTTCAGAAACAGTCAGATCTAATGTTGGGTTTTAAGCATGAGCTGTTGAAAAGTATTTGTTTATTTTTTTTTTTAAGTTTCTTTACAAAATTAACATAATGAAATAAGCCCAATAGGCTGAAATATGCTACCCATATAGCCAAGATTATTCCTGATCACTTGCATATTGCTTATAATTTTTACATGTTTACAATTTTAGTCTTTGGCAATTGTATGATAATCTATAATAATATGTAAAATATGCCTATATACTGACTTGGCTCATTTGGGAAAAAAGCCTCTACTGTCCTATAAGTTCTTACTGAGAATCTGCATTAATTTACATGGAAAATGAGAACAAAACTTTGCAAGGTAAAGAAATAGAAGAGCAAGGTGTGTTAAACACAATAAGCTAAATGGTGTACATTGTATACATCAAAACTTTAACTGCTTTAAGGATGGAATTTAATTTTATTACATTCAGGCAAATCGCATCTAATAAAATGCAGCAATAACTAATTATATGCATGTACCATATGCTATGGTAAGTGAAAACATCATGCAGTATGAAAAAAAAAAAATAAGCATTATTAGAAATTCCGTTATTTGCTTTGGCGATCTATGGAAAAATAATGTGATACTCATGATTCATTAATTGTGATTTGCTTTGGGTTTTGTGTAAATCTTCTTATTTCTGACTTCATGCAAAAGCTGTATTACTAACTGGCACATCTCAGCTTCCACATTTGGTGCATGACACACACAATGAGCAGGACTATTTGTTCTGGACATTCTTTATAAATTTAGCCTGTTTTCATAGCAAACCATTTATGAATTGACACTGGTTTTCTCTGAAGAAATATTCCTGTTTTCTGAATGACTTTAACAATAAATTAGACCTCTCAACCCAATCTGCTCACCAGCCCTTTACTAACAATATACTTTTGATAATAACTTCTGGACAAATCAGCCTTTGTACTATAGTTCCTGAAAAAAAAATTGTACATGTTACCAGCTACCTGATCACAGCAGTTTCCTCACAGTCCAGTATAAGAGCTGTATCTAAACTGATGGCAGTATGGACAAATGTACCCGTGGCAGATTGGATTTAACTAGTCTGGGTAACCCTGGAAGCCAAGTCCATGGAAATTGTACTGCTGTGAAATGTCAAGTGTTCTGGGCTTCCCTTGAAGAGAAGATCTGAGCTGCCGTGTGATTACTTCTACAGGTACCAGAGCTACTTCAGTCAACTATATATCTGACCACAGAGTATTCTGAGTTCCTGCACAAGTATCATTTTCAGGCATGGGAGACCAATCCAGGTCTGTTTCCGGATTTAGCAGTCAGAGTGATGTCTGATTGCATGGCTCTCAGTCAGTACCCAAATTCTGCAGAGGAGATGCATTAAGTTCTTGTGTAAAGGTATCACTGTAGCAATTGAAGCCTTTCACCAAAGGGAAAACAGGCAGCAAGTTGTTTCATTCTCTTTTCTGGTCCTTATGTTAAAGTGAGTTGCATGATCTTTAGCAGAGATGTTGCTGGAGTACATCATGGTGTGGAAAGGTGAAATGTGTCTAGCACAAGCCAGGGTAATCCATTCCAGACTCATGTGTAATGCAGGGGAAACAGGTGCAAACAATTGAGCTCGCTGTCAGTAAGCTACAGTGATCGCTTTTGATATCTTAATCGTTAGTTGATCCATGTGCAACATTGGCAACATCACTGTCATAGCTGACTGCCTTCCGCACATCTGTAAACCTTTTCTGGGTGCTTCTTGATGTGTGTATGAGTCCACAAAGTCCTGACATCATGAGAACCTAAATTGGGCATGATTGCTGCCATTTCCGTTTTCCTGCTAGAAAACCAGAGAGTTGACAAATGTCAATAACTGCTAATAGCTCACTACTGTTTGTCATGTGCCACACAGGGCAGGTGTGAAGAGAAAGCAGTGAGTTCCTGTGAGCACCACTCGGCGACCAATTCATTCTTGAGACTGCTATCTAATTGCTTTTGCAGATAAAGGAATTGCTGCTGCTTCACTTCAGTGTTAAACATGTTCCCCACTGTGTCTACTTAGCTCCAACAAACCATGCTGCAGATTTCCTTACAGATAATAATATTTTAGGCCATATCTTTGCTTTACATATAATGCTATCAGTTAACAAATTAGCCACCTTCTCTCTCTTTTCCTGTAGAAAATATTAACACAATTATCTACACCTAATTATGAACCCCCATAAAACATGACACTACTTGATGATACAGACTGATGTGGTGGGTACTTCTGTTCCTAGTTCCAACAGGTGACACCATCCTGAGTATATCAGATTTTTTTTGGTATTCCATCACAGATCTGTGTATTCTGTTAATTTTAACTTTCAGGTTATTTTTGCAACAATAAAATGGGACTTGTATCTACACAGCCATTTTTTGTTCACAATAAGTTTCCAGGTGGAAATTGTGCCTTCTCAGAGCAGGGCTTGTTCATACAAAATATATTCAATGTTGTATATGTTTCATTAATTTCTTCAATAATTATTTGGATCCCTGTCTACCTTATGATAGTGAATGTTATGGCTTGCCATTAGATGCATATTAATCATCGTTGATTCAACTAGTTTTAACTTATTTTGAAGCATTTCTTGAGAATAATATCATCACAGGCCTAACACGTAAGTGACTGATCTTTTATTGCATACTTTTATATGTATATGACCGCAACATGTTCAGCTGATGATTTGCTCCATTCACTGAATATTTCTTTCAGCACTTTTATTAACTTCTCTGAGAGTCCAGACAAAAGAAGGTAATTTAAGTATTAAATTTTCCCCATTTGACCTACTCCATTGTTGCTCACTGATCTTGTGCAAACAGGTGTTCCCAGGTTTTCCCTATCTTCTAAATAGCCGTGCAGTGAAGGGATCCATGAAAATCTTGCTTTCTGCCAGGGAATCCTTTCAGAAAACTCAGTTTCCAGAATGCTTACAGAACTTCTGTACCTTGGCTGGCATAAGTTACAGAGAGTATAGTTTGTGGGTTAGATCAGACTCAGAAATATTTTCTTCTCTCATTAATTAATCAACTAAAAAAGCAGATAGGTAGATAAATCACAAGTTTCTGCCTTGGTCTTCCTATGTCATCAGAAGTAATCAGAAAATTTGGAGAACTAGTCTGAAGTGGTTCTTTATTCAAACTGGTAAAATCAAAACAGAATTCCTTGCAGGTAGCCGTGCTTTTGCTCATCTGACTTGCCACTACACTCTGATGTCAAAAGTGGCATGCGAGCTGATTCTGTTGATGATTATGTAGGAGACTTCAGTTTTTTGGGGACTGATGCACATTGGTGATAAGAAATCCGTTGGTTCTACATGTTAAGGAATGCTAAAACCAGCATTAATGTGTGTGAGAGTACTTCACCTTCTACGTTAGTGTAATACCATGGCAAAGAGTGACAGAAATTTCTACAGCCATATGTAACCTATACTGCCTTCTCTGTACTGTTTTATCAGTTTGGGTGAGGGACAGGCAGACTTTATGGATGAGTATCCAAAACATTATGGTTTTTCTTCTCATACAATTAGAAATTAGAAATTTAGACTAATTAGAAATTATGAATTTAAAATTATTTAATTAGAAATTATGACTGTGAGACATTTAGTCTGCCCCCATCCTCCCACTCAGGGGAGGATCATCTGTATCTAAACAAGACATGAGACATTTTTTCTAGCTTGTCCAAAAGCCTGCCCATAAGTACAGAGCCGTGTGGGAGCAGTTCTTGAAGAGCTGCTGCCTGTGGGCAGCCCCCGCAGGCTCAGACTGGGAAGGATGGCATCCCGTGAGAGGGACCCCACGTGCAGCAGGGGCAGAGAGTGACCGTGAAGGAGCAGTGGAGATGAAGTGCTATAGACTGACCACAGTCCCCATTCCCTGTTCCCTTGTGCCCCTTGCATGGAGAAGGTGGAAGAGGGGAGGAAGGGACAGTTGTTTTTAGTTGTAACTGCTCCATTCTGTATTTAGCTGAAAATAAATTAATCTTCCCTACTCTGAGTCTGTTTTGTCCATAATGATAGCTGGTGAGCAATCTCCCTGTCCTTATGAGCCTTTTTCATCATAATTTCTCCCTCTGTTCTATTGAGGGGCCGGGGAGAGCGAGCAGATGTGAGGTGCTTAATACCATTGGTATTAAACCAAAACAACATAATATACATATAGTCAATACATATATTTACAGGTATGTCTAGTCAATTAATTTTTAGAGGCAATCATAAGTAATGTCCAGTGCTTTTCTAAGGTTACTCTCCCTGTGGTCCCAGGAAGCTCATAGCTTTCATTTCACAGTAAAGAACTAGCTCCTGCTTTTGTTTGACATATTTTTAAAGGAAATAAATTTCACCTATTCTCCCTCTTTTTACATATTGTTATTTTACTCAATTTGGAAAAAAATAAATTCTAGAGGCAGCTCTTTGGAGCAACTGCTCAGATCCTGTGAAGAGGAAAAGAAGCAAAAGCTTGACTTACAGAGAATGCAATTGAAACTGTCTGTGAAAGTTAGCTCTGCCCATCTGATTTCTTTTAAAGCAAAACCATGTGTGAAAAATAATGAATCTTTATACCTTCCTTTACCTTTTAAAACAAAATTAATATATTTGTTTATAAAACTGTTTGCTTTTGTTAGATTTATATTTCATTTCAAAATATATTGCTTTATACAATATGGATCATTTAGGATGGATGTTAGTAGGTAATTCTAGTAGTAGACCTTTCATAGTTCTTTGCAATATCGTAATTAAATATTAAAACATTAGAAAAACATATATGAACAACATGACTGACCTTTGAAAGAAAAGCCTTGTAAGGCCAGAAAGAATCCATATGGTTATATGCAAACTTAGGACCATGAAGCGAGACCAGCCCAGCTGTGCTTGGTGACATAATGCCATGTGCATAGTCTCCCATCCAGTTTAATCAGCCCTCTACAAAGCATGCAGTAGTTTGCACCTAACCACATCTGCTCTTTGGATTATCCATGGCCCCCAGTCTGTGTCTGCCAGCAGCCCTCTGGCTCTCACCAGTATGGAAATGATCCAAGAGGAGCCACAAGGTAGCACAGCTGACCAAAATGTGGCCTGCTGCTTAACAGGGTTCTTCTCGGCAGCAAGTGGTTCATGACTGCTGCCAAAGCCTGTGCTCCCTTGCCAGCCGAGCGAGTGCCAGGGGAAGTCAACAGAGGGGTCAATAATGGTTAAAATGATTTTGCATACTGCAGTTAGGCAGGTGCAGAGTTAGGTTTGGCTCCCATTTTGGCTTAAAATTTACAGCAGAGTGAATGAAGGTAAATGAAGGAGCAGGAGAGTGCCAGTACAATGTATATGACCATTAAGAGCTGCATGTAGTGAATGAAGAGTGGAGCACAAGGAAACAGCCTTAGCTGGACCTCGGTAGTCTGCTGCTGTGGAGAGTCTGGAATTGCTTCTGGCTTGAGGATCCACAGGCAGATCCAGAAGTCTGACAAGTAGGTTTTTGGTTTGGCAGACAATTTATCAGATAGTCCCAATAACTCAAACTTACAA
Organism: Nettapus auritus; assembly: GCA_011076525.1. Classification (NCBI taxonomy): domain Eukaryota; kingdom Metazoa; phylum Chordata; class Aves; order Anseriformes; family Anatidae; genus Nettapus; species Nettapus auritus. The sequence goes on along the minus strand of CM021766.1, from coordinate 124,156,881 downwards.
AGACAGTAATGTCTTTTGGTACATTCAGCTGCATGCACCAGTAATGAGACACAATATCTATATTAGCATTGAAGATATAAAGATATAGATGGCTGATCTGATGTCCTCAGAATAGACTAAAATGCTTAGTCTGGAGAAGAGACAATGAAGGGTGTGAAGACGTCAATCTTGCATGGTATGAAGTTGAACAGAGAGCAACTATTCACTATCAGTCACACAGTGTCCTAAAAGTAGGAGGCATCAACTAAAAGCACCTGGAATTATGTTCAAAATTAATAGAAGCTTAACACTAACCCTAGTAAAAGTGTGGAAACTTATGGGTGCTGGGGGTTTACAGGGCTTTAAGGACCATTTATACAAACACGCCAGAAAAAAAAAAAAAAAAAAAAAAAAAAAAAAAAAAAAAAAAAAAAAACTCTTTTGAGGGCTTTCAGAAAAGCAGATATGTCTAGGTGAGAAAGACTGTGGACAGCAGACACTGCAAGAGTTTACTGGACTTATCATTATCTATTTGCTCTATTCTTCTGTAGTTCTGTAAGCTTCTGGCCCTGAATACACTGAATACAGAATGCTGGACTAGAGAACTCTAATCTGCTGCAATACAGATTACTATCTATACCTATATACCCTAAAGGGGGTAGCAAGTAGTTCAGTGGTTAGTTGGCATTTCCACCTTTCCACAATGAAGACTGCCAAGTATTTAGAACAACAAAAGATTTTCCAACAAGACTAAAGAAAGTACTTTACAACCCTCTTCCAGTCAGATCCAATCCTCCAGCCAACTTCTTGTTCACTGCCTCAGATTTTGGCCCTTTGCTTTTCAGGCTAAGATCTTTTTCTCTGCTTTCTCAGCTTTCTCAACCAGGATAATTACAACTCTTCAGAAACTCCTGTATAGACAGAAAATGCACAATGCTTCAACATTCAGGGGGCTTCACTGTTGAACTGATAGAAAAAATTAAAGAAGACTCTTGAAATTCATCATGCAGACCAGGCTACCATAGCTAGCTAGTATTTTGCCAACTTACAAAGAACAGAAAATGACCAAAAACCTGCAAAAATGCTGTCCTTGACAGCCATACCCAGGCGAGCCTTTACATCTGTAACTCACATTGAGGAGACTCTGGAAAGAATGAATTGTTCTGGAAAAAGCTGGATAAATTATGTTTTAAATTATTTTTGTGGGAAGGGAGCCCTTTAGTCTATTAACAAATGGCTTGCAAACTGACCCTGTATTCTATTTATGTATTAGCTGAATAGTTTAATGTATTTCAGCTTTTTGTGAGTTGTTCCAAAACAGTCTGTCAATGGTTACATGAGTCAGAGGTCATTGTTTCTGAGAGATGATTGGATGACTGCAGTTTTTAATAAAGAGACAAAATGTGAAAAATAGCACCCAGAGAATAAAACACTTAAGAAGGTCTGTGCCAAAAGATTAATCAATTATGGTGAAATGTTTTAGTTTGGAGAGTTAGAGCCTTTTATGCTCTCTGAGCACTCAAAACACATGGGTGACATGACCTGCAAATAACAGTTAGCTGGATTCACCACTTCAGCTTAGACTATTTCATACCCTATAGCCTTATCCATCAGATGTGACTCGGGTCAAAACATAAAACATGTTTCTTACAGCTTTACACTTACTCTGATCTGTTAATCACAGACAGTAAATGCATGGTCTCAACTGCAGTTGGTCTGAGCTGTTTCTCCTTTTTGTTTCCCAGCCGATGAAGAGAGGCTGCACAGGCACCTTAAGTTCAAGAAACACGAAGTCCCTGTTGTGGAATGGTGCACCTCTAACTGCTGGTGTACGAGTGTTGACAGGGCCTCACTCCTGCCCCAGGCAGCATCTGTTGCCATGCTGTAGATTTCCCTCTGATGAGCCCCAGAGGTACTTACACACCACACATCAGGTGATTCAATGCAGGAATCTCCCTCCTGGGGTCTGTGTTATGAAACTAACTCAAACCAAACAGTTCCTTTTGGCCACACCAGGTACAAAATAGCTTCTCAGTAGTCCCAGCTCCTTTGCATTACAGTATCCATCTTAGAGTTGTCTGTCCCTTCCCCTTCCTTGACTGGCTTGGTTTCTTCCAAAGTGTATGGCTTTTAAATACTTTGAGGGTCTCCTGCCCATAGTAGTTTGTTATAAGTGTAGGCAGTGAATCTCCTAGGCCATCTATAAGCCATGCCACAGACTGCTTTCAGGATCACGGCCACCTCAAATGCCCACTTGGCAGCCACAACATCCACTGTTTGCCCCTAGAATGCCCATGTGGGCCGTGAGCCCACCATGGAGGTTTGTGGCAGCACTCATCAAGCCATTCTTCCTGACAGCCCCACTGACCCCACTCCTTCAGCTTACCTCCTTAACTGTCCCTGTAGCAGGTCTTTAGTGTGCATGTACATGGTAGTTATGAATCGTCTGAAGACGCTTTTCCAGCAGTTCTTTATACAAGGCAGCAGTAACTTCCAGTAACTGCAGTAATTACTCAGGTAAAGTTCTACATTGGGCTCATGAGTCATCTCAGCCAGTGTTAGACTAGCAAGTCTGCATCTGTTCTAACTGGATATAGCTACGCAGAATAGGCTTTTTGAAGTGGCTAACTGTATTTTAGTACCTGTATTTTTAGGAGCTGAATGTGAAATATGGGGAGAAAAAAGTGGTTGGCACTTCCTAAATAAGATTATTTTTGTATAAGAGTGGGCGAAATCATCCTCATTATCCATTCAGATCATTCATCTTACACAGATCCTGGGGTTTCACCTGATTTTTACTAGTTGTATGTTATACCATTGGGACAAACCTGCATGTTCAATTTAAATAATAATAATAATAATAAAAACTCTCCTGTAATCTCTTCCCATATAATTTCAATCATCTCACAACCACCATGTAGCAGATAACCTAATTATCCAACTACAGAGGCAACCAGCATGTAGCTCAGCTTATTGACTCCTGTGTGACCAACAATATGGAGAGTTTGTTCATTGCTTTCAAGATGTTCTGCAGCTTTACAAAACATGTACACCAAAGAGATTTTAAGGGTTAAAGAGCCTTTTATTTAGGGCCATTGAGTCTCTGGTGTCTGAACAAAAGAGCAGGCCACCCAGTCCTTCACACAACTAATATCTAATTAGACACTGGTTGTCCGTATATATTTGACAGAGGAGTAATTTGGACCTCTATTTCCCCTGTACTTTCCATAAGTACAAGAGCTGAGAGCACAGGCTGACCTGACTTCCTGCTCCCCAGATCATGAGCAATCAGAGGTCAAAAAGCCAGAAATTCAGAGCACCTTAGCTGAAGGAATCTGTAGCTATTCCCTCAGAGCAATTTGTCAGCTATTTGCATTGGCACCAGAAAACAAGGCAGCTAGAACTAATGCCAGTGCAGGTGCAGCATTCTGGTGAACACAGAGGTGTTCATTGGTTTGCTTCTAGGAACAGAGAGCGACAGAGCAAAGTGGAGGATGAACCAGCCACATTTAGTGGGTGTATCAGTGGGTGTATGCTGCCAGGCACAACAGGCATATTTAAGGAGAAGGTCACAGAGAAGTTATGTTACTTTAAGGACTCCCAGATCTGACATACCACAGTTCAGTGCTTCATGGGATTGATTGTCCGTTCTTATGAAATGGTCAAAAAGAGTTGTGCCACCAGAATAGTGCTTCATATCTTTACGTGGACTCTGGGTTACATCGGTGTCTACTTCACTCTGTGTTTAAGCAGAAGAAATGTGTGGTATAGTCTGCCTTTGTAGCAATATTTGGAATTTTCCATGCTTTCTCTTTAAATCCATCTTTCTATTGTACTTTTGTATTCATTTTTATTAAGATCTTTGTTTTATTTTTGAGTCAAGAGATCATATCCCTGGAGGTAGATTGCATAATTGTGAAATCATAGAGACCAGAGAAACAATCACATAAGTACTCCCCAGAGCATAGCCAACATGGAAACTGAAAAAATGTTCTCCAAAGGCTGGTGCCTCCCAGACAGTTATAGCCTCCAATGTTATGTCAGCTTCTGACTTGTACATAAACCATAAGACACATGGCCTCTTTGCATCATTATTTTTCAGCTGCTTTTATTACTCTGTCATTGACACTAGTACTTGAAACGCAGGCTGGAAGTAAAAACTTTCACAGTTGCTGGAGAATAATGAAGGTTGACCTGCCTTTTTCAGGTTCACTTTTTTTTTTTTTTTTCAGGTTTTGCTAACTTTTTTTCAACCTGTTCAACACTATCAAAAAGTAAAAACTTATCTGCTATAACTCAGGGACAGTAGGAACAGCTTGACAAGGCCACTGAGTTGGCTAATCTTTTGTTTTCAGAGGGATTGTGTCTTTTCTATTGTCTGGTTCAGTTCAATAGAAAACATGAAAAATGACGGGCTCTTCTTTCACCTGGCTAAAAAGATGATTATCCCTCACCTAGTCACATTCCTACCCCTCTGAGAATGTTAGTTAATCTGACATTTTTTATATAGGTAGCAGAAAGCAGCTGTATGACTGCCCAGACATCTTTGTCCTGAGTCTGTTGGCGGTGAATAATCAGAGGGCAGAGGGAAGGCTCAGATGGTGCAAGTCAGGCCAGGAGAGTCATTAGAAGTGTCTGGGTAAGAGGAGGCTCCTGATCCCAGATCCTGCAGGATCAGCACAGGCTGAGACCTTGCTGGCCTCTGTCACTGCCATGCCTTGTACTGGGGAGGGACATGAGGGATGGCCAGAGTAATGGTGGCAGCCGTCTCAGTAGGCAGTAAGTACATCATGACAGCCTGCTGCTCTGCTTCACAAGATGTCCTCTGGCTGCTGTGCAAGGATCCTTGAGACATAACTACCATCCTCCCTGCAGCAGAACACCTTTTCAAAAACAAAACAAAATGGAAGTTCTTTGCATATTTTTTTTTTTTTGATAGGCTGTTTTTTAATAATTCTGCATGACATTATTTATTTATTTATTTTTCTCAGCTTCAGACTGGAATAGTGCTTTTAGTGGATGTCTCTCTATGCTTCTAGTGGCCTTTGGCCATGTACTCCATATTCAGAGTTGTAATGATGGCTATAAATACTTTTACAGAGAATAATTTGGCTTCCAATGCCAGAAGACAGAGCCTGCCTCGGAGGTACCTTTGCTAAGGTGAAAAACCCTGTTCCCTCCCCAGCCCTTGCTGATCGATTTCAAAACCTTCCCAAACATGAGAGGCACAGCTCTTTGATACTTTACATCTATTTGCTACAGCGATCTGTCTTGTGAAAAAGTAAACACAAGAAGATGTCAAGATGTCCTGCTTTCTCTGGTTAGCATTATTCACAGTAGATATAGTGTTTTTGTGAGGGGTTGAAAAGACTTTAAAGCAAAAGGTAAAGTCTAATTGAAGAGGGTTTGAGGGCTATGTAGATATATATCAGTTTAAAGCTTTTGATATAACTTCATGATGTCAGCTTGGGTTAAACCTTTAAGATTGAGAATGGATATAATAGGGGTAAGTCCATCACGGGGAATGGGGTTTCCAGAGATCTGTAAGGTTAATCTAAATTATCCCGGAGATTAGCCCTGAGACAGTGAATGGTTCCACAAACATCACCGCTGCTGTCCTGAGCAGTGATATGATATGTTCAGACTTTTGTTAATGTTTTCAAGGAGGCTAATCCTGCGAACCCCGGTGATGAGAAGACATGATTTTATAGGTGAGGCTGTCACTCTCCCTCTTCGTGAGTTATGGGGCTGGGCTGGCAGGGGAACAGGAGCATACAAGTTACAGGTCAAACTCTTCAAAGTCTGTCAGCTCAAGAAAATCCACTACGCAAATTTAAAGCTCTTCACCCTGAAGCGTTAAGTAATTTATTTTGTTTTAGAAGAGAAATAAGCTATGACCTTGTTACTTACATTTCTAGCTACTATCTTTGACTTATTATAGTCATCCTTCAAGCACTTTTTGAGATGTACACAGCACTTTTTGTCATGGTAAAGCTCCCAGAAAGCTTTTCAGTACTCTGCAAGTCCAAAAGAAAGATCCTGAAATACTTGTTCTTTGACATCAGAAATGGCAGTTTTGCTGTCTGCAGAGATTTGCTATACAGATCTAATTCAATTAGGCTTTTTTTTTTTTTTTTTTTAAATTAGCTCTCTCATACTTTGTTTGCCAAGTTGAATATATGTACCTGAAAAATGACTGAGCATCATGACTACTAGTAATGCCTATGTAATATCATTGTCCCCCTGCACACACAAAGACAGCTTACCAAATACATACAATTTTGCCAGTTCAATATAAACATTGATTTTTCACATTTTGGCCTTAACTTGTTACATAAATTATGTGAGGAAAAGCTTCATATACTTCACTTTCCAGTTGTGTAAATATTTGCTTCAGTGTGATTTTAAGGGAACTTTCTCATTTCTAGAAAGCAGATTTACATAGAGCTGGGGACACAATAAGCTTCTAATAAGTTGGGATAACTCAAAATACGTGGGAGGTGAAATAGTAAGTAAAATGTGAAATGGTACAGTGAATACAGCTCAGTCTTAAGTGTATATTCAAATAATACCAAATCATTAGTTAATTTTTAAAATATCATTTTGTTGATTAATCATTTTTTTTATTATGAACACCACCTCAGATAGAAAATTAACTTAGTGCAAGAATTCAAATAAATATAATGTGTAGTTATGGAAGCATCTTGAAGCCAAGGATCGGTGTAGATGCTCTGATTATTTTTACTTAATTGCATTTTTAAAGAAGTGAAAGGGGGATAAAATGATGTATCAAAAATTCAGGTAATATTAAATATAAGAAAATGAACCTCTCTGAGATCAGTGGATTTTTTATTTCAAGTGCCTAGAACTATAGAAAACTAGAGGCACTCGTGATAAAAGTAATTTTCTGTTAGTCTCATCAAACTTTCTTGTTCAAAATGAAAATGATTTGCAAATCAAACAGTAGGAAAGTCTGTTTCGTACTGAAGCATCTATGGAAACGTGCTGTCTCAACATTGCCCTTCTAAAATCATTTTTCATGTAAGAAATTTCTGCTCTATTGATACTCCGAGTGTGAGAAGTGAGGAGACATCATAACCACACAGGCACACTTGCATCTGTGCCTCTTTGCCCTCATTACTACCAAACACTAATTGTCAGCTGCAGTGCTAGAATTTTTGAAATGGGCACACTTCATTTCTAGTTTCTGCTCAGAACTGGAATTGTTAAATACCACAAAAAAAAAAAAAAAAAAAAAAAAAAAAAAAAAAAAAAAAAAGCAGTTTGTCAGATTTCCAGCTCAGTTTTCCAAATTCAAAAAATATGGACAGGTTGGATAAGTTTCAAGTAAACACCCAAACAGTTCAAAGCAGCAAGAGGTAGATCCAAACCAAACCAAAGCTCCTGCATTTCACAGACCCTTGGATCCAGATCCAGAATTCTTTGTGGGCCCCATATTTACAAAGGGGTGAATCAAAATCATGCCCAAATCACCTTTGTTTTCTTTTTCCTCCTTGAGCAATGAAGTGTTTGGATCTGAAACCAAGTTTGAACATCGCTTCTTATGCCATTCTCCTGTTTTGGTGGTTGTTCAGATTGAACCTGAACACAGATTTTTTGAGGTTTGTGCAGCAAAACTAAAATAGAATAAAATAAAATAAATAAAATAAAATAAAATAAAAAAGATTTGAACTAATACTTCTGACTTGGCTATGATCTCATGAGACAGCATAATTGTGTCTGCTCTGAACGCCAAAATATTTCAGATGGCAATATGAGCTACTGTATTTTTATCAGCAAATACAGTGGCAGCGAGAGGCTCAGTGCACTTAGGCTTAGTTTTCCAAAAGTAACCAGTAGTTTGGGGTGCTCGGTTTGAGACAACACATGCTTCATTTTCAAAAGAAGCTGAATACCTGAATTCTGAAAATTGGGATACCTCAGAATTATTATTATTATTTAAAGTGTAAGGATTTTTTTTTCCAGAAATATGAAAAAGTCACTGCACCAGGCATTACTTCTGTAAAAATATTTTTACAGAAAAAAAAAAAAAAAATCTGTAAAAAAATATATATATATACTTTTATGTTTTTTTTTTTCACTTTTGTGCAGTGAGCTTTTTGTAAGTGATGTCTACATATCTCACAGAAGAAAAAAAAATGCTGCATCAACTTTGTGAGATCAGGTCTTAGATGCGAAAATCTGAAAAAGCACAAAATCCATTCTTAAAAATAATAATAATAATAATAATAATAATAATAATAATAATAATAATAATAATAAATAATAATGCTCTCTAAGGTAGATAGATGTACGGGCTCGCTCGTTCGGCCCGGCGGGGGCTCGGTGCCCCGCTCCGCTGCGGTTCCGTGTAGGGGCATCGCCACCTGCCGGCGGAACCCGCCGCGGTTGTAGAGGTCGTAAAGGCCCCCCCGCAGCCTTTCCGAGCTGCTGCATGGATTTGGGGGGGGGGCCGGAGGGCTGGCAGCTCCTGCGTCGCTGCGCCAGAGCTGAATGGTAAACTGGCTGGTAAAAGCCCCAAGGTTTTGGACAGCTCTTTGGACGGACTCCTGTTATCAGGAGGGATCTGCAAAGTTGGGGCTTTCACGTAGCTGTGTGGCTTAGTTATAGCTGCATGTTGGCTCTGAGGGTAAATGTGAACAGGGCAGATGGGGTAAACTGAGGGTGGCAAAGTATTGAGCAACCTCTATCAGTTGCATCAGCAGAGAATTAAAGGTGTCGCTGGTTTACAAACTGAGGCTCAGATTGACTACTAGGGGTGAAATTACAGAGTGAAATCAGAAAATAAGGTAAATACCTACTTTTATATACTTTTGTCATTTATAGTCTTTGTATGAAGTACTGAGTACTCCATAGAAAGCACATCTTTAACTTTAATGTTGGTCAATTTACAGTTTACATTTTTGTTATTTTATTTTCCCTTGTTAAAATGTCTTTTCAGTACTTCCAGCAGCTTTGCAGTCCTTGCAGAAATTTAAAAAAAAAAAAAAAAAAAAAAAAATGGTTAGCATCCAAAAAATGACCAAAGCCTAAAAACTTCTCCTATTTTTCTATCATTTTCCTCCTCCAAAAAAGAATGCTCAGAGACAGAGACTTTCCTTCACTTGAACTGATGATCAACTGAGTTATAAGAAGCGATTGGACTGTGCACTTAGTCACATGGTCTAAACTTTTGGGTAGACCTGTGCAGTGCCAGGAGTTGGACTTGATGATCCTTATGGGTCCCTTCCAACTCAGGATATTCTGTGATTCTGTGATTCTGTGAGTTGGATTTGGATTTGGATTTCAGCACAGAAGAAATCAGGACATACTGAGGATAGATAATACCTAGTGGTGTTTAGAACTTACAGTCCCTGTAGATTAATTGGAAAAAAGTGCTGGGTCTTGACCACATGTTTATCTTCAGTGGAGTCATGGCTGTTTTAGTGGGTTGGATCCTTTGGCAGGAGGGAAATGTAATTTTCTTCAAGAGGTATTCATTTTAAGTATGGGAACAAACAATGCACAGCCTGACTCATTCTTTGATGTTACATGTAAGTATATTGTAAATCTCATCAAATGCAAAACGCTAACAAATAATTTAGCATTTTTTTTGCTGTAAACCATCACAGCCTTCCTTGGGAATGCCCATCTGCAAGTAAAGCTCTTCAGAAGAAAAAAAAAAAAAAAAAAAAAAAAAGAATCGAGGACATGTTTTTTCAATGATCTTTACCCTTCCCTTCTGCTTTTGTCATCTATAATTATTTGCACTGGTTATAAACAGGTATCACTCCCTGTCCATGAATTAACCCATTTGAGGTAATACTTTTGCATGTTCCTTGCAGCACTGGAGAATTGCAGTTTCGTATACAAAATCAATTGTGAGCAGAAAGTATGGTTTAAAAAATAATAATAATAAATAGTTAGTTGGGGTGGGGCTTAAATGTGACCTGGATGTGTCAGTGAAATCTAGAATTGTGGTGTCTGTGTTGTCTCCAGTTAATTGAGTGACATTTGTATTTTTTAGTTTAGAGGATGTAACATGGCATTTCTGTTTCTCTTTTCTTTTCTTTTCTTTTCTTTTCTTTTCTTTTCTTTTCTTTTCTTGGCAAGGTATTGCTGATATTGGACTTTCAATCTATTTGGAATAAGTGAGGTAAAGCTTAAAGAGTGATCAATATTTTTACTATCAGACTGGTTAATATAATTGGCAAAAAAAAAAAAAAAAAGAAAGAAAAAAAAAAGCAACAAACCTTCAGGAACATAAGCCCTTCTTTCTGAGATACAGAAAAGGATTTGGGGACCTGAGAGTGTCTCATTTTTTTCTCTTCTTCCTAATATGAAGAGGTGTAGCAAGTCATTGCCTCTTCACATACCTGGCCTCACTTATATTCTTAGGCCATCAGGCTATGGGCTAAGCACAGGCAATTCTACCCCCTGATCAGTGCTTGGAGGGTGACACTGCTGGGTGACCAGGCTTTCCTTTTGTTCCTCTCCTGACAAAGAACTTTGGGATACAAATCATAGAAAAATTTAGCAGCAAAGTAATGGAGTAACAGAGCAGGAAGCTGATAGTCAACATGTTTGGCAGGGGAGGGATATTTTCCAGGCATCTTTCATCCTTTCTTCCTCACTGCACTGCTTGTCTTCACCAGTAGTTTTCCCTACTCCCTTGGATTCCTTCCAGCCCCTTTAAGCCACCACCACTATTACAGAGCACAAGCCCTTTTCTGGGTGGCAGCACTAGCAGTGACAGCAGATGAAGTGTCTGGGATATACTTATTCCTACTTGGCATGTTCATCTTACCTCCCTGTCACTGACTGCTGGACAACCTCAGATGCTGGTGTGAGGCTGCAGCCAGAATTGTACTCAATCCACTCATTTCTGGCACAATTCCCACTTGATCTTCCCAACCCCATTCATGGCATTGGTAGCTGCTGAGTGCAGAGTGCCCTCCGAGCCACAGTCATTAAGCCAGGGTCATGCTGCATGCTTCAAGTGTAAGGTTAGGAAGATGCATGTTTTGTAAGATGGGAACCTAGGAAGGAATTTCAAAGAAGTGAATGCAGGCAAGTGACCAGGAATTACTATCCTAGATATGTTACAGCTTGAAAACAAAGAAGCCTGAATAATTATCAGTGCCATGCTGCATGCAGTTTTTAAATGACCAGGATGGTGTAAGTCCCTACTGCTAATACCCTCCTTCCACCTCTGTTCCCCTGAACACACAGACATGCACATGCACACATGCATACCTACATGTGCAATCTCATTTGATTTACTACTATAATGTCTTCTGGGAAGGATCTTCCCCCAAAAGACTCAAGATCTGATACCCTGCGTTTGTTGAGAGTATACGAGCTCCAAAACAATCTGCTACGAGTGAGTCATGTTGCCCTAGAATGCAGTTATGAACTTGATACCCTATCCAGAAATGAAACCACAGAGAAATGAGGTGATGTGCTGTTTATGTGAAAGAATATTTGTACTAGATACCTGTGTTTTTGTTTTGTTTTACTTTATAATCAGTCTTAATAGGTCATTATCAGGCTAAAGTAAACCTCTTAAATGCTCAATTTGCGTGCGTGTAAATGAAGCTATGCAGAAAGGCCTCAGGATAGAATCAAGTTTATGAGATTGTAAGCGAGCTCTATTTATAAAACTGTTTGGAAATGAAACAAAGAGTTGTTCATGGCTCGCTTTATACACACCATCATCTCTAACAAGCAGCCTGGGACACTGTACATTTGGGATTTCCTAGTTCAGAAGGATGGAAATACACAGACCAGGGTTTCAACACAAACAGTGATTTTCTGGCAAGTAGTCTGATTTTAAAATATATTAGAATAGAATAGGTGGGAAGTGTGAAAGAATAGTGCATTTGGTTCAGTTTGCGTCAGGAAGCAAATGTTAGTGAGAAAACCCATGTTGTATTTTAACAGATCTGTGTCTCTATGTTTTATACTGCAGTGTCTGGTGGATATTGGGAGATTAATGGGAATGTTTCACAGTTTCTTTCATAACTCCAGGCCTGACTCCACTGTAGTTACCAAGCACTAAGTAAAATACTGTATATTTGTCACTCGATCTTCATGGGATAATAGAATCATTTAGGTTGGAGAAGACCTTTAAGATCACCATGTCTAACCATAAACCTAGCACTGCCAAGTCTGCCACTAAACCAGGTCCCAAAGCATCATATATACACTTCTGAATACCTCCAGGGGCAGTGACTCCTTCCCTGGGCAGCCTGTTCCAATCCCTCACAACCCTTTCAGTGAATAATTTTTTCCTAATATCTATCCTAAACCTCCCCTGTAGCATTGCATGGGGTTGTTGTGCCCCAGGTGCAGGACCCTGCACTTAGCCTTGTTGAACCTCAAACAGTTGGCCTTTGCCCACCCATCCAGCCTATCCAGATCCCTCAGCAGAGCCCTCCCACCCTTAAGCAGATCAATGCTCCTGCCCAGCTTGGTGTCCTCTGCAAACTTACTGAAGGGTGCAATTAATCCTCTTGTCCAGATAATTGATAATAATATTTGTGTTCTTGTGTACTTGCATAAATTTGTTGATAGAGAATTTCTGTCAGAAATTAACATTCAGAGGATCCGAGCAATGTTTCTTTATAGAATACCAGTAGCTGTGCATTATAGTCACTGTTTCTTTCATTTTGTTTATATGGAGTGGATCATATAATATTTATAAGAAGGTAATTGGACTAATTTTTTATTTGTGGTCTTGAGGAGTAATGTGCAAGTCTTTCTGGGCATTAATCTGCCTTTGCAGTACCCATTCTTTCAGCCCTGGGAAATTTTTTGCTTGGTTTCATATTTATAAGCTGAGCAAAGTGACAGTGCCTCTGTGACAGAAGGATCTGATGAGGAAAATTACCAAAATAAGACATTCTGGTGATACAGTTATTTTTGTCTTTTTAGTGTGCACCTGTTGAACTGTTGGCGAAAATTCAGTTATGATACAAATTAGAAATATATATATATATATATGTGCCACAGATGTAGGTTGGTGGGGCTGAGGCAAAGGGGTTGAGAACAAAGGATACTGGTATTTAACCTTTAGAAATTGTATTCTAGCTTACAAAAGGATCCTTTAGCCTCCCATTTAACTTTTATAGATCTGTCTTTTTTAGTAGGCATGCTCTTTGGAAAAATCCTCAGGAAGTGCTCCTGCTGGGTCTCCCCAGCTGCCCCAAGGTACTGATCCCCTCAGCTGCATTCAAAGGGGTGAAGCACAACCTCACTTCCCCAAAATTACTGTCCCACATTGTGGTTGTTCAGAAACTGCCTGGGATGTCAAAAGGTGTTGGACCAGGACAGCAAGGTCTGGAGCCAAATCTCTCTCAGTTGCGGATGCAGTGGCACAAAGGGCAAAGCAGGAGGGATGTCCTCACTGCTTCTTTGCAAATGGTCTGATATGTTGCATTCTACACAGCAATGCAAACTGAACACAAAGCTAGAGGCTTGTTGCACAACAAATGAAGTTTGCCATATATCCTTAAAATGATGGCTTTTTCACTTTGGCAAATAGAATGCAGACACTTTTATTATAAGCTGAATAATTATTTATTTTGAAAAATAGAAAACTTTTCACCTGAGTTGATAAATTGCACCTCATGACTGCAAAAAAAATGTAGTTTCTGTCTTAAGAAAATATTTTGTGTGTGTGTGTGTTTCTTCCTCTCATTAGCTGGCATGTTGCACCATGCAAACTGAGAAAATTTAGAGCAAGAAGGGTTGGTCAAGCAATCATGACTCAAGACAACCTCTGAGACACTCTGACTAGAAAGGAAATAGAGCTCTGTTTGGTTGAATGAAAAATTAGACCTTTTATATGCATTATTATTTATTGTTCTATTTGAAGTTTGGATAACAATTGTAAACCGCATGTGTACATGTATGTGCATTGATTTATAATAAATAGTTAATGAAATCTGGAGCACAACTCTGGATACAAATGTCTCTGCTGATCTCCTTCTATTTATCTATTTATATATAATGGACCCAGCCAAAACACAATCCCCAGGTTTTCCAGGCCTGGATCTAAATCCAAAAGTCGTAGCTCATTCCCCCCCATACTTCTTTTCAAGGAACTCATTCATCAGTGGTGTGGACATTTCCCTGGACTTTATTTTAGCTGCCAGAGATTTTTTGGCATTTTATAATAAGACTAATTGCAGTGCATGTGAGCCCCAAGGAATGAAGACGCTTCTCTGCTTTAAAATTAGTAGCTGTGACTGCCAAAGTGACATGCAGAAATATTCTGGAGGGCAGATAGAAAACTTGATGAGAGTTTCCAAGGCCACACAACAGAGTGCTGACTTTTTCAACTCAACAAATATAGTTTTTCAAAATACTTGCCTTCCTTTTATTCCTATGGGGCACTTCAACTAAAACTAGAGCTAGCAATTTTTGGAATTAACCTCTTAATTTCCCCTCTGATGAGCTTTCATCTCACTCTTACTGCACAAAGCTATTCTCTTCCTGGCTGTTTTGAATATTGATTCCTTGGCTAACAAAATTTTACAAGTGATTTTGAAAACAAACAATACTATATTATCCTTTAAAAAAAAAAAAAAACATGAAATAAATATTCCATCAAAGAGACTTTTATGTTTCACAGTGGCAGTTCTCAAATGACCAGCATGGTATCATGTTCAAAACAGGGCACGGTCCATTTTTACAGTAGATTAACTCAATCACAGTTACTAATCGGATTAGTACTGCTTTTATGTCTGACAAATTTTTAAAAGTTGGGGGTCATTAAAGCACTTGCATATAAAGAACTTGTGGTGCTGCATTGTGTTTTTCTAGTTAACCATTTCTGCTTTGAAACAAATCAGACAAACATTTTTTTTAATTTATTTTTAAATGCATATAGAAGCTAAGTTGTTCTTACAGATTTCAGTGCCACCAAGCATTTAAATCCATCACAACTGAGCAAAGCATGTGCTCATGTATGCAGTTAAGAAAGAGTATCCACTTAAACAGTAGGGGAAGGATGAGTGCTAGGGAGGGACTCATACATGCTACTACCCAAAGGGAAAACATTTCTTCACACCTTGATCTTCCTCCTTGATCATATGCAAGACCTAACCCTTAGCATATGAGTCACAGATTTCAATATTATTCTTTCACAATTGATCAAGTTGTTCAAAATTCTAATAAAGACATTAAAGTTAGAATTGGCAATCATGACACTCCCAGTGATTTTTTTAAAAACTTAAGAGGAAAGTACCTGCACTTCCGAAGGGAGAAAAGGCTGTTTTTCTCAGGAGGCTGAACTCTTAAGAAAGTCGGGGGGTTATTCCATACCTTGTGTATGTATAATGCAGGCCTTGTTTGGATGCTAAGTGGGTATCTCCTTCTACTGTGGCTGTTCTCAGAAATTGCACAAGAAAAACAAATGAGAAAAACATTTTACTCATAAGACTGTAGGAGGGTCCAATGTCTTCTAGCAGAAACTTGGTTTAAAGCTCAAGCAGAATCAATCCTGTCTGAAAGAGAAAGCAAACAAAGCAGATATAAGGTGCTGAAAATGAAATCTAATCTTTTATTTCTACTGAAAATTCCCTCCTGGAGTAGGGAGAAGAAAGCAGAGGGTGTGCAATAACCATTCATTAACTATTGCAGCATTAAAACTGTAGGAGTGGTTCTGAATGGCTCATTGCTGAACAGGCAGAAATTGGATGTAAAATTTGTAAAGGACCTAGAAAACATTCCAGGTTTCATACAACACCTGAAGCAATTAACAGGATCTGCCTTTTTTTGAAAGTCAACTCTACTCTAGTTTTAAAAGACTGTTACCAAAAGGATGTAGATGCTGATATCTGCAAATGGTTCCACTGCTGCCTCCCTGATACGCATGCAAACAAGTAGCTTTCATACAGCTATTATGCTATATGCTAGAAAGTCTTGCTTTAGTTTATTAAGTCTGGAGGCTATGAGCAAAGATTAGAATTCTTAATGGCTACAGAAAAATAGTATTTTTTTAAACATGAATCAATTATACCCATAGATTTTCAGCAGAAATGGATGTACTGGAATATGAAATAGCTGATATATATATATATAGTCTATTTTTGTACATGCTCTACATAAATACTAGCATTACGAGAAAGCGAATGGGTTAGTATCAGCCAAGCACAGGTCAGGAAATGATCAAATTAAATTTACACAGTGAGGCTTAGATTTTGTCCCCTGTGTATGCGCATTGCTGTGAGATCTGTGACTTTAATATATGTCATTTTTCCAAGCAATAAAGTTCAGTACCATATATCTACTACAGAGTAGTACTCTGTACAACAGAGTCTTGCTGTCTGTGTGTCAACTCCCAATTTTGGGAGAGAAGAATGAAATAAAGATAAAACCTAAAAGTTGAGGTCTCCTCCACAAGACTGCAAAGCTCTGTTGATCTGTAGAGTAACAACAGTATGGGAATATAAATCTACATAGCTAGCTCTTTGTTAACAGAGCTAAGAGCTAGTCAGAGGTGGAGATTGTTAATGCAAGTCTTTCTCCTTTTTGTATTCAGGGAGGAGTTTCATCTCTCAGTGGAAAGCAGGAGAGGAGTGTTTTCTTTGTTCTACCCAAAATCATTAGCTTCTCAAGAGTGTCAGAGATTAACTTCCCCTGATAAACCCTGAGACTGTGAAACTATTATTAATTCCTCAGCACCTCACAAATTAGTACAAATAAACTATGCAGAGCAACACACTGACAGAGCTAAACAACTTATTATTAACATGCCCATTATATTAATATGTCTATTAACATAGAACAAACTGACCCAAATGAGTAGTCCATAATCTGGAACATGTTGAGAAACACTAATAGAACTACTGAAGATCCAGGAACTCTTACACAGGGGCATGAGGAGTAAGTTTTAAACAGAAAGCCACCAAAATTTTAGTCTTCTGTAAACCAGGCTATCTTAAATTTCCAGAGTAATCAACGGAGATCTAGTCAATACAGTCAATAAAGCTAAATGAAAAATTCAGCTTATCCTAAGCTAAACAACTATAAGAGGCATTCACTTTCCTAAAGAGAGGTGTCTAGGGCCATTTGAGATGCTCTAGGTTACCCACAACAGAACCACATGAGGCTGGGCACAAGATCTGTGCCCTTCAAGAACAAGTACTTGCCAGAAGAAATATCCTGGGGCATCAAAAAAGTCACTAGATGTATGTGATTAGGCAGCTGAATCCCATCTGTACTGGATAGTCAGCTGAAGAGCTTCCTAATGACAGACAGCTAGTGCACATATACATTCACTCCTAAATTTAGGTAGACACCTAAATCCCACATGTTGTGTCAGTTCCATAGTTCCTAGCTATGAGATAGATGAGTGTGTGGAACACTGAGAGCAGAGCATAGGACAGTCTTAGGAGCAGTTCCTTGCTGAACGCCATACAGTGATGATCCTCAGAGAAGAAAAACATTAAAAGTGCTGACATACTGGTAATGGCATTTCATGTGTTCTCTTGGCATGTAGCTAGTCCCACTGTCACTGTATGTTTATTCTTCTTAAGGGAAATAAAATAAAATAAAATAAAATGCAGATCCCCAAGGCTTTGACAAGAAGACAATACTAGTATTTATTAATTTCCACAAATAGATGTAATAAAACTTTTGCCAATAAAAGTTCACAATAAAGATAGTCAAACAATCTGGGGAGAAAGAATTACCATAGGGAGGCCCCAGCTCCAGGTTCATTTGCTAGGCTTCCTTTAACATGGACCATCAAGCCCTACAGTAGCACAACATTTCTCCCATTGGCAGGTCAGGAGGAAAGGCGTATTTCATGCTCACGTTGCTGACCCAGACCTCTGGCCAAAAGGGAGTGATATTGATGTGCTCTGGAGCAGGTTTATCTGACTCTTAATCAGAAAGCCATTAGCCTGACACAAGGGTCAAAGTAGAGAGTATAAAATGCACTGATATAGGAGGATAGAGAGTCTGTGGTACTTCCTCTAATTATTTTTATTACCGTGTTGGACTTCAAAACGGCAGCTTAGGAAAAGAAACAGCAAGGTAAAACCCTGACCCCACTGAAAACAATGGGAATTTTATTATTGACCTCACTGTGACAAAACCTGATTTTTCCCTAAGTTTAAAGAGTAGGTGTTTGTTTTGAGAATATTAGTCTTGCAAGATGGACAGGAATTTCAGTGAGACTGAGAAACCTCCCAGTGATCTTCAGTGCAAACCAGAGATTGTCAAATCCAAAAACTTGGTTTCTCTCTTTCCTCCTGGGTAGAATTCCCTAGTATCTGTCAGGGCCCTGATTGCACTAATTGGCTTTAATTGCCCAGGCCAGCCTCACCTGGAACCTGGAACCTGCCCATGGGCCCAGGAGCCCCACTTAAGTTTGGTCCTGAGTAACCACAGGTTCTTTCCTGGGTTATTGAGTGGTATCCACTATATGGATAGATAGTGGGCCTGTGTTGTAGGTAGCTTTCTTTCCATCTTCTGTACAGGCATCAGACCTATGCTGTAGCCCTGTTTGTAGTCTTTCATCTAGTGTTCCTGAATGGGGTACCTAGCTGGATTTGACAGTTTGTGATCATTGTCACCAACACAACCCTGTTCAGTTACTGTGTGACTGTTGGCAGGTTTACTCTCTGCTCCTGGCTGGTCTTTGCTTGTAGTGCACCTTTGTTCTTGCTGCTCTCTGGCAATGTTCCTCTCCAAAATGAAGCACCCAGTGGAAGGTGATGCTAATGAAAGTGGAAACCCCTAATTCATGAAGGAAAATATGTTAAAGAAAAATATTGTTCAAGTCTTTCCATTTCTTCTCTATTAATAGTTTTATTAAACTGCATTATTGATAGGGCCAGTGGCATCTTCTATTACTTTAGAGAAAAAATTAAAACTGAAGACTTCTAACATACTTTTGCTAGACTAGTGATAACTTTCTATATATAGGGTGTCGGAATTAACTGATATCTGGAAGCCTTTGGTGACAACAAATTCATTTTATAAATTGAGTCATATTGTTGGCCACTTTTCTTACTTAGATCAATAAGCCTTATTTGTGCAGCTTACCTCATTTTTAACAACAAAGCAATTATGCCTCAGAAAATAGAGAGGTTTTGGGAAAACAAATAAACTTTACAGGAAACAGCTGCATCAGCAGGCAGACATGCTCCTTGTCAGTGTTATTTGTTATGCTTTACCATTTAAAGAAGTTCAAAAATAAATGTGCATGGAGGGATGAAAGTGTATAGCAGAAAACTGATAATTGGCTATGGAAGTTCTTCATTATTCCTGTAGGCCAACAATTACAAATCCAGGTCAGTAGACTCAATCTATTTCAACACTGCTGCTTTTTAAATGAGTTGACATAGTGAGTGACTCTACTATTCCATGGAGTATATCTGCCTTTAGAGGCTTGTACACTGTTCCTGAGTTTGTAATAGTCTACATCTGCCTACTCTTTCTTGTATGCATGTCTGAGTGCTCTGAAGACACATGTATAAATCTGTAAAAGTCTTTTCTTCAAGTCTATGAAAGCTTTTCAGGTAGGGTTCTACTGAAGGTGGGCTACTATTTCATCATTGTCAGCCTATAGTTCCCAGGGCTTCTCTTATTTCCTTTATGTACACCAGAGCAATATTTAATTTATTGATTACAGTCTTTTTTGCCCAGCTCTTCTAAGTGGCCTTAGAAAATGAAAAACCAGGATTTGGATAAACACCTCCAGATTCTGGCTTATATTCAATGTAAATATAGGAGGGAGCCTAGTTCAAAGGAGAAATCAAATACAGAATTCCTGGGTTATCTGCCAGGAATGTTCATGATGGTGGGGATGAAAGAGGTGGTTGGGCAGTTTTTAAGGAGTGCCTTAAAAGCACACCACAAGGATGGCAACTTGATCCCAGCGTAAGTTTGAACCACCCATTGCCATGAATGCATCAGAGACTCCAGGTTTCTGAATGAGAGGCAAGAGCAGGAGTAGTGTGTGTATGCTACACATGTGTTTGTGTGTATTCAGGCTGGAGAAGAGAAGGCTCTGGGGAGACTTTACAGCAACCTTCCAGCACATAAAGAGGGCCTACAGGAAAACTGGGGAGGGAATCTGTGTCAGAATGCGTAGTGATAGGACAAGGAGTAATGGCTTTAAACTAAAAGAGGACAGATTTAGATTAGATATCAGGAAGAAATTCTTTACTCAGAGGGTGGTGAGGCACTGGCACAGATTTTCCAGAGAAGCTGTGGATGCCCCGACCCTGGAGGTGTTCAAGGCCAGGCTGGATGGGGCTTTGGGCAACTTGGTCTGGTGGGAGGTGTCCCAGCCCATGGCAGGGGGGTTGGAATTATATGATCTTTAAGGTTCCTTCCAATCCAATGAAAAAAATAGTGCCAGTGCTCATTCTCCAGGTCCTGTTCTACTATACCATATGCTTGTACAGTACTGCAGGTAAGAGCATCTTATACTGGAGAGAAAATAGGACAAGTTCCTGACAAAACCATCTGTATGTAATAAGCCCTTAAAAGAATCCCTCCTCTGTAGCTTTTGCCCGGTGGCTGAGTAAACTCATGCAATCATTTTAACATCCACTGTATCTAATGGCAAGACATTTCACAGAATAGAAAAGTCACTCCTTTTGTTTTGAAAATGGCACATATGTTTTATTTAATGTCTCCATGTTCTCCTGTCATAAGAGATAGGCAGATAGGGAATGGTTATTTGCTTTTCCATGTCAGAAGCAATTTTATAGACCTATAGTATATTATCTTTCAGTTCACTCTAGTCAGAAGTTTTGATATTGTCTGTTCTTTTGTGTGAACGTTGTAATATATCTTTGGCTGTGCTCATCTCCCTGTAGGTATTTTTTGCAATCATACTATATTTTTCTGAGATGAGAAATAAGAACAGCGCACAATATTTGAGGTCAGCACACTGCAGAGATGTAGAATCACATAATATTCGTGCAAAAACAGTCCCTTCACAAAAAGATTGAGAAATAAAATGTTGTGCCAGTTTCAAGTTCAAGTGCAGTTCTGGTTTAAAGGCAGGCCAGACCTACAGTTCATCTACCAAGGCAGGGGGTTTACTCGGTAACACAGTAATCTTAAACAACCATCACTTAAATGATTATTCTGTTCAAACAACTGATCTGTGTTTGATCATACCAAAGCCAAGCCTTGGGTAATAGAGGACTGAAACATCCTTCTCTAATAATTCAGAGATGCTTACATAACCCTAGAATAACTCTCTAATTTTTCAGGTAAATCAATATCCTTCAACCTGTATTTATGCACTAAACCTTTACTGCTTAGCTAAGGGTGTGTTCAAGCCCCATGAGTCAAGTACCTCAATAGAACCTTAGTGCCTTCTTGTCTGTGGCAGTGAAATTCTCATTTGGGGTAACTGGAACTATTTAACCACAGAATCAGGCCAAAATGAACTAACAATTCCTTATTTCACACTAACTGACATAAGTAATACTGATGCTACTTGCCAGATAGAAACTCTTCTACTAGTTTTTAACATTCAGGTTTGTGCTACCTAATGTTTTTTCAGGCTAACATTAATTAAATGAAGAGTCTGACTTGATAAGACTGGGTGGGTTGAAAACTTGCCATTACTTGTGTTGTAAACTTTTGTGAATAAAAAGGGAAAGTCTACCCCTGGCATTGTCAGCCTCCCATCTTTGTACACCAGAAAAAAAAAAAAAAAAATATATATATATATATATATATATACATATATCCCTGACAGTTAGAGAGGGAGTAGGGAATAGAATCAAGATCCAAAATGTTACATTAAAAGTCTGTGAAAATTTCATCCCTTTTACTACGTTCCTCTCTTTAATAATCACTTAGCTAAGTCTCCAAAATGGAGAATTCTTTCTTCATAGACTGAACTTCTGACATTATTACCATGCAAGGAAATCATTACACCGTGCCCCGATGCCTATTTGAAAGATTGCAAAGTCTTTTTGTTAATTCTGCTAAGAATGTGTTTCTAATGAAAACTGTTTTTCAGATGAAAATAGTGTCTAGATAAAGACAGTTAACTGCATAATGAATGTTATAACTGCTGATTAATGGTTTATGCATGAAGTAGATTAGTTGGTAGGCAACAGAGCAAGGATGACAAGGAAGACTTAGGAAAATGAAAAGCAGCCCCCACACTTATGGTTGCTTATAGAGTAAACAATACTGCCTCTCCCAGCACAGCAATAACCATCTGTTTTCATAACATATATGAATATCTTGTGGTACTTCCTGCTGTTCTGGTTAGTATCATATTTGCTCTGTCTGTACACCACGAGACATCACTAGCAGAAATGTTCTTTTTGCAGTCAGCTATATTGCCTAGAGTAACTGGGGGTGGAGGGGGATACGTAAAAGACTTAAGCTAAAACTAGCACAGATCATTCCAGGCTGTGGGAATGAATGGCTAAGTTAAAAAGAGGCCAGTGATTCTGGATTTACTGACTCAATATAGTCCATCTGCATGGATCGGTGAAGCACTGTGGGGATATATTAGCTGAAGCCTGGAGGCCCTTACACAGCACCGTACCCCAGCAAACAAACTCTCTGAGTCCCAAGGGTTCACTATCTATCTCTCTGCCTGTTCAGATGCAGCATACTAATTTCTGAATGTCACAGCTGACTGTTCCTTGAAGTTCAGATGACAAAAGACAACCCCTCTTAGCTTGGAAAAAGTCAGATGGATATGAAAGAAGGTGGCAGAACAGATGAAAAGCTTTGTTTCTGTTCAGATAAGCCACTAATTCAACCACACCTGCAAATGATTGCAGCTCTAAGAATAGCAGACAGGACTAATTAGCATGTCCCAACACAGTACAACTTCTTATCTTTATATACTGATGCCCCAAGTCAGCTGACAGGAACCTCATGAAGCCCAACAAGAGGAAGTGCATAGTCCTGCAACTGGGGAGAAACAATCCCGGGGAGGCTGGAAAGCAGCCTGGCAGGAAAACCCCTGGGAATCCCAGTGGACACCAACATGAGTCAGCAACATGCCCTTGCTGCTAAGGTGGGTAAAGGTATCCTGGACTTCATGAGGCACAGTGCTGCCAGGTGTTCCCTTTCCCCCTGCTCAGCACTAGTGAGACCACACATGGAATACTGCTTCCAGTTCCAGCTCCCCAGTACATGAGATATGGACGTACTGGAGAGTGCCCAGTGAAGGGCCACTAAGGTGATGAAGGGACTGGAGCACCTCTCTTGTGAGAGGCTGAGAGCTGGGACTGCTCATCCTGGAGGAGAGAAAGATGGTGCAGGGGAAATATATCGTCAGTGTCTATAAATATGTGAAAGGAAGGTGCAAAGAACATGGAGCCAGGCTCTGTTCAGTGGTGCCCATGGTCAGGACAAGAGGCAGTGTGCACAAACTGGCAAACTTCCCCCTGCACAGGAGTGAGGCTTCTGCCATTCCATAGCCACCAGAGAAGGTCTAGTGGAGGCTGAGCTGGAACAGGGGCTCTAGGCTGGGACTGGGCAGGGACTAAGCTGCCTTTTCCTTCTCTTTCCCATATGCCTTTGTCTTTCTTAGGCTATATACAAAATCATGCTGCCATTTGGCCTCCCTGTGTATAGGTTGTCTGTGTATTACACAAAGGTGCTTATCAATGGACAGTAACAGCAGCAGAGAACTCCTGAAGCAGCACCAGGTAGGACCTCAGAAAATAAGGAAGTGAGAATGGACAAAGGGACAAACTATAGGCAGTTTTCTTCTTCAGTTTTTCTAATTGCTTGCCATTTGAAGGTATACCTTGATATAAGATGGATGTTGTATTTGTCTTATCAAGCTGTGCTCACGCTGCTGTATGATAGAGCAGTGGTGAATTACACCTGCTGAGAACCTGCTTTAGAGCAAGCAGTAGGAAACTCTAACTGCTGTTAATGAATGGCTACGACCTTTAAGGCCTGCTGGTGGAGATCCCAGTCTTCCAAAAATTATTAAACTGTTTTTGTTTTTTAACATGGTACCATCCTGACTTGAGTGGTTTATTTCACTGAGCAATATCCATTATCTTCCTGAGATTACCTACAGCAAACCGTATCAGTAACTATGATTCTCTCTAATCTGCTAAGAAAATAAAAAATAAATACAAAATAATTTTAAAAAGTCAGCTAGAGATCTTAAATATGTATAATTTTTGGCCCAGTGCGTGGCTTTCTGACACATACATAAGGTACCACTGACACAATATTGATGGGACTACTGTGAACAGCAAATAAACCATTCCCTTGACAATCATGCATTTGCACATTTTATTAATAAATGGAAGCTGCAAGTGGAAGCCTTAGTATTTTGATGGGATTCTGTTGCTTTTCTGCTAAGTGGTTGAGCTGAAAACTTTCCTCATCCTTTCCCAAGATACCCAAGCATAGTTAGCCATATAACAGCAAACAAAAGGCCATCCTTCTTACATGTGGAGTGTGTTAACTGGTGAACTTGAGAGGGCCAGCCATGTTTGGTGGGCTGAAAAGTTATTGCCCATGACAAGGCCAGTGAGTTATTCCTTCTATTCTCTCATGCACAATCCCTCGTTACCACCACCACCACCACCAAAAAATAAAAAATAAAAAGACTTGAGATTGTTTTGTTTTTTTCTTTCTGAGGGAGGCCACACCCAGCTGTTTTAATTATAATGCTAAGTACATACATATAAACATTTCTTTGGCTGGGAGAACATAAGCTAGAGGGGGCTTTGGAGGTTTTCATTTTTCAAATAAAGACATAAATTAGTTACTGATAGCTACAATTTTTGCTGCAGACTGATTATAATTATAGACATTAAATTACTAATTATAACTTGATATTTGCTTTTTACACATAGTAGTTTGAAACTTCCATGCTTATTTATTTTTATAACATTCAGCAGACTTTTTAAGAGAATAGTAGAAGTAGACAGTAAACTTGAAAAAATAACTTTGCTTATATTATGCTTTTTTAAAAAAAGCTGTTGATTATGATAAGTGGTTGCCAGAGCTCAAGCTCTTTAGCTTATGCAGGTTCTGCTATTGTCATTTAAGAATTTGTTGTTAAGAGACTGTTTCTATGTTGTGGCATGTCTTCCCCTGTGTCTGTGTAACTCTCTTTTAGCTTTGCAAGCTAGGTCACACTTGGTTAAGATCTTGTAGTTGGTGCCATGGTGGAGAACTAAAGGAAAATTCTCTTGGGTTAAATTCCTTTTAATTTTTTTCCTCAGCTGAGAAAATATGACAGGGTAATATCAGCAATTCATGCCTAAGCAAAACGTAGTACAAGTTAATGCTCATTTAACTTTAAAATACTTGATGGTTCCTTATTACCTTGGAAACATTAAGACTAAGTTTCCAGGGAAGGTTGCCTATTTCAACATTATCTTCAGAAATGGTGTGAAGGATTTAATGACGCAATCTGAAATACTAAATACAACCCATTATGAAGAAGCAGCCGGTGTGCTTCAAGGGATCTCAGAAAACCCTGTCTATAGGAGAAAGATGTACTCCCATAATTCAGTTTTAAGCTTTTCAATGGTAGAAATAATCAAGTGATATCCCTATGTTCCTTATAAAGACAACTTGCTGACAATTTACTGCAGTTCTGCTATTTTAGTAGAGCTGCAAAGAGTAAGTTATGTCACCTAACTTTACCTACCTAAACTGTGACCTTTCAAAGCTAGTGGTCAACAACCCCTCTGTAGTTAAAGGGAAAGTGCTTCTCCAAAGGAGATTGGATCAATCTTAGACAGGTGTCAGGGTAGACAAAATGACTGGGTGTGTTTTTTCTCTCTGTAGAGGACCCAAAACAACTTAATGTCCAAACTGAATTTGCCATCTATGGCAGAAAACAGAGAAATCCCAACCTACAACCAGCGTCACCCCGATAATGCTGCTGCATGCTTGTGACTGGCAAATCAGCACACAGGTATGTGAGGCACTACTGTGCTGCTTTGGATTGCAGACAAAAGCAACTGAGAGTTGAATAAGATTTACCTTTTTAATTCTAAGTTTGGGAATAACTTTAGCACTGCAAAACGACCTAGAACCGCATTGAGGAGTCCTGTAGCATGTAATCTTCTCAGGTTCAGTTGTACAACAACTAGGGCCTAGTGAGGCCCTACCTGGAGTGCTGCATCCAGGTCTGGGGCTACCAGCACAAGAAATGTGTGGACATGTTAGAACGAGTCCAGAATAAGGCTACAAAGATGATCAGAGGGCTGGAGCAACTTTCCTATGAGGAAAGGCTGAGCTCATCAAGGTCATCCTGAAGAAGAGAAGGCTCTGGGGAAACCTCATCGCGGCCTTTCAATGCTTAAAGGGGTCCTATAAAAAGGATGGAAAAAGACTCTTTACTCAGGTAGATAATGATAGGACAAGGGGGAATGACCTTAAACTAAGAGGACAGATTTAGATTAGAAATTAGGAGGAAATTCTTCACTGTAAGGGTGATGAGGCACTGACACAGGTTGCCCAGAGAAGCTGTGGATGCTCCATCTCTGTAGGTGGTCAAGGCCAGGCTGGATGGGGCTTTGAGCAACCTGATCTAGTGGGTGGCATCCCTGCCTATGACAGGGGGTTTGGATTTAGATGATCTTTAAGGTCCCTTCCAACCTAGCCATTCTATGTTTAAAAAGACAAAAAGTGGAATTATCATGTAAAATAGGAGTATAGCACATGGGCATAAGTAATGTATCTGATATATTCAGCAGCACTAGAGTGCCACAGAATTGTTGGTGCTGCACTTCAGGGGGGTAATGAATCAATTGGAAGAGAAAGCATCAGGAAGGACTGGCAGTCTCGATTATAGGATGTACAGAATTAAGTGGCTTTGTGTTTTTGGCACTTAGAGAAGCCTGAGAATGTGATAATGATCTTATACATAAATATGTAAAATACTGTTTTTCAGAAGAAGGAAATCATCTGCTCTGCAAGGCAGGGAGGACAACAAGGGGCTCAGACTGCAGTAAAGAGTCTGGACATAGCAGGTTTCTGGCCAACAAGGCTGTGAAGATCTGTGAGAGATTGCCTGGGATGTTGTATTTTTCAGAACAAGTTAGAAAGTTTCTGCCAGGAAAGGCACAAAAGTGTTCCTCTAAGACAAACAAACTACAGTATGACATCTGAGGTCCCTTTCTGCTGTTACAGTACAACAGACATTTTTTGATCTAGTGTGTGAAGCATGCTATGTGGAAAAAGATTGAAAAACACTAGCTCAAACTGTCTCTCTTTACTGTCTCTTTTCTGTCTTCCTCTCCATCATCATGCATTCATCTTTGCAAGTGACCTTCAAACCTGTAGCTTTGTTACGTACTTTCTCTATCACAGTATCCAGGAATTGTCTACCTTTCTACCTTGATTCTCAGCAGTTGACCTACTCCCAAATGGGTAAACATCTCTTTATCAAGATGTCTCTAGGCCCCCCCCCCAAAAAAAAAAAAAAAACTGTGCTTGATCAAAGAGACTTACGATCACTTCTAAGTGTTGAGCAATTGAGGCAAATTACAAAAGGACTTTACTACCAACTTTTTTATTTTTTATTTGTGTTCCAATAGATACACATTCTTCCATGTGTTGTCATCCTGGACTTCTGGACAAAGAGCCAGTAATAGTAACAATAATAGCAATAAAGATCAAAACCTTGTAGTGAGATTAGCAATATCAATTAAATGAGTGTTTCCAAGGCATGAAATCACCTCAGAATGTGCCCTACTATCCTGTTTCATTCTGATCTACTATTTATAGCTGTATGCACTCAAAAAATAAAAGTTAACTGAAAATAGAGATATATATATAACCCAGAATCAACATGTAATCACCAGAAGGCCAGCACAGCTTGTAGTTTCAATAGGTGTTAACAGGTTAAGGTAAGTTTAAAACATCATTGCTTATCCCACCAAGGTATGCATTTCACTAAACTAATGAATGTAAGACCCCCACAGTGGGGATCTTTACTGTGACTCCTATTTGTTATATGCTAGATAATTGGAGGCAAAATATTTTATTTTTTTCTGCTGATGATGCATCCCAGTGGGCTATCTTTACTTCACTCATATATCACTTGTACAGCTCAGTTACTCTGCAATTCTTCTGTTAAAAATCTGTAAATTAAAGCTAAAGTTCTGGGAAATACAGAAGAGCACAGAGAGATTGAACAGAAAAACTCTTCAGCTGAAATGAGTGACAAGTACATGTATTGGCTCAGGTTCAGACAAGATAAGATGTTTAACCTCCCTTTTTTAGAAGAATATGTACATGGCAAAAATTTTGGGCAGAATATAGGTAAATCTAAAACCAGCTGCCTTTGAGATGTGTGCATGCTTCTGCACTACATAATAAAAATGAGAGATCTAAGCTTTGAAAGTCTTTGAGATGTAAAACTCTATGGTAAAAATAGAACTGATACTTTAATATATAAATATACAAAGGTTAATATCTGGGCTTCGGACTTGTAGGAAGAAGTATGCATAGTCTGAGTAACAAGCAAGAGGTGGGACTCAGCACTCTGAAGGGTTAAAGTGAACTTTAGTCTTCCACTGATCACCCTCTGGTACTGTGTCTTCATAAATTTCCTCCATTTATGGAGTGTTTTTGATGGCAGGCAATTCTTTGTTGAAAGTTAAGTGCTCTTTTATATGAATAAATAAAGAAGGCTTTGGTTTGAATGAATACATTATTTTGACAAATGTTTATTGGAAACCCAATTATGGCTTCATAAATCAGTGCTATCTGTGCTACATCAGGTGAGCTCACCAATGCCATCAAATGGCACATTGAATATTAGTAGGATAATTAAAACAATTCTGTTGAATATTGTCCCTCTTACCCAGGTCTGACAGTAGTCAAAACAGGAAGAAACTGTTTATTATTTTTATTTAACTTATTAAAATACTTCTTGTAAGATGTAATGGACATACATAACAAAACAAAAAAGTGGAAAAAAAAAAAAAAAAACATTTGTTTTCAATTTGCAGTTAGATTAAAATGACAAGGTCAGGCACAATGCATGAACTGAGTGGCAGCTGAAGTTTAAGAGTAGTCAGGGAACAGAAAGGACATATAAAAATCTATTGTTTGAACTTTACATCTAGGTGAAGTGGGGGTTTGTTTGTTTTGTCTGAAGTGGCCTCTGATGGTATGAAATGTGTCTATAATCAATTCGTATGCTTCCCTGCATTTCCCACCCCCTGCTACAGTGGTTTAGAATGACCAAATTAATGAAAATCCATTTTCACAACTATAATCAAGAGAATATCTTGAACAAGAAAGAGAGGATGTTTGAATTGGGAAAAAAAAAAAAAAATAGAAGTCTAAAAGTTAAGAAGGGGACAAGCTAACAGGAATTTACTTCTCTTGAGGGCTCTCTGACTGATGATGGCAAAACAGAGAGGTTCACAGTATCTGTGGCAGGGTGCTGAAGATCTGTTTAAGCTGATTATTATTAAAATAATCTATGTGACTTCCCAAAGGATCCATTCCAAGGTTTAGAATAAGGTTGAATTTATATCCACTAGAATTTACAGGCATAAAATGGGAAATGAAACTTTAGTAATTAGGTTTGTGCATGTTTGTATTAGTGTAATATAAATAGCTACATAGATGCCTTTGTTGCCAACTCAACTCCCATGTAGCTTTCTTCTTCCATAGCACAGAAGAGGGAGTGATAAGACATAAGAAGAAAGCAAAAGGAGAATAATAGAAGGCAGCACAACATGCAGTTTTTCTCTCATGAAAGAAAATAAGTGCTAAGAGTTGGGCAGATAGAACAAAATACTTTTAGTTGGAATTTGTCAGTTCAGTGAGAGGAAAAGAAAAAAAAAAAAGTCACCAAGACAAATTTGTTCTGTTTCACCAGAAATTATCCTTCCTCATGCACAACTCAGGCTCCAGATTCCTGGCATCTGGCAGGCAGGCAGACAACCTGGAGGCCCTGGGGCTGAAAGTCCGATGCTCAGGCTTCTCAGAAGCTCATATTTCCCCAGAGATCTGCTTCCAAGATAATGTGCAAAGTTTGAGGTCTTCTTCCAAATAATAGAGAAAAAAAAAATCTGCAAGATAGAGATAATACGCTTACTTTTCCACCCTGCCTTACCCTAGTCTCTTCTTAGGATTTCAGATGAACAATGAAAGTGTAGGAAGCAATAAAGGGATTTTAGTTGTGAATATTTAGGATCCTATTTTCTCATAGAAAACTAAGAGTATATTCAGTCTAAAATCATGCATTTTGCTGCCAAAAGCACCAACACCAGTAATAAATACACTAAAGGAGAACTTGGAACAGTCATGATGTATAAAGAAGGATGGAGCCTTGTGCTCTTTCTTATTTTTGCAGCCTTTGCAAGGCAAATAATTTTATTTTATTTTTTCTCCAGAATAAAAAGAAAGAAAAGTTCTCTTTTATGTTCTAATTTGAGGAAATATATTGCTCAAGTCTCATGGATTGTGCTTTTTATTTTTTTATCTCTTTCTCATGGATTGTGATTTTTTTTCTCTACCTTCTGGACAGACATTCTAGTCACCCCTAAGTGCAAATGAGGGATTTTAGAGGTAAATTCTTCCCTCTATATTGTTTTTTCACATGTATGCTCAGAAAGACAAACCGTGAAGTCCATGCTATACACCTAGCAATTAATTTCCTCGAATGGGATTAAGAAGATGTAAATGGTCGGTTTGGTGAAAAGACCTGTGGAAGCAATCAGTTTGACAATGTAACGGGAAAAAAAGCACATTCAGAAAATTTACTGAGCTCTGCTCAGGCTAGAAGGGTAACAATCAAAAGGTGGTCTGCAGTCTGTGGACTTGACACAAAAGGCACAGAAATCAGCTCTTCAGCAACCTACCAAACCATCAGCCCTTCCCCCAAAGTGTCAGGGATGTTTGCTGTCAATCAATAAT
The DNA here is from genome assembly GCA_011076525.1 of Nettapus auritus. NCBI lineage: Eukaryota > Metazoa > Chordata > Aves > Anseriformes > Anatidae > Nettapus > Nettapus auritus. Next base: position 124,126,023 of record CM021766.1, on the reverse strand, counting down.
GCTAACAGATTTTGTTCCTGGCAAAGTTTATCAGCTGTGCTTATCTCTAGTCTCTTTTCTCAAGCCCCATTTCCTCCCTTTGCCTGTGGCTATTCTAGCTGCAAATGTGAATTATTGGAAGAGAAAAGAAGGAGGCCCACTTTTTGTAAATCATCTATAAAACCAGCAGCTCTGAAAGACTTCACTTTAGGTTTTGATTCTGATGAAATGGTGGCTATGAATTTTATTTTCTTGTACAGCATTTACTGTTGTTGATTTAGCGTTTGAAAATTGGACTAAAATGTTGTCTAGTTTCACTCTGCCTTCTGCCAAAAAAATCCAATGCACAAACTGGTTATTCCATCACTTCTCAGCCCTACTCACTGTCACCTCCCACAAGTGTAATGTATCAAAAAGAACAGTTGGTTCCCTTTTCACTTTTCTCTAGTGACAAAGACAAAAGAAGCTGTACCACTGCACATCTAGCCTCCTCTTCTTTCAGTGGAAACCAGCATTTAAATTATTACATTCTAGAGCTTGAAGGAGAGGAAAGCTTCAAGGAAGTTTCTTCCTTTATATATGAGAATCCTGTTGCTATCAAAAAATCATTCAGGCTGCTATTATAATCCAGAACAATAAACTGGCATCACTCCTAAACACAAAAGGGTGTGTGAAAGACTAGCAGAACAAAAGCAATAAAGGAGTCATTAAAACACTTAGAAGATAAAGTGCTTTAAAATATCTCCCCAAATTTCCTTGTGGCAAGACAGTGATTGGACCATAAATCAAAATTATTCTTCTTTAAGGAAAATTTAAGGAAAAGTTAGTGAGTTTTGTAGCTATGCTCATCTAAAGAAAAACTACAGGTTTTACAGTAATGGGAAAAAGCAGACAGCTAACAGATTGCTGCCCCTGATTATTTCAAATGCACTCTTCTTTCCTTCCAGCAAGAATAGTAAGCCTTGTTTTTAACAGAAGCAACACAAACAGAATACACCGGTAATGATAGCTTTCATTTGATTCACTTTTAGCTTTTCCTATATTTTATTTACATCGGTTGAAACTAAAACAGTGAATTGGGTTGGAGGGATAAATTGTTTCTATTTCAAAAAATAACATTGACCAGCACATTTTATAAAAAAAAAAAAAAAAAAAAAAATTTTATAAAAGATTTTTATAACACACACACACAAAAAAAAAAAAAAAAAAAAAAAAAGTTATTCACAGCCAATAACTCTGGTCCATTAAGTGCTACTTAGTGAAAATACACAAAAAAAAAACAAAGCCTGTGCAGCAAGTGTTTGTTTTGAAGTCTACAAAAAAATCTATACTCTTCATTGCATTATGAAATTCTGAAATCTACCAGCTTCCACATTGTCTCTTGCCTCTGCATCAACTTCATCGAAACATGTCTGTTGTTTGCAATAAACAGTGGGATGAAAAAGCCTGTAATAAACAACAAGAAAAATAATACCTAAAACCAGACTGAGAATAGTTAAGATGCCCACAACTATAAAATGTATTTCCTTGACAACAGAGGGTTTCCAAAACCAATATACAAGCAAAATGCTTACAGTTACAAGGGTGTGAGTGGCATAATAAATAGAAATGGGAACTTTTGTTTTTCTCCCCTTTATGTTGAAAAAGGTAAAAAGTAGGATGATTCCAACAACAGTTCTGTACAGATATTCCATCTCCTTAGACTTGCAAAATGTTGTGTGTTGTTTCAAAGTCCAGGCAAATCCACAGCTCCAAAGAAGTATCAGCAGAATTACAGAACTTCTAGCATTTAGTAGAGTGACCAGTGAAATACTGAGTATCCATGAAGTGATGGTAAGCAATTTATAAAAGAGATACACCAACTTGGAAAGTACACGAAATTTGTCTTTATCAGGCAGAGATTTTCGTAATGATATCTGATAATCAACCGTTGAAAAGGAGATACCACAGAAACACATAATAATGGCGCCATCTAAATAAAACACAAGGATAAGTGTTAGGCCTAAGAAATATATTTATTTTACATTAAAATTTCTGAAGTTTTGAACAAGTTAATGTTTCTTTGCACTTTCCTTATACCAACATGGTATTTCCTCCATGCTCCCGAACAAGTCACCTTAATTTTAAAGCTCAGTTTAGTTGCCTAAATCTAGACATCTATTGCCACTTGGGATCTCTTGCTGTTGCTGGTTTCACCAAAGTTTTGTGTCATATTTGCCATATTTCTGTACACGGGTGACTTAGAAACTCCCAAGGTATTGCAAAAAAAAGCCCATAAAAACTTAGGTTTCAGAAACTGACAATGAGGCTAGGTTGTTATTAATGTAGGTACCTATAACTGAGACTTCACCGTTCATATGGTCATATTTAAGATGAGGTTCATCTGACCATTGTATCCGAGTACTTATTAACTCCATGAAAAAACGCTAGACAATAATGTAGGTCACTCCATTTGGTTAGATAAAATCCAGCCCTGAGCAGGTCAATGTCTTGTCCATACTGCTGCTAGCTTCAGAGCTGAAAATAGTGTAGCTACTCTCTTGCTTCTGAGAGTTAAACCAATATCTCTTCCTCATACAACATTCTGCACTGCTGGTGTATCCTTTTTTTTTATGACTCTGTCCCTTACCTGTAAAGCATAGATGAGGATAGTGACAAGTCACAGGGCTGCTCTAAATATATTACCAATTTCCAGATTTCCAGTTAGCCATTTTAAAAGAACTATAGGCAAGCGCACACTAAGGGTTCTGAAATACATACACTAATGATATTCAACAGCTTATTCTCAAATTATGTATCATGTTTATATTAGTGACCTGATACAGTGAAACCTTCTTTCCATGAATTTAGCAGAATGGATCATCTACTAGACAGAAATTATAACTAAATGCAAAGGAATTATGCAATGCAGTGTATGTTTTCCAAGGTATATTTAAAATTTTAATGACACGAGTTATCTTTTTAGGTAAAATACTCAACTTTCAAATCATAGAGAAAAAAAAGACTCACATTGATAGAAATTATGGTTGTTATGTTCCATGAGTACATAAATCTGGACAAAAAGCTGTGGTGTGGTCTCCAGAAAAGTCTTGAATATCCTAAGCATGTTAATATCAGTCAGTACATCAATGGCTTGTTTTTGAATGAAGCTGGGATGGTCTGTTTCTGTTACATCTCTACTGCTGTTTTGTTTAAATGCAGCTTGGCAGCCATACTTCAAAGCAAACCAATACCTATTAAAAAGAGAGACTTGATTAGACAGTGTTTTTTGAAAGCACGACACTATAAAATTATATAGGTTAACAAAGACTTTTCCCATTTCATTCTCCATTCATTTTTTTTTTTTTTTCTTTGAACGTCCAGCACCTTCTGCTAAGATAAAATCTAGTCTGATATCTGTCTGGTATCAGTAATATCAGATAATCGTTTATGCCACCAATACTGATGCAATGTAAAAATTACTAGAAGAGAACAAGACTTGCCTGAATAAAGATTACAAGTGTTATTTTGTTAGTTTTTTATTTCTTGAAAGGTAACACATTTCTGAAAATTCCTTCAGCATCTCTTCTCAGTCTCTATGAGATACTCATTTATGTTTTTTCTATCCTTTTAAGGGAATTAGTGAATATCCAGCTGTGAATGTCCAACTCCATATAATATAAGACTATAACCCCCAAGGATAACAACTAATGAACTGCAAACATACAACAGGATTTTTGAAAAAAAAAAAAAAAATCATTCAAATGTGCTCAGGAAGACTTTAATTTTAGAAAATTACTTTCAAGACACATATCGCCTGGGACTACAGTTTCTATTATCTGAGTAATTTTACAAGAACAAGCCATTTCCCTTATCAAATGAGTGCACCTGAATGACTTTTATAATAGTTATGGTTTATTTTCAATTAAAACTAAATTAAAATTTCCTCTAAAAGAGCAGAAAATGTGAAGATACATAGAATTAGTTAGTGAGTTGGCTGGCATGCATTTTGTCTAGTAAAGAATTTTTTCTGGTCAGGATGTCTCTAATGCCATGCTTAGAGATAAATAATTCCTAGCTTTTATTCCAATTTTCAAGGCCTTTGCTTCAGGCCTAAAGGTGGAAATAGCACCTCACAAGGAAGAGAACAAGTAAGTTTTAATCAAAAATCATTTTGATAGCTAAGAGAAGAGCCAGCTCTTGTTCATGGTAATTTTTACAAGCCATGTTTAGGAAAACAAGACAGTGTCCACAGCCCAAAGTAGGAACAGAAATACAGCTGCTGCAGATTACAGTATTTCTATTGTCCCTCACGAACTCACACAGACACTAAGCCATGGGGAGTGATGTGATTCATTGCACTAGTGCTTTGGAAACCATTGTCAGTATGTAATGCTCTGTCTATAGTAGATGAAATTGGGGCAACTCCAGAGGAACAGATTCCCACAGCTAATCAACTCCTGCCAGCTGAACTGTTATCCTGAAGCAAAGCAACGCTTGCTCTCTTCTGCCAGTTACCTCATTTCAAGTGGTTAGTAGCACTGCCTGTGTAGGTTGTAGACTAGACCTTGTAACTGAAGCACTGTAATAATCACTGCCATTGCTAGTAATAGGAGTTAAGCTTTGTACTGAATTTGCAAGGCCTCGAGTCTCATGCTTGTCAGGCTTGTTCTGTATGACACTTTCTTGACTTGCCTGCAACTTTGTTTTACTTGTTTTAGCTACACCAAGCTTGGTTTAGCTTGTATTTTCCACAGGAATCATAATAATAATAATCATCATCATCATCTAATTGACCAGTTGGCTCTTTCATTTGTTTTTGTGTGGTCCAGTCATACTTTTATATGGGTTACAGTTACAAGCAGATACTCTATCTTGAATGATATATATATGACTAAATGATGACATAGAATCATAGAATCATTAAGGTTGGAAAAGACCTCCAAGGTCATCTAGTCCAACCATCCCCCTACCACCGATAGACATGTCAGAGTATGGAGAAATATAGAGAGTAGAGTAGTATAGAGAAATATAGTCCTGGTTTGATAGTAGATGCCCTGAGATGCAGTGCAGAGAAGTAATGCATAGCATGGCTTGGCATTGGAGACTTGGCATTGAAATTCACATTCTGAAGTGGTGACCTAGAGGCAGATGAAAGTTGTTTTAGGGGTAAAAAAGACAGCAAAGAAATAGCATCTAACATGAGTAAAAAGACCCATAGGTAAATTTTGATGTATAATAAGCTGCAGATAAATTAAGAGAAAGCAAAGTCCAAATGCAAATATACAAAAAAGTCCCAAAGAGAATTCTAGTGTGAAGAAGAACCCATCAACCTGAACCTCATATTCCTTCCATCAAGACTCCAGAAACTGGTAGCTGTAATACCTCCTTACACCAGAATGAACTGCTAAGCTCAGAATCTAGAGGAGCAGAGGACAGGTGAGCAAAACAACAGGAAAGGGAATAGGAAGCAAGAAATGTGTGTAACAATTCTAAATGGGTTACTACTACTGAAACTTTTTATGCATAGAAGCATTTTTTCTTATCTAGTAGTAAATGGATCCAGACTAATAATGGTTCTTAGAATAAACTACTGAGATTTTAATTATATCATAATTTGTTGGCATTACAAGTAACGTATTTGCCTATAAATAGAATTCTGAGCCTAACAGCCTTCAGACATCACTTTCAACCATATTTCTGCCTTTGCATTTCCCAGATCCCTTGAGCTTCTAATATTCTTCTCCAATGAACCCATTTGGGCTACATCCAACAACAAAAGCTTTTTCTTCCTCAAGAAAATTCAGTTATTCAGCCAACTTTTCTATCATAAACATGGCTAAAGGTCTTCCCTCTTGAAAGAAGAATTTAGTCATCTAGATTATGAAGACTGCATCATTCATTAGGATTTGTCTTTAGGAGAAGTCAAGCAGAACATCACAGACCATCACTAGGTTATCTCACACATTTGTGCAAGTCTGCAAACATGCAGGCTGAGAAAGACAAGGCCCTATGCCCTTAGCCTGGCCCCTACTTCAATTCCTTGAGGCTGCATCCTAGATGTTTTCAAGATTCATGCTGAAGTGCTGTAGATTCCCAATTCCCTGGTTGTTCACAGGAACATATATACCATGAATCCCATGAAACCCGTGCAGTTGCATTTCCTTTACATAGAAAACAGTGTGCAGGAGATCATTTGACACCCAGATCTGATCCCAGTTTGGCACTGAAGCACAGTCCCCTTTGCTTACTGCTCAGACAATAAGCTCAGCTCAGTACCTCACTGTTGAGTACTCAGTACCTGAGCTTACTGGAGGAGCTCAGACAGATTCCTGGTTCCTGCAGATGTTAGAAGTTTAATACCTTCACCATCTTTAAAGACCAAATCCCTTGATCCCAAGGGACACAGTGTCAGGGGCCCTTTCGTTGCTACAAGTGAAAGCGTCAGGATTTTTAGGTCCTGGGTTAAGTGCATACTAGAGGAATCATGATTTATTTCTTAGAATATTAAGCATGTTATATGTAAAAGCAAGAATTTCCAGGCTTGCAACCTGGAAGCATCAGCAGAAGGTGTGGGGCAGTTATGCCACTATTGAGGAGCCTTAGAGGAAGATCTTTTGTCCTTCTCCTGACAGACACTCTACAGACTGCAGCCCTGACACTCAGGCTGCACACTGATTCTGTGAGCTGGCTCTAGATCCATTATTTACTCCCTAAAGAAACTGTTTTCTTGTTGTATGCTTTTGTGTATTTATTTTACTGTTTTCTGAGTCATCTCCCATAAGCAAAGAACTAAACTGCTTGGCAAGCCATCTATAGCTTTTTCAGTTTATAAAACAATTAGGATACCAAAACATCTGGTTCTTGCATTGGATATGTAAACATCTGGAGAGTTTATAATGTTTTCAAGAAAAAACAATTGGGTAGACCAATCTGTTAGTTGTCCATGGACTCAATCACCAGAGTCTGCCAAGCAGCAAGAAGTGAAAACCAGCTGCATAAATTTTGAGCTGCAGAGCTCACAGCTGAGACAGCAGATGATATGCAAGGCAAAGAACAGACACATTGTAAAAGGAATATTTCAGTTGGATGCACACTTGAAATCACCTGTCAGTTTTAAGAAGTATATTCCTTCTAACCTAGCATGGTATCTTAGTTTTCTATTGTTATAAGAAGGTATGCTATAGTATTTTTCACAGTAGCTGCTTTAGTTCACCCGCTTCTGACTTCGAATATTGTATAAAATACATTATTTTTTCTATAAAAGTCCAAATATTTCCATGGCTTTTTAACTACATATTAAGCAAGATGGTGTTCCCTGAGCTCCACATGTCTCTGTCACTTGCTGTAGTTCACTGTGATAGATCTTTTATTTTATAAGGATATTTTGAGCTTATGCTCACTCCCATTCCCAACTGCCCATTTGGTATGCAATATTTTAGGAAGGGCCTATAGTCAACTTTTAGGCTTAGCATTGAACTAGTGCATTCAAAGCCACAGTTTGAGTTCATTCTGTACTAAGGGACAGGTCAGGCTCCAGTATTCTCCATTTTTCATGACCACTGTTCATCTAACCTGCTCTGAAACCATCATCATTTTATTTCTTCATTAATATATCTATTACCATAGCAGCATTTTGTTTCAATATTCACAAACTGAAGGAAAGGGGGGAAAAAAAGGCTTTTAAAATGCTATTTCAACTGGAATAAAAATGCATTAATTAAAAATATTTGATTAATTATATGTTTTAAATAGATGTACATCTTAAAATCAAGGTGAGATGGGCATGGTTGTGTGTCAAAAACCAGACAAATATAGGGTTGCCATTTACTTTTCCCCTCTCTAAACTCATTAAAGACTTTTTTTATTTATTAAATATAAAAACTACTTGGAAGACAAAAGAATGAAAATTGATTTCTTTACAACTATAATTGTCATACACAAAGAGTAAAGAATTACCAGTGTTTCTAAATATCATATTCACTTTGCTAGGGAAAAAAAAAAAAAAAAAGTTTTCTGCCCTTGTAGTGTTGCTTTGTGAAGAACAGATGTTAGGATTCCTTGTTATAAACACTCATTTAAGCATAGATCAGGTGTCTCTGTTCTTGAGCTGCTCCTACAGTTTCCTCATCATTTCTTAAGGGATGAAGTTTCCTTGTATTCTCCTGTAACATTAGGAAGGCTTAGGCTCTCTAAATGTGACTGGAAATTCACAAATGTGACAGCTACTTGTTTTTGTTATTTCATGGCTTCAAACATCACGGGCAAGCTGTCTTGACAGTGCTTCCATGTCACCTGCTTCCTTTTAAAATTTCCACTGCAGTCCCTGTGCTAAGGTACACATCCCATCTCACCAAAGTAAGCTGATGAGGATTTGGATGCCAGCTGGAAAGTCGTAGTTCCATGGAAGGAGAGAGTGAGAGAGACCTGGCAGCAACAATTGTCCCTTCTGAATTCTGGTCAGGCAGTCACAATTTGCAGAATTATATAAATCCTTAATCAAAGGAAATTTCTCCTCTGCTGCACGTTAAACTTAATCTTCTAAGTATCAAAGGCTTGGATTAAGTCCAGGAAACTGATGTGACTATGTCAATACCTTAGGGCAGAAAAGTTTTGTTAAGAAAACGTGAGCAAGTACCTATTACTCTATGAGTCCTAACTGAGTTAAAGTAGTATTACAAACCTTCCACTTAATTAACTCTGTACCTCACTGACTTAATATCTTAAATACCTTCCTAATTACTTTGTCTTGCAGATCTTCTTGATGTACACAAAATTGCTGGAGGCACATTACCAGCTTCAGTCTTCGTTTTTGATCCACTCAGTTTGGGTGTGGTTTACCACATGCTAAAGCTGTACAAATATAACTGGACATCATCGATCTCGACTACATTTTTCTCATAACTTTTTTTTTTAATGTCATGGAATAATACCACATTTAACAGAGCACTTGCATTTGCTCTGATGTTTCATATATTTAGAATTTATCTTTAAAAATATGCAAAAAAAAATCTTTTTTTTCTGCTTCTTTTTAAAGAGGTAGGGCATCATGCTCCTTCCTTTAAGCATCAAGAGGCACAATAGCAACTTTCACTATCTCAACTGTAGCTGCCTCTGTGGTCTGCTGTTCTGACAGAGAAATTTATTACTTGTTAAAATTTAGCCTTCCTCAAGTGTTTTTGGCTGATGTTGCAAACTGCTACTAGTCAGTGAATTCATATGGGGTCACATGAAAATGTTCCTTTTTTCTACGTTCACTGACTGTGTTATCTTCTTAATGTCAGCTGATATGCTGCAGCCTGTTCTTAACTCTATTGACATCTGTGGGACCCATCTAAAAGGGTCAGGATGAAAATAAATTTAGTCAGCATGGCTAATATATACTTTAACACTTTAATTTTGTCTTTAAAAGCTCCTTTCAGAGACTAACATTTCATATAAAACATAACTATTATGTATTGAATCATTTTAATTTCTCTTTTTATTTATATAATTGTATATATTGTTTATAATATTTCAATATTTTATGTGTATATGTATTATGTTCATATATGTATACACATGTGATTTCAATATTTATTACTTAGTACTGACAGTGTGATTACAAAACCTGAAGAAAGGAAGGGAGGGAGGGACGAAGGAAGCTTGGAAGGAGAGAGAGAATTTGGTAAGGTGTATTCACATCTTTCAGTTTCAGGCATTATAAGTTCTCTGGCTGAGTCAGTATTTACTGGTTAGGTCCCTGTTTCCCTCTTTGGTGGCTGGGGAAGATAGGTTCCTGCCCCAAATGACAACCTGGGGAAGTTCACCTTAATAATTATGACCTGACTTATGACAATATCTGTTTTGACTGTATTGACTATAGAAATAAACCTGGGAGACTCATTGTCTAAATTTTCTGGATGGCTAAGACATGGCAGGAAGATGGCAGGAAGAAAGTGCATGTGAATACACCTAAGAAAACAAATGTTATATACTTCTTATTGAAGTATATAACATCTGATGACCAGGTACAAGCACAGGTGTCAGCTTGCTATCAGCTTATACTTTATCTTGCTATCAGCTTATACTTTACTGTATACATTATCACACTGCTGAATTTTAAGGAGTGGCTCAAAGCGTTTTGTGATTTATATATATGAACTTGGAAATTTCTTCCTACTGTAAGCAGCAGCACAGAAGAAAACATCATTTGTGCAATGGCGAACAGGTGACCAAGATGGCCACGCTGCCACTGCAAAGGGCAAAATTATGTTTACTAGATAACAAACCAGTAAGAGAAGATGGGTTTAATTGTGGGAAGAACGTTTTGGAAAGTATAGAAATTCATGGTAAGATGTATTCATTGGAAAGTGTAAGAATTAAATGAATCTATTAAAAATGTGTGTGTAGAGGCAGTATTTTGAATAGATATAACTTTTTTTTTTTGTCAATATTACATCACCAAGAGTTGCAGGTGATCAGAATTTGGATCTGAATCCTAAAATTTCAAGTTTAAAGGAGAGGTTTTAAAGATAGGAACAAATCAGCAGGAGATTTTAGGGGAAACCTGGGTGTGTAACACCAGGCCAGAATTGCAGTCTGATACAGATTACAGAGAATGATGTCATGGTAGAGAAAGGGGAAGAAGGGAGGTTTACCATATGTCACTGTAGTTTCTGGCTTAACATTTATCATTAGTTATCAGAAACTGAGGTCAGGGCTCTAATTTCCTTTGGAAGAAAAAATCTCAGAGGGGCAGGTTTGTAAGCAGCAACATAAGAGTGGCACTCCCAGCCATACTTGAAGATTGCAAGACTTGGAGATGGACAAAAAGGAGTGGGCCACAGTGGTCCCACAGACATCTCCCCTAAAAGGCAGAATCTAGTAGTGTCACTGTGGCTAGGTCTTTATACATCTCACATGAACCAACCCACATCCATGTATTTGAATACAAAACCATTGGTGAAACTGAACATGGATTTTTTTTCCTTCAGAATATTGTATTTTTAAGCTTTTCTACTACCTGACATCAGAAAGATTAAACCTGGCAGTAAATACTCCTCTGTGAATTCTAAGACTTTAGGATTGTAAAAGGGGCAGCAGAAAAGCAAAGCTGTTGGACAAAAGGAATATATATATATATATGTATATATATATTCATAAGTAAAAGTTAATTGTTGTGTGTAAAAACTTCATCATTTTTCTTAATCTATGATAATGTAAAATGATTGAAACATGTATACTAGCAGAATTTTTATATTGGCATAAATACAGGAACTTAAAGAGGCATTTTAAATAAGCATTTTATTAAATGCCTCTGAGGAGCCTGTATCTGCTCAGGTTTATTGAACGTTACTTATACAAAATAATGAAAATTCAGGTCCTCAGGACTTTTCATCAAAATCTTTCAAATCAGTTTTATAATAAAAGTAAAATCTTAGCACAAATGATCTCAGTAATTTTACAGTAACACCACCACAGAAGCTAAAGACAGAATGTTAAACATATGGTATCTTAAACTACCCCTGGACATATACCTGTCAGGAAACAAAGGCGACTTGTCACCATTAACTCATTCCCTACAGTAAGTATTCTTACTTAGTATTGAACTATTCATTTCTTTCCCAAATTCTGGTGTTTTTCTAAGTTTTGTTAGACTTTTGGATTCACAAATTACCTCTTACTTCAGCTATGTAACTTACTTCAGCTAATGTAACCACACAAATTATCTTCCTAATATCACTTTAAAAACCTACATTTCTTTATCAGGTACAACAGTATTCCTCTGTAAAGCAATCTTATTAAAATATGACCTATCAAAAGGCTGATGAATCAAATACAATATTATTAATAGGTAAAATGAAAAAGAAAAAAAATCTACATTTCCATCAAAACTTGGCATAATTTACTGCTGGCATAAGCAGACAAAATTCATTTGCTTATGTGGAGTAGTTATTGTTAATATCAACAGTGTCCTTGAAGCTATATTAACATAATAACCTGGCACTGGAATTTCTTAATAAACTGGCTAAAAGCAGTATGATTTCCCATTTAAAATTAAAATAATAATAATAATAATAATAATAAAATCAAATAAACTGCTTACCTTATAAAAATTCCACAGTGAAATAAATGAACCAGAAAAATCCATTTGAGCTTCTCAGGATCAGTACCTTCACAGTCATTTTTAAACCACTGATAACTGAATATCTGAGTTATTAGTGATGAAAGACATCTAAAACAGATTATCAATATAGCCCAAGTATATTGTCCCTGATAGAAATATTTACTGGCTACCCAGAGATCCACTACAATATCAACTACATAAATTATAATTCCACCAACTAAAAAAATAAAATTCTCCTTGGTATATTTCATCATGTGTTAGATTGTTGCTGTTGTCATGCTGTCCTCATTTCATGTGAAGAAAGTCAGATTAAATCTAAATGCTTTCTTACAACAGAGTCTTCTTCCTGGAGATAATACCAGTTTATTGTCCTTCATGCAAAGAAAAGTTGGTTGCATATTTTTATCATGGCATGCTGCATAAAAACAAAAGGACTTCCATTTTTCTGTGTTCTTGAATTAAATATTAAACTAACTTAATTGATGTATGTCTGTTCTGGAAAACATAAATCTAAATTGTCTTTTTAACTGGTGCAATCATTCTTCATTATGGGTTCCTAAACAGAAGAAGAAAAAGAAATAACGTCAGTAACAATAGTATATTTTTTAATTATCATACAGTAATTTGCATGGCCATTTAAACAAGCAAGTACAAAATGCAGAATGTACTGAGACACCTGTGAAGAATCAGTGCAAGAGAAGCTGTACCTCTGAACCTCCTGAGGGTGGTCACTCTCCCAACCATGGAGATTCTTCTCCTTCTCAAGCAGCCACTGAGACAATTCTTAACAGTAGCAAAATAATTAGAAACAAGCTAACCTCTACTACATTTATGGAAAAAAAGAGTGACTCCTCCTGAGAACTTTGACTTCTGAGTGACTCCCTCACTGTGCACAAAAAGCTGAGGGAACTCCTGTCTTGGGTACACACCACTATATCAGAGTATGAGTCATTAGGTCACCTGCAGCTGGGTGACCTTGTGGTTTTACTTTCCGAGTTTGTTTGTCCCAATGCAGCAATGCAGTGCTGAAATGGATTGCAGTTCTCTTAAAGAGACTTGGAAGGACTCAGGCCTGTTCCAGTCTACACCTCTTTGATAAACACCTCCCAGCCTGTGTGAGTAGTAACTACACACAGATAACCTAATCATGCTAGCTGCTACAGATGGAATTTGTTCACAGTCCAAACCTGTGTTTAGATAGCCTAACATTGTAAGGGTCCTTTTCGGACCTATACTATTTGGCAGGTGCTACAATGAAGTACATCTTTGTCTCATTCAGTTCCACCTTTGCTAACCTGTGAACATTAGAACCACAGCATCCACTGTTTTGTTTGCATTTCCTAGGAAAAATTCTGCTGGCAGCAATCCCAAAGAATGACATGTAAGACATGCCAAAGTGCCAGGTTTGGGGTGCTGCCTCCACCAAAAAGCATCAGGCAGTACCCTAAGAATAGCTGCACATTGGCAGAGAGGGCAGGGCGGGCAGAGGCAGGTCTCATGGCGTTTTGTTAGTTCAGGCACTCTGCCCCGAAGAATGAAATGACACAATCAGTTAATATCACATGAACCTTTGGAAATGTAATGACTATTCTAAGCTTCTGTTGACTGGGCTTGTCTACACTCTGACCCAGATACAAATCCAAAAAGGAACCTAAGCTCTTAATTTCCTAAAGAAGACAGTAAGGACATAACAGCCTAAATAGGTGCTAAGTCTCTAAACATTCTATTTCCTACTTAGTTCTCATATCCTGGCCCAGAAGAGGTCAGTCTATCACAGCTGGAATCCTTTCATTGTCCCTTCCTATCCTCAAAAAAAAAAATAAAACAACAACAGAACTAGTCTTTTTCAAATCACTAATGCAATTTATATCCAACTTACAGTCAGATTCTGGGAAGTGAACTTCAGTGAACTTCAGCATAAGCTGAACTTTGTCTTCATGAATGTTTCTTAATCTGCAAACTTGTGTATGAATCAGGCTGTGAGTTGATTAGCATGTTTTTTCAAGAAAATGCCAAAGAAAACCATTTACTCTGCATATGAACATGTCATTCTGCAACTTGATGTACCACCTTTTTGCGACAAGAACATTATGTATGGTTTTTAGAACAGATTCAAAATTTGACTGTTGTACAAAACACAACAGTAAAAGGTAAGTAGGTAAGTCAACGACTGAATTCAAACACTATAAGGTTCATATTTAATAAGTAATACTGTAGCTGGCATGTATTTTGTACCTGGCATGAATAACTAGGGTAATTGGATTTCTCTGTCTTTAACAACCTCCCTATCCTTCTGTGACTGAACGCTTCACAAACTGGAGTTATCTTATTGCCTGATTACCCCTAATGAGAATGGAAGTTTTACAGGCTCCGTCCAGATGCTGAAACAACTGCATGAAGAGTAGCTGGGAGCCAGGTGATTTCTACCTCTGACACACAACCTGTCCAAGCAGCTGCCATGCCGTCTGTCTCCAGTCATGTCTGGTGGTACAGAAAGCCATCAGGTAAGCTGAGACTTATACAGAGACTCACAGATCTGTATCCCCCAAAGTGCACTCCAATGTCTTAATTCCAAGACTAAACACAAATGCCTGTTCGTGGGTGCGTGTGAAATCTCTGTTAAAGATCTCAGCCCCTAATATCCCCTACATTTTGTCCTTGACATCACTTCAAAGAGCAGCATGGTCTCATGCACCAGGTGGGGTACAATTAAGTGCTACTGGAGAGAATGCCTTGTATCATTGTATCATTCACAGTTATCTGGTCCCTGGTCTTACAAAACATATGATATCTAACGTGCCAGGACTAAGAAAGGTATATTGTCTGTAAGCCAACATGAATATAAGCGTGCTCTAAAAACTAAAATAATTTTTACAGAATCAGTTTGTGGTAAAGCAGAATCAACAAAATGTTATTAACTAGACTTTCCATTCTCATTATCCTTTTCAAATACTATTAAAAAATGCAGACTTACCTTAATACTGGCCCTGGATAAATAGATTTTTTAACTTTAAAAACTGTAGATTTCTATATTCACAGTTTTTCCATCCACCCTTTCATAAGACTCACAATCCAAGAAAAGTTTAAGGGCTACTGACATAACACAAACAGAAACTAAAATGATATGCAAAGCATGTGACACAGTTAATGATTTGCTACCTGTCAAGTACTGTTATTCTTTTAAATGTATTATAAAAATTCTATTCTAAAAGGTAGGTTTGGAAGTCCTTGTCTATGTTTGACGTATTATAAAATTTTCTTCAATAAATTTATTTCACACTTCATTCCTTAGAAGGAAAAAAATAAAGTACCAATGTCCTCCAGTATGTGTATATGTGTGTGTGTGTGTGTGCATGTTCAAACTTAAAAATTAGTTTGTTATACCTCTTGAGCAAAAGTCAATAAATATTTATGGAAACTTATAGGTATGTATGTATATCTTTATATGTATGTATTTATATAGATATGTATATAAATATTTGTATATACATTTATGTATCTCAAAGATTTATGGAAAAAAATAGCTATAGTTAAAAAATATAGTAAAATGCACTTTAAAATATTTGTGAAAAGATTTCTGTGCAATGATATGTGAAGAGACTGCATGTGTCCACGGACAAGTGATTAAGATTGTTTTCCTCTGGTAAAACTGCAGGTGTTTGCAAGTCTGTTCCAGCTGTGCTATTTCTCAACACAACTTTCCTGCTACTGAGGAAATCCAGAGCATGTTTAAAAGAGCTGCAGGGTATGATGAGTAGGTGTTGGGATTAAGCCTCTCTGACTGTGCTGCACAGGATGATACAAGCCCTCAGCAAGAGCAAACTATAGCTCTTCTAGATTTTAGGACAGGAGATATAATCTGATCAGTGTCTTCATAAGAAACATAAGATCATCTCTTGTCTGGTTTTGTACTCCCTCCTCTATACAGATTATAAACATCCTAGTCCTAAATGGTTTTTGCAATGCCTGAAATTTATTAATATTTTTAGGTCACCACTTTAAGAAGGGAACCTGTGGATCAAGAGATTTTTCCAAAGCTAAAAAAAAAAAAAAAAAACAGTGGCTGGACCCAAGCAGTACGGCAAAATTCCTGGTTCAGTTGTGGGATGGTGCATTATCTATAACTGCCTTCTGAAAACCTGTTCATATATATATATGTATATAAATATTTGTACGTACATTTATGTAGCTCAAAGATTTATGATGACAAAAAAATACATGTAGTTAAAAATAAGCCTGGAGAGAAGCATCACAGGCCAGCAGGAGAGCACCTGAAGAGCAGCACTCCAGCCAGTAAGGCAGCTTCATCAAGGGCCCAACTCGAATGTCTCTATGCTAACACACATAGCATGGGAAATAAACAGGAGGAGTTAGACATGTACGCATGCCTGCAGGGCTATGGCCTCATTGGTATTGTGGAGATGTCCTGGGATGATTACCATGACTGAAGTGTTGGAAGGATATAAGCTCTTTAGGATGGACAGACAGGGGAGATAAGGAGGGGCATCACCCTCTGTCAGTGAGCATCTGGAGTGCATGGAGCTCTGCCTGCAGATGGATGAGGAGCTGACAGAGAGATGATGGGTTAGGATTAAAGGGAGGGCAGGGACAAGTGATATTATAGTGGGGTCTGATACAGGCCGCCTGACCAGGAAGACCAAGCAGATGAGGTCCTCTATAGACAGATAGAAACAGAAGAAATATAAGCTGCAATATAATAGTATATATAATAACAATAAAATAACAATAACAATATAATTCTGTGGTAGAATTTACCTTTTGTGGACAGTATTTCCTTCAACATTGAACTAAGCTTTTGCAGCAAATTGAAAGTCAAAATATGATGCCAGCGTAAACCTATGTAATCTTTTCCAATAAATACAAAAGGGATACATCACACCCATTTCTTGTATTCCCCCTGGACTTGCATAAAAAACACCAGAAGGCACTGACCACTGGTTCTTCATAACCTTCACTTCACTGGGAGCTCAGTCGATGAGAATATAAAAGTAGCTGCAGACAAGACAAGGTAACCCATCTGTCAACTACATTACCTACATTTATCAGTTTTCACCAAGACTACCTACCCCTCTCCATGACTCTGGGGCAGATGTGAAGAGCAGGTGACCTCCAGTAAACACAGATTTCTTTTAAATTCTGAAAAATCTCCAGTGATTTAAGTCAATTATTGTTCTTTTAAGTATGAAAGAATTTTTGGTCATCTGAGGTATGCATTCTCTCAGTGATAAAAATATATATAATTTTGTGGCATAGCAATAAATACATTATATAATGAGTTTGTTACATAGTTTTAAATTCTTATAATTCCACCTCAGCTTTTTAAAATTTGTAAGAGGATTTGCAAGCTGTTTGCCCAAATGGTGACTAAGCTCCTGGGGCTTTAAGGGAAGGGAAGGGAATGTCATATATTTAATAATTTGTTATTATTAAATATATGACACAAACTCTATACTACAGAGAGAGAAAAAGAGAAAGAAAAAGAGAAAGAGGTTTACACATCTGATCCTTGGACTGTAAATCAAGCAACTCATGAGCTAAATTACTGGCTGGATGATTTATTTGTTTTCTAGCTAGACTTGCCATTGAAGAAAGCACATCTCTACATTGTGACAGAACTCCTATGGTATGCAGTACACATCTTGTTATTTGCTTCTAAATGGAGATGGAAGGACCTTTTTTCTCTGCTTTGATTAGTGTTAGCAGGACTTTGGATAGTGTATCTTTGGAATAGTTGGTTTTTTTCAGGCGTCAGAAACTAAGGTCCTCACTAATACTAGCATAGAAATAAACAGGATGAAATGCCAACCTGAAACAAACAAAAAACAACAACAAAAACAGGATTTCTGGAGATTTGTTGTGTATTTTTTTCTTTACATTTAATATTTAAGCTTTGCAGTCAATGCATATTTTTGCTGCTGGTATTAAAGGATGTTACAGGAGTTAATGCATGGCTCGAAAGAGTATATTATTTGAGGACTTCACTTCAGTATGATAGCTTCCCCCGTTCCTCTCTAAGTTACTCCAATATTGTACAATTTATCAGCAGTTTTCTGTCACCACTGCTAATTTGTATGCTGCTACAGCAGAACCCTCAGTCACCTGTCCAGCGAACACAGAAGTTGAAAGTGTATGGAGTACTTATGCTCTGAGCAGCATTAACATACATTTTGAGGAGAATCCCAAAGAATTACAGAACAGTTGGAAGGGATCTCTGAA
Source organism: Nettapus auritus (assembly GCA_011076525.1). NCBI lineage: Eukaryota > Metazoa > Chordata > Aves > Anseriformes > Anatidae > Nettapus > Nettapus auritus. Next base: position 124,107,719 of record CM021766.1, on the reverse strand, counting down.
GGCCATCTGGTCCAAACCCCTGTTCAAGCAAAGCCACCCAAAGCAAGTTGCCCAGGACCATGTCCAGGCAGCTTTTAAAGATCTCCAAGGAGACTCCACAGCCTCTCCGGACAACCTGTGCCAGTGCTCTGTCACCCGCACAGTACAGAAGTGCTACCTGGTGTTCAAACAGAACCTCCTATGTTCCTGTTTGTGCCCATTGCCTTTTGTTCTGTTCCTGGGCACCACTGAACAGAACCTGGCTCCATCCTCTTTGTACCCTCTCTTCAGGTATCTATACACATTGCTGAGATCTCCCTGAGCTGCCTCTCCTGCAGAATGAGCAGTGCCAGCTCTCTCACCCTTTCCTCTCACAGGAGAGGTGCTCCAGTCTTTCATCATCCCCCCTAATAATCTCCAACAAGCCAGCTGCCCACTGGCTTTCTACATCTTCTACACAATGTTGGCAGGCAATGTAGGCATCATCTTATGGCCTACATTCCCCCATGCAAAATCTCCTTTGCTTCTATTTGATTTAAGGTCTTTTTACTTACCTCTACCAGGTATTAAGCATAAAAGCTTCATGAAACTCAAAGAAAAATACTGCAAGTACCAAGAAATAGATGTATGTCTTCCAAAGAAATATGTTTTATGAATAGCAGTGAGTTGTATTAAAATACCATGAAAATCTACCAACCAAAATTCTTCTCAATAAGACTTTCAGACACCACTGCCTAGGAAGATGATATAGCTATCTCAAAAATTGTCCTTTGTACTATTATTCAGTTGATTCAATTACCACAAAATTACATGCTTGTGCTTAGATCTATCAGACTGTTCCACAGCCACAGTGGAAAAGCATTTATCCTCAAGTATTGTGCCTGAAAGGGGAGAAAGACAAGTGCCAGGACTCAAAGATTTCTTGAGTGCTGAAAATATAAACAGTGGCATTGTGGGATTTCCAAAATTACCATACTGCATTTCATGTATCTAATACTTGTAGAAAATTAATCGTACATCAAATAACATATTGTATATCACCAGCAATCTCATTTGAGGTTTATTGAAACACAGCTTTTTATTATTTTTATTTATTTATTTATTTATACTGGCTAGTCTAACATTATCTGCTTCAGAATATTTTTCCCCTCAAAATTTTGTATTAATAGTGTAAAACAACAACTTAACCGAAAGAACAACTTGAGGCTATGCACTCATAGTTCTTTGTACCACATTAGAGAGTGTAATAGTAAGACTTTCAGTATGTCCCTATTATCCTCTGTTTTCTAAGAAACATCAGACTTTAAACTGGGGAGCTTGTGCAGGAAATGAAGATGACAAAGAAAGAAGGAACCTGGAATTCTCCAAAGGCACCCACTGCTGCCACCTACAGACGAAACAAATTCAGAGCTCCTACCCAATAATAGAAAATTTATTTTACTACACCATATTAATTAATAGTAGTAAGTATTCCCCCGGCAACAGGTCTACACTTCCCCAGAAAAATTCTTCATTAATACAAAACCAAATATGTGATGTTAAAAATAACTGGTAACTTACTACTTCTCAGTTAACAATTATATGTAAAACTTCAGGTAAATCATTTTAGAAATCTTTCTAACATTTTCAGAATTTTCTTAGAAGTAGAAAACCACTGAAATACTCAGTTTAGTTTTGCTTAGCTAGTACCTTCATTTAACAGCACAGCAACTGAACTTTACCTAGTGAGTGAAAATGAGTTGAATGTCCCACCAAACCAGTGTGTTTGCAGCAAACATGTGCTTCAAAATCAGCACAATAGAGTACCTCAGAATTGAGTAAGTTTGGGTCTAGTCATGATTTCTTATAAAGCAATAGACTAGGAAGTTATATGCAAGATACTGAAATATTGTGTATTTTAGACATATACTGAAGTATTGTGTCTTTTTTATTCCGGTAGAACACATACACAGAAAAAGGCCTCTTTCCTTCAACATAAAGCATCATTTTCTGCTGTCTATATTTCACGATTTGATAAGCCTGGAAAAAAAAAAAAAAAAAAAAAAAAAAAAAAAAAAAGTAATATTTGAATATTTGGTGAGGAATAATTCAGATAAACCAAAGAGCTTGGTTGAAGGCCTAAAGATAGGGATGTCCAGTATCTGCACTGTGGTTCGGTTGCTGTCTATGGCTTTTCTGATGGCTAACAATTAACAACTGCAATCAAAGTCCATGCCCAGGAGCAGGTATTTTTAATTGCTGCATGATATAGGCCTGCACAACATGCTGCCAGCAAGCCTCTTGTGCATCCCAAAACAAATTGGCTGAATGGGTGACTGCAAAGTAATGCATACTGTTTGTGTAGCTGAAGGGCTGGTAAGCACTTTTAAGTGTACTACCATGCAGCTAAATTAGCACTGATGAAGCGGCCTGGAGGCAAGCACATTGTTGGTGCCTGAAGATGCAGTGCTGCTGTCTGACATGGCAGCTGAAGGGCATTGTGTTCTTTGACCTTGGAGGACTGCTGGAAATCTTGGGTTGTGCACTGACACTAGCAAGTGCAGCATGACAAGGCAGGTAGCTGGGCCTTCCACCACTGCCTCCCTGCCAGGTACCATCCTCCGCCTCACCACTGCCCAGGAAGCCAAACACATCAGGTGGATCTGTGGCAGACTGAGAACTTGCTATGGGAAGAGGAGAGACATTGCATTACAGTGGGAAACACCAGCTGGTGTTTTGGGAAGATGCAGACCTTTATTAGCACGTTGAAATCTTTAATAGCTAATCTCCTGGCATGTATCATATTACTTGCCTACATTAGGGTATAAATAAACCAAAACAATTACACTTTGAAGTTTCATGAAGTTATGAAGTTTTGTTGAAGCCATGAAGTTCTGTTTTTCAGTTCCATGCCACAGTCTGAGTTGTTTGTATCTAATTCCAAAGTTTTGGAAGTTTGCCTCTCAAGATTGCATTTGAGGATATGCACCTCTTCAGAAAGCATAGGGAATCTGTCCTGTTTTGCCCATGCAAATCCTAGAAACAGTTCCAGATCAAATATATTTTCATGTAATGAGCACTTAGGAATCATTTAAGTTTTTAAAAAAAAAAAAAAAAAAAAAAAGTGACCATAAGTGACCATGAAATACTTTGTGCTTTGTATCTTTATTATCACTTTAAAATGTACATTATTTATTGATAATATATTATTTACCTTTACATATTTTAACTATTTTATTATGGGTAATATAGAGAATAATTTACATGTATAAACAACCAGATAATATTTGAAAGCAGACCTTGAAATTGCTGACATTGTTAGTAGGGTGATGGTTGGATCAGATGATCTTGAAGGTCTTTTCCAACCTTAATGATTCTACGGTTCAATGAACATTGTTAAAGTTGCCTATGTTAATATTAGCTGCATTAATTTCAGGTTCAGTTTTCCATATGCTCCTTTTGGAGGTACTTTAAGGAGAGAACACGCATGCTGTAATGTCTCTAATAATGCAAGTTGAAAAGTAATTAATCAGGAGTTTCAGAGGGGGCGCTACATATCTGAATAGGTGAATTGCAGCGTGTGTAGCAGAAGGCTGTTTGCAAACATGACATTACTATTTGTATGACAAGGACAAAGCTTCACAGAACCGCAGAACGGCTGAGGTGGGAAGGGACCTCTGGGAGCCATCTGGTCCAAATCCCTGGTTCAGGCAGGGCCACCCAGAGCAGGCTGCTCAGCCCCATGTCCCACAGGTGGCTTTAGAAGATCTCCAAGGGGCAGATACCACAACCCCTCCTCCTGTAGTGTCACCACCACAAACCCATAGCAGCCGGGCTCCCCTCAGGGCCGTCCCAGGGCCCTGCGGAGGGCGGAGCGCGGGCCGGGAGGCGGTGCAGGGAGCCCAGCGGCTTCCGCCTCGCCGGTGTCGCCGCCCGGGTCGCCTTGGGTGACCGTGAGGGGAACGGAGCCGGGCAGGGGGTGGTGGCTGTGGGGTAGGGATCGTCGCGGCGGAGATGGTGTCGCTGCTGCCGCGCATCGAGCGGCTCTCGTCGCGCGTGGTGAGGGTGCTGGGCTGCAACCCGGGGCCCATGACTCTGCAGGGCACCAACACCTACCTGGTGGGCACCGGGCACAGGTAACGGCACCGATCCGACGGCGGGGGAAGGGGGCGGGGGCGGGGGCGGCGGCGACCGCCGCCGCCCCGGCCCCTTCCCCCGCCCGCTTTGGGGCCCGTGCGCTGCCTCCGGGAAGGGAGACGACGAGCAGGGGGAGCCGCCATCAGACCCGTTCCCCGCTCCCTGACGACCTTTTAAAGAATAAAAATTAAAAATTTTAATTAAAAAAAGAACACCGTTTTCAAAACCGGGCCCCCGGTGTCGAGGGCTCGGCTGGCTGCTCTTAGGCTGAAGGGGAGCGGGTGGGCGGCTCGCCACAGGCCTCGGCACTGCCTGGTGGCACAAAACTGGTCCGAGGGCACAAAATTGTGGATTTGTGGACCAAAACTCTGAGCCCCTTTGTAAACGGTGCTGTCACGAGGCGAAATATTATAGAGGAAAGAGTCTTGGATATATTGTTTTGTGTGTGTGAAAGGATAAACCTTACCTCTCAAGTATAGCGAGTTTCAAACCCTACCTGTCAAGTATAGCAAGTTTCTCGTTAAGGAATATGAACTTCGGAAGTTTAGCAGGTTTGGAAATATATATATAATATTTCTAAATAATACATTATATACATAACATATATATATATGTATATGTATATATATATACATATACATATATATAAATAACACATTATATACATACACACACACATATATATATGTATAAGCCGAGGGAAGCCTGCCTTCCTGGACTCCGCATAGTTGTGTGTGGAGTGACCCAAGCATCTATATCCTGATCCCAATGAATGAGTGCAGAGCCCTCTGATGTTGCCTGCATTAAGCTAGACCAAATATAGAAAAACCTTGCCTTGATTGTGGTGGATGGGTTGTCTGTGCACGCAGCTGAGCTGGGCCTAAAAGCAGGGTTTGAATGGTGGTGCACCCAATTAATTTAAGAGGATGCTGGAGCCAAGATGGTCCTGTGTTAGTGATGGAATTAAACTGTAATCTGATAATTCATAAAGACTGAGAATTAAAATAACGTTATGTGGCTTTTAACTGGTTTAATGATTAAAAACTCAGCAAAATTTAGCTGGAGATGCCCATTATTACCACAGATACATGCAATGTTGCAATGTCATTTTGTTTGTTTGTTTGTTTTTAACATTATTTAACTCATATGAGTACTCTAAATTCTCTGTGTTCTTTTGTGTTTTCTCTTCCTTTTTTTCTTTCTTTTTTTTTTTTTTTTGGTCCATATGTAGAAGAATCCTTATTGACACTGGAGAACCAGCTGTTCCTGAATACATTGGCTGTTTAAAACAGGCACTGTCCGAGTTCAACATCTCAATTCAAGAAATTTTAGTGACGCACTGGCATCATGATCATACTGGTGGAATACCTGATATCTGCAAAAACATCCCTAATGGTAGGCCAGAGATTTTTATATATTGTTGAATATGTGTTAGGTATGTGGCAAGAAACAAATTTTGCTTAGTGCTTCCGTATGCTTCAGCTGGGTTATTCTTCTGGAATCTCCATGTAAACCACATGTAATTTAACAGTACTATTGTAAAGTGTAGAATGGGGGCAGTGAGTAATCTGAGTATCACAGTTGGAATACTACTTTTTTTTTTTCTTTAATACCTGTGCATAACATCATAGTGAATTTTGCTTATAAGGGAATAATAAGCAGTTTACACAATATTAAAAGATGTGAGAAAAGCTTGATGCTTTCTACATTGACAGTAGAGAGAAAAAGAAAAAAGTTCCTTTCTACATAGACAGTAGTGACAAATTGACTATTACTTTTACTTGTGTAAATCAATAAGAAATCTCTGAAAAAGAAACATGAATAACTCTGATATTTCATACAGAAGAAATAAGAAATTGCTGACAAATTCTTAGGCCTCAAAACATTTGGAGAAGAAAGTAGGGACATTTACAAATAAATTCTAATGTAAAACGTGCATTGTGTGTTGATAAGCAGTAAGAGACATTTCTCTTTCGATATCTGAGAAGAGAATAAGCAATAAAAATAATGCAGCTCATCTTAGTTCTGTTGGACTTTGTCACTGGCTTTTGTAAAGTTGTAAAGTCATCGGGTTTTGTAAAGGTGCCAGGTGCACATCTTCAAAAAAGCCTGGGCACTAGTGGAAACAACATGGGTGCCTTTGTGAGAATTTTGATCCTGTCAGCTTCTGAACGTGACAGTAAGACTTGCAAGGGATATAACTGCCTGGTTTCTGGGTTGCCATCCATACCAAGGCATTCAAAACATAAACAGTTCAGAATGATAGACACTGAGGGAAGTTTCGTGGCAAAAAGGCTCCATCCGATGTTAAATAAACGTTGAATAGTGCTTCTGTGACTCATAATGTAGAGCTTGAGCAGTTCCAGACTTATTTTTTGGCTCTTGATGAGTCAAGAAGGAACAACATTTGCAAAATGTAGTAATTATTGGATTTTTATTTTTTTTTACTCATTTCACTCATGCTTTTTCATCTTTAAAATTGCTGCTGGTACAGAGTGACAGATTGAGTAGATTCAGAGTACAGTAGTCAGACCACTACTCTATAACTCTAGGTTGTTTAATAAACATAAAATTACTGTTCAGAAATTCTTGCTTCAAGTTTAGCAGTGTAATAGTGTGTAATGATTAATCTACAAAGAGTAAAAGTAATTATGTGGAGTTAACTTTGTTAGTGACAAATTTAAAATATGAACCATTATTTTCTTTGCTTCCTTTAAACAGACTCTGAATATCGCATCTGTAAGCTTCCTCGTGTCCCTGACCGTGAAGAAATAATAGGAGAAGGAGGACATAAATATTCATATCTTAAAGATGGGGATGTGATACAGACAGAGGGAGCCACACTCAGGTAAACACTAATTTCTGCAGCTTTGCTTGATCACATTTTTCTTCAGAATTCTGGTACAAAAATGTATCTTCACTTTTAATGATTGGTAATCCATACATCTGATCCTGTCTACATTTACTCGTGTAGGCTTCCTATCGTGATCCAGGAGGGTATGCTTATGCAAAGAAATTGTTCTAATGAATGAGTATTATCAGGAATCAGCCTTTAGTCTTTGGCCACGCCAGAGAAATTTCCCTTGAAAAATACTTCCTTAGGAAAAAATCATACAGGATTTTATGTAATTTCTCATTACTCAAGTAGTTATGATGTAAAATTAATACTTTATGTTTATGTTGTAAAGGTGGATAAGGTAAAATATTTCCAAAGGAGACATTAAAAAAATAATATTTAACATTAAAATGTTAAATTTTAATCCTTTTACCTGTCAGGTTCTTGCAGGTACCAGTTAGGAGAAAATTCTTTCCAGGGAGCACATTGTTTGCACGAATGAGTCTGAAACGAATGCCACGCTCTGTCACACAGGCACCAAAAAAATCGTTGATCATTCTGTCTCCAGAATTCTTTCATCAACGAGGCATTACTCTTCTTAGGACAAATTTTGCTTCTTCTCTTCAGTTTAGATGTGAATTATATCCCACTTGTAGAATATTTAAGTTTAAAACAAAATACACAGACTGGGCATAGAAATACTGAAGATAATAACTACCTTAAGCGTTGGGACATAATCAACTTACAGATGGAAAACAGTTTGACTCCGAGCAAGGCAGGGGCAATACATTTTGAAGTTTGCAGTTATGCAACCAAATTTCACACTTGGTTAAAAGCAAATAATCTCAACTGGTTGTTTAGTCTGTACTTTAAGGATAGATGTCCATCCAATTGGTTCTAAAATAACATCTGCACATTACCTTTCATGTTACAGTTAGCAACCATCAGGTTTTAAAGCAGGTGTGCCAGGCTGCACTGGGTTCTTTTTTGTTTGTTTTTAACATGTTAATATTGAAACTTCCTGGTGAAGTTTCATCAGGAACTTCCTCATAAGGAAGATACCACCTCCCACAAAGGCAAGGTGTAACCTATCCACTTGATTTTATGTTGCCTCAGCAGGGCAACATACTCAGGTACTTTCTGCTGAACATGGTGTTCCATAAGAGGTGGGAGTCATTGCAACAGACAGTGGCGTGCCCCTGGCCTCCCAGTCCTGCACTGACTCGGCTGGGTGCTGTTTGGCATTGGCTTGTACACCACGCTTGGCACTAGCTCTGTAAATTCATAGTCACTGCTTTGATGCAGTGATTTTGATTGATTCTAATGAATTTTAGAAGCAATGCTGGTCTAACTTGCATGATTTCAGCTTGAATCAGAAGGCCTTCTGTCTTTTGAAAACTGTAGTGCGTGCAAGGACACTGCAGGGCAGCTCCATAGCAGCTCTGGTATACTACACACGAATCCACTGTGCTCTGACACGGTATTCATTCAAGTCAGGGGGTCCTAAATCCATACGTTTTGGATGGGGCTTTCAGGGTAAAATAAATTTTGGGAGACAGAATTTTATTTGGGTTGGTATATACAGTAGTATACAGTGAATTTCCAAAAGAATTAGCAAAATCACCCTTACCCTCTTTTGCCAAATATAATGTATATGTCATGAACTTTACAGTTTTCAATCTAGAAATACCGTCATTTTTTTCTTTCTTACAGTATCGGAGTAAAGCCCTCTGTACCACAAATTTTACATGATTAGCAAGCTACCTTAGTGTACTTTTATTATGATGTGTCACGTAATTCAGTGTATATTAGTGATGATGATACGTGTTCTATATATGGCATAAGAAAATGGACTGTAATTAGACAGAATTATATCCTGTTTACATTGACTTTCTGAGTACTACACTTTTTTCAGACTTTCAGTCTGAATTTCTTGGTACTATACTTTTTCTCATTCTTGTTATAGGCTACTCTGTAGGTTTATCATTTTATCATTATTTGTTTCTAGCTTGTGAAAATGAAGCTAGAATTTCTGTATGACTGGTGTATGAAATACTTAAGCTTTTGTTGTTCTTTCTCTTTAAACAGAGTTTTACATACGCCTGGGCACACTGATGACCATATGATTTTACATCTAGAAGAAGAAAATGCTATATTTTCTGGTGACTGTATATTAGGGGAAGGAACAACAGTAATTGAAGACCTGTATGATTACATGAAAACTTTGAAAAGGCTGTTAGAAATGAAGCCAGATTTAATATATCCAGGTTAGTTGTTCTATTGTTAACTGCTATATATTACTATATAAATTGTATCTCCTCTAAGAACCTGAGAACTCTTACCACGTCAAACATCATTATTCATGTCACAACTACGGTATATTACTTAATGTACTGCTAGCACTAAGCTATCCTGACTTACTGTCATGGAGTTTTGTAAGACTTAAAAATCCTTCTGTGATAAATGTCTTTCTTTCCCGTGATTCCTCCCTCTGAGGGTGAACCTTGTGCTTCTGTATTAAAGGCATACAGAGGCCAGGATGTTTTACTGTAGGAACCATAGAGAAAATTGGGTTTGCTTTTATTAAACCATGTGTGACCCTTAATGTTACCCTGGAAAAGAAAAATAATAGTTGTTCTTTTGGTCCTCCACAGCCCTACGTACGCTGCCAATGTGGGCAGCTTTTGTTAGTAACGTTTTTAGTAGTGTTCGTAGTAGTAGTTAGTAGTAATAGTGTAGTTAGTAGCAGTGTTAGTTTTTTAGTTGTGTTAGTAATGTCTTTGAGAGGAAGGTCTGTCCTTTGCAACAGAGATTAATCACAAATTCATCTTGGGAGGCTGCAGAACTGTCAAATGGTTATCTTAGTTAATGACTTAGCTCCAATTTGAACGAGAGCCAAGAGGTCGAACATCATGTTCTAAAAATAAATTGCTGATTCATTCGGTCTATGACACTGCTTTTCATTTTTTCTTCTTATCTCCCCCAAACCTTGGGAATGCATTTAATTGGTCATATAAGCCGTGTGTCTATTTGACAAGATTGGATTTAAATTTTTTTAATGTAACTAAGGTTTAAGCTCCTCATTGTCTTTTCAGAGCTACATCTCAGGATTTTTTCAGACCTTTTCCATTTCACCTTTTTCAACTAGCCATTCTGAGTGACTCTCTGTTCTCATTTCTGTCTTCCTCCATTAACCATCTATGTTTAACCTACATAGCTGACTCTCTTTTGTGTTCATTTTTAAAATATACTTCTTCTGAAGTAGGTGTTCTTTAAGTGCTTGAAGATCTAAGATCATAAAAATGCTCAGTTGTGGGTTGTTTTTTTAAATGCTATTGAAGAAAAATACCATTCTATGTATTACATGGATGTGAAGGCTGACACAGAAATAGTACAATAGTAATTGTCTAAACTAGTGGTAAAACTAAGAATATTTTAGCCTCCTGAGTCTCAATCTATAAATGAATGGAATGTTCAACTTTCTTAAATATCTGGAAAGCATAATCTGTTCCTTCATTTGATTTCTGTCTTCTAAAACCCTATATCCCAAATTCTACTTGGTTTATCAGTTATCTCTTGCCTTTCACTTCTTCTTAGTCATTATTTATCTAGATTACACATTCACCAAGGTTGAATATTTGTCCCACTTATCTGTAACTGTTGGCTACCCTGTTGTAAATGTGTTCGTGCTGTACTTGCAGTTAGGAAGACAGTAGGACATTCTGCCTTTCCCTTGATAAGTAGCTAAGCGTTGAGATGGTTTGGAGCTAACTTTGTTTCTTTATCCATGCATCACAACGTGTACATACAATTGTGTAAAAGATAACTACTGCCAAGTCAAAACAATTGTTTATATGATTGGTATGTAGTACAATAAAATGATAACTATAGCAGAAGGCAGTTTGTTTTACCAATACATTCTGCATAACCTCAATACTTTGATCTTATTGCAATTTTAGATTTTCATAATTCTTGTATCGTCTCTTTTCCTTGTCCATGCTTTGGCACTGACATTGCAGTCTGAGAAATTAATGTAGGAGAGCATGAATTGTTATAACAAGTTGACTGCTGGCTGGCTGTTAGTAGTAGAATTGGCCAATCCTTCCCTTTTCATGTTTTGTTTGGTTGTTTGTTTTTGTTTTTAACTGAATGTGGAAATTACTTCTGGCAAAGTACTCATTGCAGTCTATTTTCCTGCTCGTAGTTGAGAATCCTTGGGAAGAGAAAAAGGTGTTTTAGCCACCAGAGGGCTCCCTAACCTGTAATAATAAACAGTGTTACTTGATAATACAGAAAAAAATAGGAGTGTGCAAAATTTCACGGGCCAATTATTTTCCTCAGTTTTATTCTTTGTGCTTTAATTTCTCATGTGTAAACTGAGAGGACCTGTGTCTTCACAGGGTGCTATAAAAATAAGTACTTGCTGTTTGTGATCACCTGGAATATACAGAGGTCTCAAATAGTATGAAGCTGTCTGATGCAATATCTAAGTTAATATTGTAAATATGGTTGTATTTTAAAAGATCTGTTTAAAATTCTCAGAAACATTTTAAATATATGTGGATATTAATTTATTTGTGAAATTAACTACATTGCTGTCCCTGAAAAATGACAATGTGAAAGATCCGCATCTAAATTTAGTACAAGCTTTCTGACATAGTTTTAATATCCGTATGTGCATATGAAATGACAGTAGACCATGTGGCATAGTGAATTCCTAAAGGGTGGATTCATTTGACGCTTTTTATTTCACAAATATTTAAATCATGAACAATTGTTTGCTCATTTTCTATAAGCTGCCTGTCCTCAGGCAAAATAAGCCATAAATTAAAATGTCTTGAAGTTAAAAACTCATTTAGTCAGTCAACCCAAAACTATAAGCAAAGAATATAATGATTTTTTAAATGTAGTCAGAGACTCAAAATAAATTGATTTGGATGATACATAATAATTTATAAAAGACAATTATTTTTACAGTAGTTGCTGTCCTATTAATTTTATTAAAAAAATACTTGGAGTTTAGTCTGGCAGAGATGGAAGTTGCTGCTGCTACTTCAGGTGAGGTGTATGAGGAAAAAAATAGGAAACCTTGCTGTAAAAAGCATGTGATAAATATTCTCGCAACACTGCAAGTAAATTTGTCCATAGTTAAATCATAAAGTTTAATTTGTGCGCAATTAACTCCCATTTCTGAAAAATATTTTGATTTCATTTGTTATTTATTGTATCATGAGGCAGTTTTTCATTTTCCACAAAGGCTAGTGATTTATCAGTTAAGCCTTTTTCTAATTTTATTCAAAGACCTTTCAGTATGTTGAATGGTTCTCACCTCAGTAAGTCCAGGAAAAAGCATGTGCATTTTGTTTATTACCCAGCCAGATCCACAATGTTCCACATGTAACTTTTCTTGTGCATCGCTTCTTCCTGCCCTGGCATGTTTGGATTGTCTCACTGATTTTTCTTCTTTCGTCTTTCCTTGCTTTCCTTATACCATTGGAAGTATTCCTTTTCCAAATTCAGACTTTTTAAGATCTTCTAATTTTCCCTTTCCATCTTAATCCTGTTCAAGTGCAGAATGTGATGCAGATACTCAATTTTAGTCTATTTATATGAAAAAAAAAAAAAGCCTACCATAGTTTACATAAGAATGTCAATTATTCGATACATACTTAATTCCAAATGTAATAATAGCACTTTGGCACGTGTGTTTCAATATTAGGTCATGGCCCAGTAGTACGTGATGCAAACACTAGAATTCAAGGATACATTTCTCACCGAACTGCTCGTGAAAAGCAAATTCTGAATGTTTTCCAGAAGAATGTTGGAAAATCATTTACATCCTCAGAGCTCCTAAGTATAGTATACAAGGTAATTCTTTATTAAAAAATTTTAGATTAAGCTAGAGAAATTGAGGGTACGTTAAAAAATAGTGTGTGACAGCCTAAGAATTTGAGTGAGTATCATGATGCCTTTTTTAAAAATAAGAAAAAAAAAAAGCTTTAAAATATTTCTGCTTGTTGAAAATGCACATGACTGCCTTGGATTGGGACTGACATGATTCTTAAAAATTTCTTATTTCACTATTTAGATGGTCCTAAATTCTGTTTCGTAGGACCAAACAAAAATACAGTTGCAGTGTTTTGTTCTAAGTGGAAACTACAAGATGAACTGTTAATTGTTGATATGTCAAAGGGTGTTTGGAGACAGATTGGTTGGAATGTGTACTTCCTGATTCATCAGCCTACACTTTCACAGAGATGGGTATTGCTCTCAGAAGTCGTGTAGATTCGGGCATCATTAGACAGGCATAAAAGTCATTGTTTGCAACTTCGTTCCTCATGTAACCTCAGTAATTTGAACATGTGGTGCGGGGATTATCCTTTCTAGCAAACAGAGTTCAGAGATGCAGCATTAGTGTCAGAAGATGTCATAGCTGACAATGGCTGTGGTGTGTGAACGGGTCTATAACAGCTTCACAACTCGTTTTTTCATGGTTCTACTAATACCCAGATTCCAAAGAGTGACTACAAGTCACACTGACTATTTCGAAATGCTGATGTACCATTAACTGTGGCTGTTTAGCTCTTGCAGTTTTCCTGCCTGAAATACTGCAGTTTTTAAGTACATAGCCGTTCACATGCTTTTGTAAATCAAAAACCATTTTTCCTGTCATTATCAGATAAGAGGTTTTTTTAGTACTACTAAAGCTTTAACGTAAAAAAAATGGCTAATCTGCCAGAGCTTTTTAAAGATTTGCAATTTATTGAGACAGTTTTCTGAGGATTTCTTCTGACAGACTCATGTAATTTGGAGAAGAACTTTTGTAATTTCCAAAAAGGAGATTTTACTTAGATTATGCTGGAGAAAGGAATTTTGAGAAATATTGTTCATTGTTACTCAGCACTGAAATGTTTTAAGATACACTGTCTTCCTGAAGCTGTTTGCGTACTCATTTACAAATACTAATTGTTAAAGGACATTTAAACCCATGCACATAGTGTCCCAAAATAGAAGTAATATAGGTTTTTGGAGAAATGCATCTTTAACTTTGTCATTAAAACCTGTGAAAAAATGCTCAGCTACACCAACAACACCAATTAGGCTGCTAGTATAAATGGTGAAGAATTGCTTTAATCATTCCAGGTTTTTGTCACTATAAAACTAACTGAATGTTCAACATAGTAATTCAGAAGTGGAAAAATCTATGTTAATAAGCCGTGCTTTCCATATATTGAAAAAAAATCATTGGGAGATACTGGAAGATATTTAAACAAGTACAGAACTCGTATTTGTATTCCCCTTAGGACATTCCTGAAAATTTAATGCTAGCAGCAGAAAAAAACCTCCTAGTCCACTTGAAGAAGTTGGAAAAAGAAGGAAAAGTGTGTAAGTTGTGGGTAGTGGGGTTTAAAGACAGTCATTTTCATTTTGATTTTCTGTGTAATGTTTGTTGTGTCCTGGTTGGGGGGAGCGGGAAGGGACAGAATCTAATGAATAATATAAGTAAGATTAAATTAGTGTCTTTTTTTTTCTAACTACATCTTCTGTTTATTTTAATGATAAATCAGCTGGTAGGCTCAGTATTGTTTGAACAATCGAGATTTAATTTTTGTAATAATAGTAATACCATGATTTTTATTCCAAGAAAATAGATTAGAATCATGTAAATGGTTATTTTTATTAAAGTTTAGAAAATAATGTCTTTAAGCGTACTTTGTACAGAATGCCATTGAAGCTTACCAACATGATACTGCACCAGCAGTAATTAAATGTGATCTCGGTTGTTAGTTATTGACATATGTTATTGAGCATAGACATACACGTTTCTCCCAACTTGGCTACACAAGATTGCTCCAGGGTATCAGATGCAATGGATTAAATTTATCCCTTTCCTTTCACTGCAGGGGTAGCTCAAGCAGCAACATTTTCTGTTTAGATGGAATAGTGGATAAATTAACTTTCTCTTTACAGGTAGACTTGAAATCTTTGATACAAAAAACTGTGTGTGTCCATCTTAAACGTTAAAGGATTGATTTGTCTGAGGAAGCTAGTGACTTTCATCTCTTTAAGACAGTTTTGCTCAGAAGAACGTTTTCATGCTTACTTGGCAAAAATCACGAAGTTTTCCTCACGAATCACCTTTGAAATTTGAAGACACAGCAGATAGGGAGCTTCAGTCAATACCTGTTCACAAAGTAGCAACTGCTTGAAACAATTATAAAGGTGCAATATCTAGAGGATATACTAATCAGAGGAGTTATTGTGGTTCTTTTACTCAAGTTGAAGGTCCTTGATTTAGCTGCATACTCCAGCTTTCCCAGAAGCACAAGAATTGCCTTTTAAAGTTTTTTGGTTTGGTTTGGTTTTTAGTCTTCAATTTGTGCTCATAGAGAAAGAAGAAAGCAATCAGAACACTTGGGATTTTCTTGTGATTATCTCAACCATGTGGTAACAGTTGCTAACTTTTTCAATACAATCTTAGACCCAGTTCTGTAATAAACACTTAAAAGCATGTGACCGCTGTTGGTTTTTCAGTTCAAATTAAGGACGTCTGTTAAGGAAAATTGATTCTATTGGTTCTGAGCATGTAGCATAGAAATGCTTGCATACTCACTTTACATGCTCATTTGGCTTTGATACAATGTCCTTACAAGCTAGTCTGAGTTGGAGTATTTCAGGTTTTGTTCTCATTATGGAAGACTTGAGCTGCAGTCATAACACTGTTTGCTTAATTTTCACAAAATATTTTCCCAAAGAAACATGTTGTCAGTGTTGGTAATAAATGTGACAGCCATATTCCACTGCTACTGGAGAGCTACTCCATGCAAATGATGGCCATATGCTGTCTGCTGCAGTCATTAATTCACCACTACATTCTAGGGATTGCAGTTTATGTGGGTACATAACTTTTAAAGCTACAATTAGGAGTGATAACTGCCTTTAATGATTTACCTTTCTCACTTCAAACAGAAAAATAATGCCTTGTACACAGGAGCATGGCACAATACATGCATTTAGCTTTCTCCCATATTTGGATGATCGTCATTGTTTTGCATTTTTAAAAGAAAATGAAATAATTTAACTGTTGCTAATTTAGCAGCACTTTTTTTCTCTCAAGTTCATAAATTTCAGAAAATGTAGCAAGTGCTACCTCAAATTTATTAATAATCTTGAAATGTTAATATCCTGAACTTCAAATAACTGTAGGATTATTAAACCCTTTTTTATTACTCATGCTTTATATCACTAGAAGTTACACAGTGATACAGATAATGTTTATTAGCTACCATTAAAATTCAGCACTGGCCTGAAGGAAAGTATTTAATAGGCAAACTGGTGGTGTTTCATTTTAAAAAAATTACATGTACAGAAATGTACACGTGTACAAGTTAAGGTTGAGATAGTCTAATGTTTATATGCAGCATGTAAGTGTTAATTTGTGAATAATTTGGTCTTTTTTTTCTTAACAGTACGTGATGCATCTCCCACCTTCAGATGGAGAAACAATTTATAACTTACACAAGATTGCTCAAAAACGTTCTCAATCTGCACAGTTGCTGCATGAAAAAACAGAAAGATAATTGCAGATAACATGTAAAATACAAATTAATTCTTCTTTTGTTTAACAATTTTGTACTAACAATTTAAAAACAATGTTATAGTCAGTTAAATGATAATTTTCATATTGTACCTTCTGGGAATTTAAAAATTTATAGGTACTGAAGTTAATAAAATAGAATGACTGTAAAGAACTGAGTGTTACCTCTGTTATAAAATGCCAAGCTTTATTGTTGGTCACAGAAGACAAATAGCAAAGTCTATTATATTATAAACTTAATAAGTCAAAGGTATTAAAAATCTGTAGTAAAAAGAAAAGATTTGACACTAAAGTTGTTTGCATTTGCCTGTGCCTTTCAAAAAGTGTCTTTTTAATAATTTACCTGTAAATTCTAAAAAATGACCAATTTTTGTTAACAGGTGCTGGTTTTTTTGTTTTTGTTTTGTTTTGTTTTGTTTTTAATTTATGTGCTTGTGAACTCACTTGCTGGTTACTCACTGCAATATGTTTTAACAAATGCTGAAAGTACTTCCAGACTTCTGTTTTCTCAAGCAAACATGATTTCTGTGAAATTCATTCAAAAGATTCATCAATAATTTTAACTAATTAATGTGAAAAAAAGACGCACAGAGTTAGGGCAGAATTAAATTCTATCTTCTGAATTTCTTCTAAGAAAGGGATTAAAAAGCTGTGTAAATTGACATACCTATTGTTCACCAAATTAGGTTAAGTTCTTCTATCACTTTATAACTAACAATCTTCAAATTTTGCTATTAACTCCATTTAAACTACAAATATTTTAACTAAACGTTGTATTTGATTGCAAGATACTGTATAGTGTTTCAAAATGCAGTGTTTGAAGATGAATTTAAACGTAAGGTTCAGTTTTCCATGTACCTTAAACTTTCAGAATAATGTATAAATATTTGCATTACTTCGTGTATTTAAAATGTGTGAGTTTCTTATGATTTATACACTCTCTTAATGCTGGTCCAACTTAAAAAAAAAATGAGATATGAGATGTTTAAAGGTACTGAAGACAAATACATGTCCTTGAAAACCTTTCAAGTCCAATCCTGAACCTTCATTTGTGCTTGGGTACTTTCAATAGGCATGGCTTAAGAGTTTTCATTATCTTACGAAGTTGATAGCATTTGCTCTGAGATGTGAGCCAGATCCAATATAAAAATATACCCAGGAACAGCAATCCAAAGCTGAAAACATTCTGAAGTAGTAACCAAACCAATGAAGTGTTAACTTTTTACTCTATAAAATGATGCTTTTTGTAAACTTTCTCCATCTGATTTTCAACCATATCATGATTTTTGCTTGCTTTCTGTGCAGTGCCATTTTGTAGTCTTTTCCAGGTATAGTGCTCCTAGTTTTTTCTTCCTTATATGTTTTCTGTTTACTTCTCCTACTTTTGTATTTTTCATATTTTATTTATATATACATATATATTATAAACATAAAAATATAAATATATAATTTTGTGTTACTTCTGTATGTTCTGTCTTCCAGTACAAACACTTTATTTTTTCTTCTCCTGCCTCCCACAAATGTTGTTTTTTCTCAGTTTTTTTTTGGCTTATTTCTCTCTTCAGAATTACTCAGAAGCTTTCATGTAGACTTCTTGCCATTAATAATAATTATTTTTCTGTAGTTACTTCATGAATGTTGGCTTACCCTTTTCATTGCAAGGAATTAAAAGGTAATTATCATCACTTCTTTTCTTTTTAAAAAGCTAATTCACATGCTCTGAATTACGACATTTTGCACAGAACTCAGTTTTCTGTCATGAGGGGAAGCCTAAGTACCTACAACCAGAGGCTAATAGCCAGAACCTGGTATGAAGCGGTGATGTCTCATTACTTTCCCAAGGTAAAGAAGTCTAATGGCAGCCTAAATGTCACTGAACCATTTTCCTCTGTTTTACTGTGTTTCATTTTAAATACCTGGAAATGACTTCAGAATTCACTTAAAGCATCTTTGGAATTTGCAAACAGTGAAGAAAGAGATATGATGCAAATCAGAGAAGTATGCCTTCCATGCTGTGATGCAGCAAACACCTAAAATTCTCAGAAGATGACAGAAATTGCAGTTTAACCAGACTTGACTTGTCATTCATGATCATGTATGGTGTCTCTGAAATTTTAAAAGCAGAGATTGCAATTATTAAGATGTATATACATACAGTGAAGGATACTTGCAACTGCTATGACATGTAAAAGTCTTAAGACTCCTTGTTGACTGAGATTTTAAGTCAGAAGGAATGTGTATTTAAAAATAGAACAGTAATGTAAGCTATATGCCATGTATGTATAAAAATGGGGATTAGCCTACTTATATCCCTTGCATTTGAGTACATTCATCTGTCCAGAATGCACGAAAAGTTAAGAATAAAAATAAGAGAAGGGGCGAATTCTGTCTGATCAAGATGGAAGGCCAAATGTTGTTCAATGCATTAGCTTTATAAACAGCTAGGGACAGACTATTGAAGGAGCACAAATTTGCTTTCCAGGTTTCCTGGCAGCTAGTTTTAAGATACTGTCCTGAGAGACAGGATACAAAAAGGTAGGTTTATTAGTTTTAAGAGCTAGGAAAGAATTTTGTTAGAAGTTATAACCCTTTCAGGTTTTCCATTCTGTTTCTTGCTAATTTTATATTTATTGTAAGATGTCATTCATGGTTATGTTTTAAGCATATTTGACGATGGAAAGGTTTCCAAATAGGAAACCTTTCATTGTTCTGTTTATTACTTCTGGTGCAGTAATATGGTTACTACCAAATCCTCTACAGACTTGCAACCTGCAACAGATTTCAGACTGCCAGGAACTTCCTTCTGAAGTTGTGTGCTCATTTTGAAGCCTAGTCTTTCAATATATGGAAATCTGGAAAGAAACATGGCAAACGTAGACCAGCAACCCACTGGCAATAGGCAGACTAAGGACTCAAGCATTTTAGATCATCACACATTGCCTAAGGTGCCATAAGAAACATCATATGGCAGAAGAGGGAATTCCAATAGAAGGAAGGCATGGAAAATATTCAGATGAGACAACAGGTTTTTTCTGTTTCAGCAGAGTAGTTTATATAAGGATAAACACAAAAATGGATTGAAACCAAGAAGATCTTTGTGCCTGTGTGACAGGACTACAGCCAGACTTTCAAAGCATTTGCTGATTACAGCGTGAAAAAAGGATGTCCCACCCCAGTCACTTAGTTTAATCTTGTTGCCTAGGTTCTGTGGACCTAATTTCTTTTAGGGTAGAGTTGAGAAATAGATTCAAGAAATAAAAGAATTTTAAGTTTTATACCATCTCAATGTACTAATGTACTTCACTTCTGCGGTATATTAGATCCGTAACTGTACGGTGTGCAATCAAGGACCTACTTTCACATCAGCCATTCTTGCAATAATGTTCCTGCTTTAGAATTATGAATACTGGTGTGGCCAGGAAATGGAGGTATTCCTAAGGTATAAAAACATCTTGGTACTGAAACAAATGCTTGTTCAATTCAGACTTCTTTCTTTTATATATTTAAAAATAAAATGCGAGAGGGGAGGGGAATGTATGTATTCTGTATTTTTAAGTACCCTAGATCATCTCCAGTTAACCAGTATCCCTGTCTCCCTAATTTAATAAATTTATACAGAACCTCTGAGAATCTTTACAGCTATTTTTTATTGCAGTATACCTCTGGCTCTGAAAATTCTTGATTTAATGCTTGAGCCTGAGCATAAATCTGGCTTTTGTTGACAAGTGTCATTCAAACTCCTAAGCAACAGCGCTGTATGCCAAGTTAAGAATCATTATTTCTTGCTGTTGTATGTTTTTTGGATTATTTTGGTTTTCCTTTCTCCTACATGAAATATACTCCAGCTGCATATTGTCAATCTGAACAGCTCTCAGAATATAGATTGAGGGATGGTACAGTTTTCAACCTGTCGTTCAGGCTTAGCAGGAAATGATCATTCTAAGATATGTTGTCTTAATGTTGTTTTCAGGGATCGCCTTTAACCCAGTGAACACTGTCTTCTTCTGCCAATATTGATCACTTCATTCCCTAGTCCCCCTCTATTACTTTGCCTAGTTCTTGCCTTTCCCCAATACCTTGTTTCCCCTTTTTTTTTTCCTGCTGATTAAGGCAGTTTTGATAAATAAATTCTGATGGTGGCCCAATAATTAATTCCAAAACCCCAACCCCCTTACCACTGAAGTGTCACACTCACTAGATTTTTTTTTTTTCTGTTTTATTTGTTTTGTTTTGTTTTCCTCTTACAGTTAATGGATGCCAAAGAAAGTTACTTCCAGGAGGCTCTGAGGCATTTTTGTCCTACTTCTGTTTCTTCATGCCTACACACAGCCCAACATTTGCATCTAGTGTTCTGATAAAAGCAACACAGGAAGTAGACTGGGGAGATATGAGTCTGATAGCTGGTGTTATGAAGCACTTGAGCTATTACTTTCTAGAACAAACTTATTTTTGTCTCAGGTTTACATATAGGAATTGCAAGGGAACAACCCTTCTGAAGTGTTACTGGGGAAATTAATATTACTTTTAAAATAAACAGTCTAATAAGTGTTTATTTTTTAAGACTAGTAAGAGATTTTTTCTTGCTTGAATTTGGGCACGTTGCTTTCAGATACAGTGACTACTGTAGCGAACCTGGTAAATTTGGATTTTAGTCTACAAAACATGAAACTGTTTAGTAAAATGGAAAATAAACCAACAGAGTATGATGACAAAGCATTGACAGACAACATAAGTTCCAGCTACCTTGATGTCATTCTTCTCAGTCACATTGCTAGAAATGGACTATTCCAAACATTTTGAACATTATTTCAGAGTTGCATTGTTGGAGTATTGTACTTTTAATGTAAGCATAATAATGATGTGTGTGTGTGTGTATACACATATCTTAAATTATTTCCATGGGCATCTTTTAATAAAGTTTCAGTCAAACTTTCAAGTGAAATAGAATCATAGAATAAAATCATAGAATGATTTTATCCCAATCATAGAATGACCCTGAATATCATCAAGTCCAACCATCATCCTAGCACTACAAAGCCCATCAGTAAACCATGTTCTTTAGTACCACATACATGTCTTAAATACCTCCAGGGGTGATGACTGCACCGCTTGCTTGGGAGCCCATCCCATGAAGAAATTCTTCCTAATATCCAATATTTCTAAATAATTCTAAAATTTATCACAGGGACAGTTCTTTCTTTTATGGTCAGTTTTTATTCATGAGTTAGGCATGTCAAAAAGTAGATGCAATGCCTGGTCCTACACTAATCAGCCAGATCTCCGAGTCACTGGTCCATGCAGAAAGAAACCAGTTCATACAGATTGTGGTGCATGCTCTGCTTTCAGCTCTGATGAGGCAAAGCTGTACTGAATAGCTACAACATAACATCTTACCTGGATTTGTTAGCTGCTGGCAGCAAAACCCCTCCTGACAATGCTTAAATTCAGCCATACACTACACCTTTTCTAAAGCTTGATCTTCTCCATGTATCTATTGTGAATATCTGTCAGCTAGAAGCTTTAACAAAACTCGTATGATTTGGGGGGGAGGTGTTATTGTGTTTTCTGTATCTGCGCTTATTTTTCTTAGATTTGTCTATTTTAGCTCCAAAACAGCTTTCTGGTTTGGGAGCGGGTGGTTTTTTGTTTTATCCACCTCTTACCTGTCTTACCTCCCTTTTAGTATCTTTCCCTCGTTCCATATTTCCCGCTTAGCTTTCCGGCCCTTCTACTCGGCCAACTTTTCCTGCCCTTGGGTTCCCGGTTTCTGTTATTCGGACCACACTTATAATTTCGGGCTGTGCGTTAGGACAGAAGCAGACGGGACGCCAGGAGCCCGCTGCCTGCTCGCAGCACCCGCCGGCTGTGCCTCAGCTACGGCCGTAACAAACCCAGCGAGCCTAACCTTCCCCTGCATTCTCCGTGCGCTCGCAGAGGCCTGACGAAAACACAGCTCGCAGAGCAGAAAACACAGCCACCGCAGGTGGGCTCGGAGGAGCGGCGGAGCTCGGCCTAGCGCAGCCGGCCGGGCGCCGCGGCCATTTTGTGCGCGGGGCCGATTCCCCCCTCCGCCCTCGGGGGGCTCCGGGCGCCCGCCTGGCCTCGGCTCCCCGCGGGGGCCGCTCGGTGGCGGCTCCCGCCGGCCGGCAGGGGCGCTGGCGGCGGCTGCTCCCTGCGGCCGGGCAGCGGCGAGGCCGCGGCAGGCGGGGCGGGGTGAAGCGAAGCGGCGGCGGCTGCCATTCCCCCGCCGCGCGGCCGCCTCCTCCGCCCCCCCCCCGCCTCTTCCTGGCCGCGGCGAGAGGAGCTGCGCTGGCAGCGGGGAGGCGGCGGCGGCGGAGCCCGGCTGCCGGCCCGCCATGGCGATCCGCAAGAAGAGCAACAAGAACCCGCCGGTGCTGAGCCACGAGTTCGTCGTGCAGAACCACGCCGACATCGTGTCCTGCATGGCCATGATCTTCCTGCTGGGGCTCATGTTCGAGGTGAGGCGAGGCGAGGCGCGGGGCGACGCGGCTGCCGTGCGCCCGCCGAGCACACGCCCTGTACGGGCTGCGGGGGCCGCCGAGACGCCCCCGGGGGGCCGCCTGAACCCCGGCCCCGGCCGTGCACGAAGCGCGGAGCCCGGCCGGGCGCCATCCCCGGGAACGCCCCCCTTCGCCCGCCTCGGCCGTGCCCCGGCTCCGCGAGGGGGGACGAGGCGCGCTTGGTCCCGCCGTCGCGGCGGCGGCGGGGCTACGTGGCACTCGGCCGGGGGAGGGGTGCGCGGTCGCTCTCGGCCCGGGGGGGAAGAGGGAGAAGGGGGTGGAGGGAGCGGGGAGGGGGGCGGGGGGGGCGAGGCCCTGCAGCCGCAGCCCGTCGCGCTCTTTGTGTGCGCTGCCCCAACGGGGCCCGCCGGAACTACGACTCCCATGAGGCCTTGCGGCACCCCTCCCGCCAATCCCGCAAGGGGAAGGGAAACGAGCGGTGACGTGTACGTACGGGGCGCGCACACGTGGCTTCCCGCCCCCCTCCCGCCCCCAGCCGCGGGGCCGCGCGGCGCCTGACGGGGCCGGCCCAGCGCCCGGAGGCGGCTGGAAGGGAGCTGGGGCTGACGGTCTCCGTGAAACTTGGTTTTAAATAAATAAATACATCAATAAACAAATACAAACCCCTCGACCTTAACTTCTGATCCACACCGACTGTGTTTTGAGTCTTCTCGGTCACCTCTTGAGCGACCCCGCAAGGGGATTTGCCCAGATGTTCCCAGTGGTGGCCTGTCAAAGTCCTACACGTCCATTTCCATTCACTTGAAAACACCAAAACCCATTTGTTGAAGGGTTGTGGGTGTTCTTTTGCTATGGGGATGGTTTTCGGAGTAATTTTATTCAGCCTTTGATGCTGCCCAGCCTTAGAGTGGAGTTGAGTAAAAATAACAACATACAGAAAAGAAAAAACAAGGCACACCAAGAAAGCCATTATGTTTGGGTTTTCTATCAGAAGTCACTACAGACAGCCCTTATATGGTGGTTTGTGGGTTCTGAGGTTAAAGACGTGGACTAACCCATTACTGTTCATGTATACTTTGGGGTTACTGCATTTACTGCGTTAATGGTAGCGCTGGAAGTGTTGAGTGGGTTGGATGTGCTGAGGTTTTCACTTGAGGATGTTTTCATCCCCAGCATAGCAAGGCCGTGCTGGTACAGATGTGGTGTGGCTTGAAAAGATTGCTTTAATTTTTGAAGTGCTTTTATATAGGTCTTGGAAATCACCTGGTGTGATTAGTATTGGTATGGTAAGGTACTTCTACTGTCTGACTTGGCCAACTGAATTAGGACTTGGAGTGGTTGACAGAGCCTTCAAAGGGCAGGTCATAGTTGACTAATGTTTTGGATTGTCCTCTAGAGACTCCCTCGATATATATGAAGCCCTAGGCAGCTAACGGAGGCAAAGTAGTTAGGTTCCCTGAAGTTACACGAAGTGAATGCTCCACAATGTATTCAAGGATTCCCAGAAAATCTGCTGCTTGTTTACAAAGTGCTAGTTTAAAAGATGAAAAAAATATATTTTAAATGATAATAATTGCTGATAGTAATCAAATGATTATCTTCATATACCAAGGTATCCTTCCAAGAATCTCAGAGATGTTTTTTTATTAATCCTTGAGATGAAGCAGGGATGCTAGGATTTTATAGCAATGGGAAACACATCAGATCATGAGCATTGTAAAGCATGGTAATTTTTCCTGCTCTGTTGTGTTGATTCATGCTCTTGGTTGGGATTCACCAGAGATGTCAAAAACTTAAACATTAATTCATAATTACTGACAGATAAGAACTGCTGCTTTTTTTTTTCTTATGTCATCCTACCCAAAAAAAGACTTCAGAACAACCATATTTCCCCTCCCTCTTTCATTCATTCTGATGTTTCTTGCTGTCCCTCATAAAAGGGTGGCATAACTACTGCTACATTTTGTTTGTTTATTTTTTGCCAAAGGATCTCCAGGATCAAGTGCCAGTTGTAGTGAGTTGGCACGCAGGTAGCACAGTTCTCATTTCTTTATGCCTTTTCTTCCTTGTTCAATTTTTTCAAATCACTTATATGTTTAGGAATATGATACTAACCCTCAAAATTTGTCAAATTAAAAAGTAATTTTAAATTAGCTTTATTATCGTCGATTGCTGCACACATCATGGGCTAGGAATTACAGGTCATTGTACATGCTGTTAATGTAATAATACAGTATGCACTGGATAAAGAATTGCAGTGTGTGCTATCATTTTAATGTAGAAAATACTATCGGTAAGCAGAATTTTTGAAATTATTTCTGTAAACAGACCTGTAGAGATGATGCAGTCTCTTCTATCGTTAGAAAGTCAAATGAAATTACGTGATAATGTGAGCTGATTGTTTTCTTAGAAGGGGACAGACGTGCTAGGGAAGGGTATCGAAACCAGTTTTCAGTTTAATATAACTTATTTCAGTGAGATTCTTACCGCACTTCTGTTTTTTCTTTTTCAGATTACAGCCAAAGCAGCAGTTATTTTTGTTACACTTCAGTATAATGTTACCATTCCTGCCACAGGTATGTGTCTTGCAGGTGGTTATTCATGAGACAGTGTTCTCCAACATTGTTAATGTGATGTATTTTCTAAATTGACAGTAAGATCAATTACTGAATTTGAATAGATGTTAAGAAATTTTCAAAGACTTCACTTTAAATTATTTTCAGTAAAACCTATAATGAATCAGGTTAGGTAGGAGGAGTCTTTTCTGTTGGATTCATCCTTAATACTAAAACCCAGTCTGTCTAGTAGATAAGTTTACGTTAATTCATATTCTTAGTTTGCAAACAATGATATTTTTTTGCTAGTCAATGGAAAGGTGATAGTTTAACATAAATAACTTTCTATTCCCCTTTCAGTGCATTTGGGTAAGCTTCCTAAGTGCACTTAAGTTCTCATTTTGTATTGCATTCTTCCAGAATCAAATTTAGTTTGTGATGTGATGGAGGAGAGTACTGTAAATAGATTCTAGTGACCTAGCTCATGATGGCAGTTTAATCTGACTTGTGTTTGGTTGATGGCAAATAACTTCTGTCTAAAAGGTTTCACTTTAAGAAACAAACTTACTAGCAGTTAAACTGTATCAGTGCCTAACAGTTAACTCTGTTTCTGTCTTCTAGAAGAACAATCTTCAGAAACAGTCTCTCTGTATCACTATGGCATCAAAGACTTGGCTACAATTTTCTTTTACATGCTTGTAGCAATAATCATACATGCTATTATTCAGGAGTACGTATTGGATGTAAGTACAAAATATTAATTCCTTTCATCAAGATAATTGTCAGGTTTTAATTAGACTTTATGACTAATTAACATAAAAGTAAATTTTGCGTTAAAGCATTAAAGCGGTTTGACAATGCATTGAAACTTTTAGACATTCTAATGCAGTTAACACCTAAATGCCAAGTACTAGAGCATATGAGTAACAATGGACTTTCATTGCAGAAAATTAACAGGAAAATGCACTTTTCAAAAACAAAGCATAGCAAGTTCAACGAGTCTGGGCAACTTAGTGCATTCTACCTTTTCTCCTGTGT
This sequence comes from Nettapus auritus, assembly GCA_011076525.1. Taxonomy (NCBI): domain Eukaryota; kingdom Metazoa; phylum Chordata; class Aves; order Anseriformes; family Anatidae; genus Nettapus; species Nettapus auritus. Next base: position 124,081,115 of record CM021766.1, on the reverse strand, counting down.
TTGGGGCACAAGTATTCTCGTCTCTGTAAGTATGCTTTCTCTTTTGAAATCTCATAATACGAACACAAGTTTCACTTACTTATAATGCTAAATAAGCTTTCAGCTTATTTTTTTCTGGTTTTAGCTGGTTTTAATACTAAAGCAGGGACAGGTTTCAGAATTCTGGGCTAGTGGGAGTATAACTAAGTAAGAATTCTGAGTGTTACTGTTGCTCAGTCTGAGTTATTTGGATTTACTATCAAATGTGTTTTTTAAATCTTTTTTACTTTAAAAAATTAATGCTGGCTCATTACTGTAAAATAAATGCTTTTTAAAAGCATCATACAGAGCATTTGGGCAGCCTGGGGAATGGGTATATGGACAGGTTGCTGTAGGCTCATGTGGGTGTGTGCTTTCATATGACATGCCCTTTGCCTAGCGGCTGTATATGTATGAGCTTATCCCCAGCTGTAGAGCATTTCTGCCCGCAGAAAAAAGGGGTAAGCCATCTTTTGTTCCCACATGCCTGGACACATACTGAGAAGTATCTGGTTTATTACAGGCTCCTAAATTATCTTTCCCTGGTAGTAGTAGCCTGTTCTTTAATGCAAAACTTCATTTTCTAATAATAATAGATATTTTAAATTTTGGGGGGAAAAAATCCATAACATAGTGAGTCCTAAATAAATTCGACACCCCTTAATTACATTCAAAGCTTGTCAGCAGTTTATAAGGGAAGACTTGCAGCTGTAATTATGCTTAAATTACCTCTATCTCATAAGGACTCTTTTCTTTAATGGGCACTTGATTTGTTTTGTTGCCTTTTTTTTCTTTTAAGATAACATGTTTTTTTTATTATTATTTTTTAATATATTTTTTTGTGGGGAGATATATCAATCTACAGCTTTTGTTTATGTGTAGGTGTCTCAATCCTTGTATGTGTACACATTAAATAAATACATGTATTTATGTGCAATCAGTATTTCCGACTAGGAAGTAACAAGCTTGTGTAACTTTAAGAGTTTTCATTTTGTTTGTTTTAGGAGAACTATATATCAGATCCAACCTCTCTCTGGAGGGACTATCCGCACACTCTGATTCCGTAAGGCCTCTTCTTTAAAGGATTGTTGGGGGGAAGAGAGGGATGTTGTCATTTTAAACTCAGGGTATGTCATATATAATTTGTGTAGAATAAATGATCTACACTACATTAGTTGCTAATGTTTTTTGGTTTGGTTTCTTGTTGTGTTTTTTTTTTTGTTTTTTTTTTTTGAATTGATGGAGAAACGTTATTCTCCTTCTACTGATAGCATATAGAGTCATCTTTCTGTATGCTTTAAGAAACTTACATTTTTGCAAGTAATCTAAGTAATTACGTTTTTGCAAGTTTTATTTATCTTAATTTTTATTATTTGGTATTTAGAAATACTTCTGAGAACTGAGTTTGCTGACAGCAAGGATCTTTATTTTTCTTTCTTTAGAGACTGATCAAATGTGTTCACAGTGAAGTTTCTGAAACATTTTAAGTTCATTAATAAAAGTAATATTCTTCAATTCTTGCTGTATTGTGCAGGTTTCAAATGAAGTTTTTCTACATCTTACAGTTGGCATACTGGTTTCATGCTTTTCCAGAATTGTACTTCCAGAAAACCAAAAAAGTAAGTACAAAATGTAAATGGAGAGAATACCAAACAAAGCAAGTCTGGCAGTGGAATGGTGCATTTCTTTTGGACTTCCAGAGAGAACAATGTGCTACCCTTTATTTCCTACCCTGTTCTTACCTGTGTACTTAAGTTTTTCCTTATTGGAATTTTGGGTGCCCAGATCTCCAGATGAGAAACCTGACACTTTCTCAATTAAATCCTGTATTTCTAAATGCAGTAAAATCACCGTATATCTGTTGTGTAAATACAATTTACTAGTCTACCTCATCTACTAGAAGAGTTTAAATTTTCCTTTGAGAAAATAAATCTCAGATTTTTTTTCAATCTCTTCAAGATTCTTGTAATTAATAGTCTGAATAGTCTTAATTGAAATGCAGAATTGCTTCATGAATCACGATACAGGTGACGAAAACAAGCAGTGAATAATTTGCTAAATCCAAACAATATTAAACCCCAGGATTTGATGTAAATACCATTGTCCTCAGCAGAATTTCTAGGTGGTTTTGTGTTGATTTTTTTGATGGTGGATTTTTACAGCACCCTCGCCACCTAAGAGTTTTCTGTCTTGGGTTGCTCAGAATTCAGCTGTTAACGCTGAGTTTCCTGTAGATTTTTGTAGCATATCTTTTACCTACCTTGACCAATTTAAATAGTCTCTTTGCATGTTTTTTTTCCTCAGGCTCATTTTGTATGCACGGTTTCCTTTTTAAACTCTTCTCTTGTTGCTCTGTGACTAGACTGAGTCTGCTGTCAGAGTTCTGCTTTTTTTTCAAGAAAATGAAACATACGTGTTATATAACCATAGGTCTTTGTCAAAGAGCCTAGAGCAGGCTTGGAAAAACAGTAATGAGGTGCTTTGTTTTCATACTGTTCACAAACAGTATAAACACTGATGTTTTACAGACACTTTAGGTAAAACTCACACGTAGTGCTAGTGATATCTCTACAATTTGAATTAATATCCAAATGTTGGTTGCTTTTCTGTTTTTGCTTTTAATGTAACTTAAGAAAGCTGTCAAAAATGCTGTATATTCCACAGTAGTGTTTTGTTGGGTCACTGCTTGGAGTTTTAGCCTACATCATTTAGTTTTAAGAGTAATGGTTGATTTATTTTAAGGGTAATCATTCAGTTATTTTATCAAGTTCATGGTTGGTATTTCTTTCATCACACTGTAACCTCTCCTATCTTGGCATCTCTGCCTTATTTTTTCTCTGGAAAGAATTGGCTTCTTTTACTTAGGTTAGTTGTCTGATGACGTAAACAGCATGAAAAAAAGGGTTCTCAGCTCAGCTTTCTGTATGGTAGTGGAGACCTCCACCTGCATTTTTCCAGTAGGCCATAAGTCTCTTGACAATTGCTTAAGCAGGCAGGAAGGGCTATTTAAGTGTTGCCTTGGTTCTGAAAAGAGAATGCAAAAGGCTTGTACTGGTAGTATTTGGAGAACCTGAGCGTTTGTACTGACTACTTTCTAATCTGCCTGATGCAACTTTGTTTTCTTTCAGATAATTTAAAGGTTTTCATCTTTTTTTTTTTTTCTGTACCTCTGTACATGTGTTGTTAGGTGTTGTCACAAGTGAGCATTTCATTCTGAGCTTTTGTTGGTTTTGAGGTGGAGTATTGAAAAAATAGCATAGAGCTTACAAAATTAATTTTGTATTTTATTTTTAATTTACATATGTAGAAGACAAAAGTGAAGCCCCTTACTTGAAGCTTAGGGAAAATCTTTCAGAAAAATAGGGATTTCTTGAGCAGAAATGAATACATACCCACGTACCATTTCAAGAAAAACACTAGATCACAGTAATAGTCTACTTCAGTAATTGTTCTGTTCACAGGTGGTACTTTTTGCTTTCCATATGCTGTTTGTATTTTCTTTCACGTTTCTTCCTCTTCATCACTTAGCTTCCACGAAGCATGTGATTGAATGAGGCTGGCTAATATCTTGAATTTTTAAAAATAGATGTCAACACCTGTAAACTTTTGGTTCATTTTATTTCTGTAGCGATCTTACAGAATATAACACTGTAAAATAATGTATGACATCGTGTATAATGTATAATTGCTTTTTTCTTGTTAATAGGAGGACATCTTTCGCCAGATTGTCTATATCGGACTTTATCTCTTTCATATTGCTGGAGCCTATCTCCTAAAGTAAGTCAGTTGTAAAATTTGGCAGTCTTCAATCCCTGTCTTAAACATCTAACAAAATGTTTGAATGTTTGCTCTATTTGCTTTTATAGTCTGACCCATCTTGGACTTGTTCTTCTGGTATTGCATTACTTCGTTGAATTTCTTTTCCACATATCCCGTCTTTTCTACTTCAGTGATGAAAGATACCAGAAAGGGTAAGTGGTCATTTCCATCTCACAAGCCTCATACATTTAACTTACCAGAAGCCAGAATTACAAGGAAATTCATACAGTATTTCCTTAGAAGCCACAGTTCTCCAAACTCATTTTAGTATTTGTATCTCTAAAATCTTACCTTTTCTTTTTCACTTATTCACCTATACAAGTAAATGGTATTAGCTGTATAAACTGAAATCAAGTCTCACATTGCTTAAAAAAAAAGTTTGCATGTACACTTCTCATAGGGAAGGCAACAGCATAAGTTGCTGATGTGATCAGTTCTGTAGGAGCATGCTTACATTCTAATAGTAATGACAGACACTTTCCATGGAGTTGAAAATAATTTTCAGAACGTAGTTTTGGCTTGTAGGAAAAAAAATGCTAGGCAAGGATTTTATTTTTGTCTTTGAGTACTGGAAATCAAGATTAGTTTACAGTAAGTACAAAATAAAGAATTTAATCGAGTTCTTAATTCTCAGATGAATTCACATAGTTAAGAATAAATATTTGCATTTTAAGTCCTTGTGGTGGTATGAACAGAGAATTCTAATAGTGTTTGTGTGGGGTTTTTTTTTGTTGTTTTTGTTTTTTGTAGATTTTCACTGTGGGCAGTTCTTTTTGTTTTGGGAAGGCTTCTCACCTTGATTCTTTCAGTCCTCACTTTTGGCTTTGGACTGGCAAGAGCAGAAGATCAACAGCTGAATTTCAGTACTGGAAACTTCAACATCCTGGCTGTTAGGTAAACTTGGAATCGTTCTTAAGCATGAGCTATAAACCTGTGTTAAATACGCAATATAAATGGCATGGTTTTAATGCTAGTACAGAATGATTAAGTGTTTTCTTGCACCTAATGAGATCAATAGGTATAGCTTTGGTAACAAACTTGTAACAAGAAAGTGAACAATTTACACTCTACAGGTGAGAAATCTATAACTATAATCTGTAACTATAACCTATAATCAACCACCTGTCCTTTCAACGAATTAAATACAAAAAAAAAATTAACGTTACCAACGTAAGAACATTTACTTATGCGTAATCCATAATCCAGAAAGAATCACTCTAATGCATTTGAGGAACCTGAGTTAAAAAAGCAGTTTCTGACATATAAAAAACAATATGAGGTACTATTCTACTTTTCTTTCCACTTTGAACAAGATAAGCTTTTATATCTGGTGGTGGTGGTTTGTTTTTTTTTCCCCTAGAATAAGTGTGCTGGCCTCGATCTGCATGGCTCAAGCATTTATGATGTGGAAGTTCATTAATTTCCAGCTTCGGAGATGGAGAGAACATTCTTCTTCTCAGCCTCAGACAGTGAAAAAGAAGTTTGTAACGGCTAAAGGAAAGACCTCCAGAAAAGAAAGAGGTTTGTATTTTCAGGTTTCCTGTTGCTTTGACTTCTCAAAAAACACCTTTAAGTAACAGAGAGCCTTTTTTTAATATAGTTGCTTAAACTTTTTATGTTCAGCTTTCAGGTGAGACCAGTCAGTTTTGAAACAGTATTAGTGAAAATACTTTTCTATTTAAAAAGAAGGTGAACGTGAGTCATCTATAATTAAAGAGTTTGGTTTTCTCTTCTAATTAACTGAATGAAACAATTACCATTTCTTCAGTTAATGCAGGATTGGATTTTATTATGTCTAATTTTATTACTTGTGCAAAATGTGTCATGCCTATGTTTTGTTCATTTATAAGAAGGGAACAGACACATTTTTAGATGTTCTCATTAATCAAATACTTCTAAATTTTTCTTGCGGTTAGTTTCAAGCAAGTTTTTTAGTGCCCCTAAACTCAGGTTTTAGGGGAAGGAGGTGGTTTGATGATCCAGTAAATAAGCTTATGTTTGACCGTCTTTACTAAAAATAAAACGTTGATGCTTTTTTGTATATAAAGGTGAAGGTAATAACTGCTTACTACTTTAAACCTTTGTATTAATGACTTTTGGTTGTGACCTTTTGATTGTGTCAAATTCTTCTTATGAAGAGGGAATGAAAGACAAATAGTCTGCCTTTTCCTCAAAGGAAAATTATGTATTCCGTTTAAATAAATGAATAGATGTTTCTATTGCGCTGTTAAATTTTGGTTTAGTTAAGTGTTAGCTTGGATAATTTCTGTGCATTTTTTTGAAACTGAGTCACCACAAAAGCTTATTTCCCCATGATCCTTTGCCACCAATTGTTTGTTGCAAACCTGTTCCACTTTTTTGATACATAGAATTTAGTATATAAAAACAGTTGTACTGAGATTTATGATCAGAGATAAATTTTCAACCTTTAAGTTTTTCTTTATATTAAAATGACGTGCTTTAGAGTATTTCTGTAGTAGTCTCTTTTGATCATTTTTTATTAGCACGACTTGGTGATTGTTATAGTTTTTTTTTCTTTTTACTGCCCAATGCTAACATGCAAGTACTTCAGGTTGTCACCTGATTTTTTTTGTTGTTTTTTTTTGGGGGGGGAGTTGGTTGGTTGTGTAGATTTTGAAGATGTTTATATGATGCCAATAGAAAAACACGGTTGGACTTTTCGTTTTTATTGAGTGAGCCTATTTACTGTGTAGTTGTCACACTGAATCTGAGCTTAATGTTTATTAGTCTTTTTTTTTTGTTGAATTCATTTAAAACTTTTAATAGAAATATCTGTAAAATGTAAACTTAAATAGCATTTTAATCAGCGAGTTAAAAATGTAGCTTTTAAGCCTCTTGAAAATGAAACTTTCATTCATGTAATCTGGCAAATTCACTGTAATTTGGCAAATTTGCAAACTCAGCTTCAGCATAGACTTGAAAGGTAAACGGATAGCAAAAAAAAAAAAAAAAAAAAAAAAAACAATTTAAGATGTGGTTTAATTCACAACATGACTGAGCTACGAGTGTCTTGTGGCTGAAGACGGGAAATCTTGCAGCTAATTTAAATGGAAAGAAAAAAGAACTTTAAAATCCCAAAGGTTAGTGATGTTTCAGATTCTTCTGTTCTGAAGATTTCTGTAACGTTACTTGTTCAGAACATTTGCATGGGATGCAGCAAACCAGTTTCCAAAATGTAATATAGGCAATTAAGGTGCGTTTAAAACATTCTTTTTCTGTGTACCTGGATGGATTTTGGGAACCAGGACACAAAATATGTTGCTTTTAGACTGTGCCAAAATCAAGAAATAACAGTGGAAAAATGATGTATGTGGGATACCCAGGCACTTTCTGATTTTTGTTTTTTATTTTCACTTGTTCTGACTTGACTGTTCAAAAAAATACGATCTCAGTTGGCTGACTTGGGTCTAGCTTATAATTTGTAATCTTTGTAAATCAAGAATAACCCCAACTTTTTGAGAGGAGTCTGAAGACATAAACTTAGAAGGGTGGTGTCGTTTACGACCAAATACAGTTAAACAGACTTCGACTGTTCCTATATGACTAATTAGACCTGTGACCGGTCTCTTTCTCATGTTTCTGATTTTTGTTTTATTTTTAATTACTTCTTTAGTTGCTTGTTTGCATGAATGGGAGTATTGGGTGTAGTGAGAGAAGGAGGGAAGAAGGAACATCAGCAGTTGTTTTTGTGTGTTGTGATCTGCAACACACATGGAGATGGAAAATGTGAATTTAACCAGTTCTTTGTATGGGCAGGTACAGCAGTTGCTTGAAATCAGAATGATACTGAACGATCAGAGCAGAGATGTAAGCAGCAGGCAGTAGAGCTGACTATGCACTTCTGCTCTTCAGATCTGTTCTGTAAATTTGGTTACTGTCAGGCAACAGCTGTGCTTTCATGGGTCATGGTGACATTAAATAAAGAGGATACTTTAATTCACAGTGGTATCATGTTGCTCTGTTTTACTCTGTTGTGTGCATGATGTATCTGTAGATTTTGGGTCATTGTTTTGGCACAAATGTTTGCTATGAAATAGTCGTCAAAGTGGTACCTGCACATACTAAAACTGTTCAGACCTTTTAAATTGAGAATTGGGATTGAAATAAGAGAGCTACAGCTGGTAACAGGTTCTTCCATTGTGTTCTTAGATGGGTGTCCAGTCTTGTGCTTGAAGTCTTTCCAAACTTCTCTCAAATCTAACTATTTAAATATTTTATTCAGAACATAAATGATTTCTACGTTTTTGGAAGTATATGATTAATTAAACTTTTATTTATACATACATACACATATACAGTTTTCCTACATATATAAAAAGCTTGTAAAGGTAAGTTAAGGAGTGCAATTTTATAAAGTATTAAAAGAACAAAATAGGTGGGAAAATGGTCAAGACCTATACCAGGGAACTGTATATACTATATAATCCCAGAATTTCACAGGATTGTCTCATCTACAGGTTGAGTATTTTTCTTTGTAAGAAAATACTTTCTGAAATACTACAGCTAATCTTGATTTTGAGTTTAGATGTAATATAATGCAAACATTTCACTATTTGTCTATGTCAGGAAACTGGACTTTTATTTTCATTGTAAACTAAATTCTGAACTTTGTAAAAGCTTCATTATACTATTGCATCATAAAAGATGAGATGCAACAAATAAGATGCATCAGAAAAGAAGTTAACATTGTTTGTGTAGGGCCTACTAAAATGTAATAATAAAGTGTCTTATTCTACTTGAAAAATACATATTTTTTATTTATTTTTTATTTTTTTTAGAAAATGGAATAAATGGAACAGTGACCTCAAATGGAGCAGACTCGCCTCGCAGCAGGAAGGATAAATCCTCGTAAAACTGGGTTTTATTAAGTTAATTGACTAAAGTCCCCAAAGAATCTGCTTTTTACATGGATGGCCCTTCAGCACTAGAGATGTTATAGATTAAAGAAAATACAAATCATGTTTTTTGATTATTGCTATTGTTTTGTGAAACTTTTTTTAAAAGCCATTTTGACTAAGAAAAAAGGTTTATCTGTCTACAAACACTTTGGGGGGGTGGGGGGGTTACAACACTTTTTAAATAACATGACACTTTTTTAGACACTTACTGTGATCATAACTTCACTTAATGAGGATCACTGATGCGATGTATTATTTCTTTCCAGTTTTTGTAATATTGGTGATACGTACTGTTTACCAACTTCACTTTTTCCAAGTTCTTCAAGAAATATTGCAAAATTGAAGTAAAAACTTAGTATACATTTTCAGATATTCTAGCTTTTTGATTAATTACCTTGGTTAAAATTCGCCGTTCAAATTGGAATTCTAAGACCACACCAGTAAACCTTTTTTATTTTGTAGTTATTGGCTACACAATGTCTGCTCTAAGAATTGCCCCATATCATTAAAACAAAACTGAACTAATTGGAAACGTTGCAGAGTCTTATTGCTTGTTGGTTAGAAAAATCCTTAAAGGAACAAAAAACCTTTCTGAGATACAGCTTTAGCACTTGAAAATTAGAAGGGAAAGTGCATGTCATTGGAAGTGTTTGTTTGAGTAGCACTGTTAACTCCCGTCTGTGCTTTTAAAAGTGTACATATTTTGGAGAATTGGTGTGCGTTGGACCTTCTTTGAAAATTTGTCTTTCTGATTTTAGAGGGTGGAGGTTCTTACAAGTGTGTCGTCATGCTTGTTTTAGGAAACATTTAATGCTCCGTGAAGAGGGAATTTGTTAGATAAATGGATCAAGTTTTGACAAACATTCCTTTATTCTAACTGCTTTGCTTTGTTTTACCTCTGTTAGGAAATAGTTTGATTTCTCCTATATATATTTTTATGAAAGAATATTTAAAAGCTACAACTTCTTAAAACTGGTTTATTGTGCCCTTTGCTACATCTGGAAAAATCTTAATTTAAGATTTTTTCCATTATCTGTTTTCATAATGGTATTAAATGTGAAGCCTTGTCCAGTTGATTTTCCAGTTTAATATGCAGTTAATGTTTTTCCTCTGTATCCTTTTGTAATGGGAATAATTCAACTTGGGAACGAGTTAAAGATTTTTATTCAGTCTTAAGAAGTTGCTAAATCAGGCTTTCAAGTTAACCCAAGTATTAGACTGCTTATTGATTGAGTAGGAGTAATTACAAGCAATCAACCTGATAAATAAAATAGTTTAATTAAAACTGTTACTATAGTTTAGTTTATACCCCCAAAAATAATAAATCTGCATTCTGTATCTTATACAGTTTGGTTGCTTACTATACAGAATAAACATTTCTAGTACAAAATCTTGACTACATGTAACTATCCATTCTTCAATCATATAGTGCTATTTAGAGTTATTACAGTATAATTTATTACATGTTTCAGCTAATTTAAGTCACAGTTCTTGAGTGCTTGCTTCACAGCTCCTGAAGTGGACTTGACAGAATTGGACTTGCTTAACTTGAGAGGTCTGGGGCAGCGTGCCCTGCAAAACACCCAGTCTGCTTCAGTAGAAATAGTTACATCATGTATTGATCTGCAGAAATAAAACTCAAGTAGCACAACTGTGAGTCTATCCAATCTGACCATGAAACTGGAAAATTGGAATTCAGAAATGTTGGGGGAATGGCATACATTAAATACTGCACAAAATCATGTTTCATGTCTGATATTTCTAATGAAGACCTTCATAGATTCTGTGCCTTGCTCTCTGAAGTTGTACCTTAAGCCAAAAGGGGCAAATATTTGAAGTTCTTGTCTGGTACTTTGACTCTAAATCAGTTTGTGGTATCTGTTTGTCTTGGTGCTGTCAAAATCATAAGGGGTGGAGGAACAAATTGTGAACAGAGCTTTTAAGGTACTTCTTGAGCTCTTTGAGACATTGGAGTCTGATGGTTGTTCCCCTGAGGCAAACTGTTTCCTGTAAAGCTCGTGTTTTGTCACAGGGGTCTTGAAATGTAAACTTAAGGTTCTCTTCCCAAAAACTTCAAGAGTATATTCCTGTCTGTTAATATTGACATTGCTTTTTGTCTCCTGTTGGCCTTATGGATGTTCTTGGCCTTTGAACTTTACAAAAAGGACTTCTATTTCCGTGATGGCTTAATCTTCATCCTTGCCTTATAGGAGTTGATGTTTTGTGCCAAGTAATAAAGAATTATTTCTGTTGTTCTAGGATTTGAACAGAGTATTGAACACCAGTTTCTTTCATCTCTTGTGTCATACCTAAAAACCCCTTTTTAGAGTTTGGGAGGAGGCTTTCCTGACTTCCTGCAGAAGCAATAATTTTTAATTATCTTCCTTGGGGTGGAAACCCTCGTGAATTTAGAAGATTTTGAGACTTCTATTTCCAGTCTGTTATTATCTGCTTTGGCATAAGATCATTCTTGTTTGCCTGGACAACTGCTTTTGAGTTGCTTAAAATTCTCATTTTCAAATCTTACTGCATTTTGGTTCTTTGTTTGTAATTTGGGGTTCAGTAAGATGGAAGAACATTACTTATCTAATCATGTTTTCATAATCATGGAATCAGGAAGTTTAGAAGTGGAAATGACTGAAGAACTCATAATATTCCTATGCCTAATAGAAATGTTTGCTTAGGCTGTAGTTATTTATCCTGGTGAATTACTAGGTCCCATAAAAAGAAGGCTTTGTCCGTGTTAGATGGATTTGAACTGAATGATTAATAGAGACTGTGGTTAGGGTTTTTATTCCGTTTTCTTAAGGCCCCTCTGCCTTGTCAGAATGCTTTCAAGACTTGCAATAGATGACTTCAAGACTCTTTTTTTGGCCCTAAATGTATGTTCAGGTTATGTGCCAGGATTTGTTATCAAAGTCAGGACTTTACTTTTACTAAGTAATTATATACAACCTTCAAGTACAAACAGGGAATGCAGAACAGCTGAAATTAATTTTCAGGTTTTGCTCTTATCTGGACATTTTCTCCTTGTGGCTAGTTTAAAAATAAATAAAATAAATGGATTTCTCATGTAAATTATTCAGGAAGATGGCACTTTATAAATACTGCCTTTTGGGTGATCCCATGCTTAAACTTAGGAACAATCAAGAGGTTTGTTGGGCAGAGAAAATGCACAGGCTATGTTGTTACAATATGCTGAAAGTAAATGATGTATGTTGGGATGATGTATTTGGAAATTCAGTAGCTATTAAGTATTTGACATTTTTCCTAAATACTTAGTTTCTTTGAAACTTTTTGTTGTTTTTAATAGAAATGCGTTATCCAGAGTTCTAGTAAGTAGTGTGTACAAATAATAAGATTTCTGTAAAAAGGGTTAATGTACATCTCCAGTCCTTTTGCTCCTCGCAAATATCCAAGTAACTGCACCTGAAGCGGTTTTGTTGAGGGCAAAATTTGATATTGGAGGGAAGGGAGCCATTCTCATGGCTGCGCTAAACTGAAAATAATCTATGTTGCTGCCAAAAAACGGGATGCTGTCCCTTCCATTCTAGCGCAAGCCCTTCTGATTGCACAGTCAGCTTGATCAGGGAGCTGGTGCAGTTGAAACCTGACGTTTTTGCTTGGTTGCTTCTCTACTGGATTAGTTGCCTGATAGTAATCCCAGAGGTACATGAGTATTTATATATAAGCAAGAAGAAAAGATGCTGGGAATACATGCATCAAGGCAACTACATCCCTTTCAACTGCACTTTTGGTGGTTGAAAATGACAGTAGATTACACTATGTGTAAAAGATGGGAGACCTTATTGAAGGCCTTCAAGTTTTCAGTACTAGAAGGAAACTGGGCCATCTGGTAGCTGTGGCATGCCATACTGTTAAAGTATTTATGGGCTCTTTTGCCAGGTATTGTGGCGAGGGGGAAATAATCAGTATTCTCTATTGAAATGCTTTTTATCTGTCTCAGCTTCTGTTTTTCCAAGCAGCGGAAGGTGGTACTGGTAATGTAGAAATAGGAATTCTGAAAAAATAGTTTCTCTTGGATCAAGGACCAAGATTGCTTTCCTTAACAGCCCAGAAGCTACAGCTTCTGTTTATGTGAACCCTTTATGTATTGAAGTAGGTCTTCCAGAGAGCTTTGCAAGAACTGCATTGTATTTCTGTCTAGGTATGTGGGAGGGAGGGTTATTCAGTTTGTCTGGGTTTATTTTTGTGTTCTATAGAAGTTGGCTAACCGACTTCTATCTAGGTCATACTTAGGTTTTGCTCCATTTGTGACTCAGCCCTTTGGACCTGCGTTCTAGGAGGTGAAGATCAGGATTGATAGGCATTTTTGTCCATGTTGGTCATTGCTGGCCTAATGATCTGTGTGGAAAGTTTTAGCGTTGAGGGGACTCGAATGCCAGGTAGAGACGGTCATGACATTTGTAACATTCACAGGCAGGCTGAGAGTCTGCATGCAGGGCACGCTGCATTCCAGTGGATGGTAGTTTAATGCCTGCAGGCTGTAGTACTTACTAGTCATCTTGTTAGGCAAGTGCTTAGATTATTCCTTGGGCTGGGTATAACAGTGTTCGGCAAAATTAAGGCTTTGGAGGAAAACTTAGGAGAGATCATTTGGAAAGAATAAGTCCTCTGAAGGACTGACATCTGTTATCGTCTGTTCATTGTATATGAATTTCTCACCTTGTTAGACGTGGATTATCTTTAGATCACTAGATCAGCTTGTGCTTGTTTGTTTTGGTTGCTGTTGGTTTTTTTTTGGTTTGGTTTGTTTTTTCCCCTATAGATTGTTGTGATGGATCTATTGGGGGGTATACCCTCCTCTCATTGCTGTCCCCTTCTTTCACTGCTCCCTGAACTACTCTGTTTAGGATCTGATGAGCCTAGTTCTGTACACATTAAGGAATTTGGTGTACTTTTCAGAACTAAAATAGAAGCAGTGCCTGAGTGTTTCTGGAGCAGACATGCAAGGAGAAAGCAGCGCATCAAAGCAATATATAGGGTGTCATTGGAATCCGTTTAATGGGACCTGAAACTCTTTAAGATGAATACATTTTGATACAACTTGTATTTCAAGTGAGGTGTTTGAATATAGCTCACATTCAGCTAGCAAGTGCCTTTCTGTCAGTGAAACGGAACTGCTATTAGCATCTACAACTGTCGGTTCCCCTTCTGTGAATGATGGATGAGGAGTCCTGGGCTGCAGCTGCAGTAGGCTTCTGTCTGCCTCTTAGAGAAGTTCGTTTGATGTTGACAAGAAGAAAGTCAACAACTCCTTTTTCAGGTTTAAAAAGAAAAAAAAATGTGCTACCTAGTTTTGAATCTTAAGACATTTGCTTTTGATCTCATAATATGTGTCCTGTCACTTTTATTTTGGGTACCTGCAAATACTTTATTTTTATCCATCTCGAGACTGGCAAACTTGTGATGTGAGTGCCAGAAATGACAACTCCTTTCCTTCTTACGCTTGAAACTTTTTGCAGAATCAGAGCATCTAAGGTGTAGCTGTATAATTTGATAGCTCATCAGTATTCATTTTTTCTCCTTATTTATTGTGGTTAATGTTTAAGGTCAGGCACAATCATGCAGCACAATGCAGTTGTCATTTCTTCATTCCCCGCACAAGAATGTTAGGCAATTTGATATACTGAGGGTGGGGGTTTGCTGAGTCCTGACTGTTCTGGGAGGAATTGGTATTCCTGTATGTTTTCGTTAGTCTTAAAGTTTTCCATATTTCATTCACTATTGTTGTGTCTCATGGCACTTAGTATTTCTGAATATCTAGGCCGTAGTTTTGCTGTACACTACAAAGATATTGGGAAATTATGGTCAAGGACGTTGATCTTTGTCTGTGACTTCTTATGTCGATTATAAATGTTGAAGAATGTATCTTGCATTGTAATGAACAGCTTAAAAATCAGTCCATGGTGATGGGAATACTGTAACAGGGTAGGAATTTCAGCTCTTGAACTTCAGGCAAGAAGCGAAGCCAAAACTATCTTGTGTTCTCACGCAGGTGATTCCTCCTCTTTGTTTCTTAGATTCATCATTACCTTTGTTTTGTTTATTTAGACTGTAAGTTCTTTGTGGCAAGGGTTGTCTTTTGTGTGTGCGTGTGCGTGTGTACCCAGGCCGGTAAGGCCTGGAGCCCTAATCTGTGGAAGCTGTAATAAGCAATCACCTTGTTATCGTTTTCCTGGATATCATAATAAAAAGTATCTAATTAAAACTGTGCTTGAATAGTCTGTTACAGAAATGGAGGCTTGCTGACAGTCGAGCAGCATCAGTACCAGAGAGAGACTTATGGTCAAAGACAAAGACAGTGTGTGAGGATATTCACTTTAACCAATGAACACAGCCAGGAAATCATAGACTGAAGAGGAACGTCCCATAGCTTAGGCTGGAGCTTGCACAAAATTTTTCAGGAATTCAAGATTGAGTTTCTCACCTTTGTCAACTCAAGAAACTGCATTGATCCTCTCTCATAGGAAGGTACGGCTTGTTTGCTGTAATGCTTGTGCAGTGCTTTGTATCCTTTGAGTAGCACTTCCAAGCTTGGGAGGGGAACCACTAACTTAGGGAGAGAACATCAAAATCTGTTCTGGGAAGCTTTCAGTTGTGGCCTGGGAGTTTACAAGTCAAATTCAAATGTCTCTGCTCTCTTCAGCTAAGCAATTTGTGAAGACTGTAGGCTTCAGGTTCACTGATACGGAAGAATAAAATTTCATCCAATCCTAAAAATAGCCTCTGTGTTCACCCTGTTGGTGGTCTAGGCAAGGTGGTAGGGAACTGAGTACCTTAACCTGAGTTAAGGGACAGTTGAAGTGTTTGTAGGAAATGTGTGCCACAAATGATATCTTTGAATGGGTTTGGTCCCTACACCATGGAGGGGTTGACACCAGAGTAAAGGATCTCTGTATTCAGATCAAGAGAAATCAGAGATTTTTCTCCTGAAGATCTGTTTAGCTATTTTTAAATCCTGCATTTGTAACTTGTAAATCCTCTAATGAATTGAAAGAAAATGTTGATTGGAGATTAGTCATCCATGAAGACACATCTGGTTCTTGGGTTCATTACAACTGAGTCAATTACAATTGACACACTTGTAGCTTAAAAAGAAATTGTGTTAGAAAATCAATGGAAAAAGCATAATTTTAAGAACCACAGCTACTTTAGATATGGATATAGCTGTCAGATCACTAATTCAACCACACCTGGTGAGGACTGGCAGATAACATACATAAATGGCAGCTGGGAAGACTTAACAAGTCCTGCCTTTCCCCAGCTGCTCCTCAATATCATTGTCTTGCCCTACTACCCTTCTCAGGATGATCGAGCAAATACTTCTGGGAAGTGGAGCAGATGCAGCCTTATGAGCCAAATCATGTAATGAGTTTGGGATGCTGGGAAAAAACAGCCACTAGAGGCCACCACAATCTTTCTGGCAGCTGTGTTTAAACTTGGGTATCCAGTAGCCAACAACAGCAAAAAAGTAACTGAAGTCCCACGTTTTGCTGCCTTTTCAGCAAAAATTACTTTTTTTTTTTTTTTCCTTCTTTTAAGTAGTATCTCTTTTGTAACTTAGAAAACAGAATATTGAACTAAAGGAGCTGTGTCTAATTGTAGCTCTGGATCTTGCTGCTGATGTAATAGTAGTAATAATAATAATAATCTGCAGGTATTAGAAGATGACCTAATATGGATGGAAGCTATTTCATGGCTTATGTTTGAGAGCAAGGTATAGCCCTTCAGTATTAAAGCTTTATTTTATTCCAAAGCTGCAACATCTTCATTTAAAAACAGCAATGAGAATGCACTGCAAACCTTAAATTAGATCTGCTGGCTATGTGTAGTTCTGCAGGCAAGCACACCGTGCCATGGCAGATGCTGATTCCTTCACTTAATGCTTGTGTAAAATAAATAACAGAAAATCTGTTCTCCAGCAATTTTTGATACTTCAATACATAATTGTTAGAGGATTTTATAAAATTGTTCCCTGCATTGAAAATAATTTTCTGTTTTTATCTGCTGGTAGGAGACCCTTATTTTGTGAGAGTGTTCCTTGTGGATATCTCCCTTTAGATGCTGCAGGAGCCATATGAGAACTCTGCCTGCAGCAGTTAAAGTAACTTTAGAGAAAAAAAAAATGCATTAAACATTGCAGGTTATAGCTTTTGTCTTTGGTCATACAGAAAGGTCTTGTTTCTTTAGCATATGCTCCCCTTCATGTAGAAGAAAGGAACTTGGGGTGATATTAGCAAATTGTATGCAATATATTCATTTTTGTTAGCACCTTTTGGGTAATTTTACCCTAGTCTGAAAAAAAAAAAAAAAAAAAAAAAAGGCAGTAAATAATAATAGTAAATAGTGCACTGGCTTTAGCTGTTCTGGGCCCTGGTAGAATTGCTTTTGCTGCTGGAAACTGTTGCAGAGCAGGATAATTTAGCCCTGGAAGAATAATGAGAAATATGTCTCTCCTTCAGGAATGTCTTGGGATTTTGGTGGAGTCTGGGCAAAACTTTCCTGAACATCTGGATTTGGGTAGTCCTGGTAAGAGATGGCAAACGAGCTGAATCATGTTATTAGCTGTGTGCATGCTTTGATTTGAAATTCATTAAATTGCCAGTGACAGGTTGAGTGTCTGAGCAGCCTGATCCTCAGCTCGGTACTGCTACGCTGCCCTCCAAGACAGAAATGCAGAAAGTCCATTTTTGTGGTTCTGCTTCAAGGTAAACACATTGGAAAATGGGTCGCAAGACACTCAGTGCTTACACGGAGAAGGTAGGATGTCAAGCACTCTCCTTTTACTCTGGCTATTGCTTTTTAGATGAATGGCTGCATTCAGGCTCGCAGGAATGAAGTGGGAGCCAGGAGCTGTGGTTGTGCTGGAAACAGTTGATTCCATCAGGACTTGAACCCCTACCCCACTTCGTAACCCCCAAGCCATCCCCACTTCAAGAGCTGAAAGGATTTGAAATGGAAACATTTTAATTTATAGTGATAAACACAGCTCAGCAGCACGGGGGCTATTATGAGCCTCTAACTGAACAGAGTATGCCCCACCCTGGAGAGAATGATGTAAATCATCCTAATTCTTGGCACTGATATTTAAATTTTGTTCATAGCATGCCATAAAAATTAAAAATTAAAAATAAAAAATAAAAAAAATCAGACATTGTAAAATGTGCTGTCAAGACTACTCTCAGCTTTCTAGAGGAAAATTTTTAGAAGGCATAGTTTTTAGATGTGACATGAACAGTACCATATTCCTCATGACCCTCTTTGCTCTTGCTTTCCTTCTCTCCCCTCTTCCCCTTCTCTGCCCCGGAAGCCAGCGAAGTCATGAGAAGGAGCTGCTGCGAGGCTGAGAGAAACTACGGTTAACCCTGGAGGTTCCTCTTATGGGGGGGGGGGAGGGGAGGGGGGGGCAGCAGACTTCTTGTCTCCACAGCTGTAAAGCGCCTTTGCAGGGAGTCACAGTCCCAAACAAACCCAGAAGCCCACGTGCTCTGGGGTCTTGCCTTCATGGTTCTTTAGGGAAGGAGCGTAATACTGAGAGCACTGTCATCCTGTTTCATCCACCCAGTTTCTGGCAGTCATCAGCTCAGGGACTTCTGAAGCATCCGGTTGCATCAAGACTTCTATTATTTCTTGTTTTTATAGCCACCAATGGAAGAATTCTACATGCATTTGTATAATCCCTCTTGAACACATTTAAACACTTGGCATCCACAACACTCAATAAGTTACACAATTTAACCATGCCTTGTTTGGAAAATGTATTTCCTTTGGCTTGGTTTTTAAACCTGATGATTTCCTTGTGTGAGTCTCAAGTAGTGAATAATCATTCCCTCTTCATCTCTCTCATACTACACATGACTTCAGAGACCTCTCTGAGAACAGAAACCCTCTGTTTGAAGCCTGAGGGTTCCCAATCTATAGAGTGAGCTGGTGAGGATTTTTTTGTATAGATTCACAACTTTTCTGTACATCTGATTATCTATCTGTGCTAAATTTATGTAGGTTTCCTAGATCACCTAAATGCTTCTCCCCTCCCCAGCTCCACCCCTGCTTTTATCTTACTTTAAGGGTTTTGGAAAGTAGCTTCTAACAGTTCATTCACTTGTAGATATAAAAATGCAGTTAAAAGTTCTATATATCATGATAAGTATTTTACATTTCTTTGCTGTTTTTGTTACATATGTTTTCATGTTAGTTGCATGGTTATATTCCTAGACCATGAAGAGTTTCATTTTAGGACATTGATCAGTGATACAGTAGTGCCTAACAACAAAATTAAACAGTAATTTGTCAACTTTGAAGAAAGATTCTTATTCCTGAACACAGCCTGGTCTTCCTTACCCATGTTCCCTCCCTGCTGGCATGTTGGTTTTGTTTGTAGCTCAGTGCCCAGACAGGGGTTGTTCTCTGTTGGTGTTATTGCTAGTGCTATTAAAACATTTTTCAAATGATTCAGGAAAATGCTTGTAAACATGGCCTTTGTATGCAAATATGTGATTGAATATTGCATTCCTGACTTCTTTATAAGCATCATCAGAGTTTCATCCTGCTTTATGCCAGAAGGAAGGTCTGTCATACCTCTCTTTTTATTTTAAGTTCTGCTCTCAGAATAGTGCTCTCAACCATCATGTTTTGTGTGTGTTCATCTAGAACCTGACACCAGTTGTACAACCTACAAATATTTAAAAGAAAAACATGACCCTCAAAGACAAGAATCCAGAATGCAGTGTGTATTCCTGAAAAACTTAGTATCAGATACTTAAATTACGAAAGCAAGGAAAGAGTCTTAAGACAGTCATAATACCTTAGTTCTGCAGTATTTCAATAGCAAACAGTGGAAGAGTCAAAGGTCTGTGATCATGAGTTCTTGAGAAAAGACAGCGGAACAAATTAACCCTACTGGCAGGAATGCTGCTAGCTTGCCCTAGTTGCCAGGAGTAGCTTGGGTTTCTTTCAGTGGGGATCAGCTCATTCTTAAAGAGTTGTAACTAATCACAAGCCATAATTTTAGAAAAGGAAATCCTCAAGATAGAGATACTTTATTAATTGTTGTGTCATTGTTGTGGTTTAACCCAGCAGGCAGCTGAACACCACCCACCCCCTTGCTCACTGTCACCATGTGGGATGGGGGAGAGAATTGAAAGGTAAAAGTGCAAGAACTTGTGAACTGTCCTTATCTCAGCCCATTAGGCAAAGCAAAAGCTTCACACACAAGCAAAGCCAGACCAGGAATCCATTTGCTGCTTCCCATCGTCAGGCAGGTGTTCAGCCGCTTCCAGGAGAGCAGGGCTCAGCACATGCAATGGCTTCTTGGGAAGACAAACACCATCACTCCCCATGCCCCCCCAATTCCTCCTTCTTTACCCCAGCTTTTATTGCTGGGTGTGGAATATCTCTTTGGTCACTGGCTCACCTGTCCTGGCTGTGTCCCCTCCCAGCTCCTGGTGCACCCCCAGCCACCTCGCTGGCAGGGCAGCACGAGGAGCTGAAATGTCCTTGGCTCTGTGTAAGCACTGCTCTGCAACAACTAAAACATCGGTGTGTTATCACCAACACACTCATCAGAAATCCAAAACATAGCATCATACAAGCCTCTTTCCCAGCCCAAACCATGGCAGACATTTTGTTGTACCCTTTTTTCCATTTTATTAACAGCTTATCTTTGTGGTAATTTCATAAAAACAAAGTTGTTCTCTTGCAGTGCAGAGCCGTGTCCCGGAGCTCTCAGCATTATGGTTTGATCACCCCAGCATCAACTTTCTAATTACTTCAGCTTCTGAGGGTGGCTTATAATTTTATACCAAAGAGTTGTTGCATAGTTAAGAAGTTAACTTGAAAACAGTGATGAGTTAACATCTGTTCCGGAATCTGTCTTTTTTGTGATCATTGGGGTAGCTATTTTAAACGTCCTACCTGCTTCTCTTTAAACAGTGGATCATATTTAACTCACATAGGTACTAGGATGCTGACTCAATCACTTATGTATGCCTTCCATCCAAGGATCTCAGTGACCTACAAATGCGTTTTATCTGCTGTGCCTTGCAGTTGCTGTTTTAAAGAAAAATGGTAGTGTCTTGGGTTCTTCATGGCCAGGTGATTCAGCTTCGTGGGGAAGGATATTTCGTCATAAAAGATTGTCTGTAACTTCAAAAGCAGATTTGTTTATTTTTCTACTCCAAACACACTGTATGATGACAACAAGCTGCTGTGCCATGGTGCTTTGGATTTTCCATGCTTCCAACTCAAAGTCCTTTGACCTGGATATCTAAAAATAGCTTAAGACAGCATGTATACTTTAGAATAGCTGAAGGCTCGGGACTCCTAACTAAGCAAGATGTGATAGAAGATGATGCACGTATTAGAGACAAGGAGGGCTGTAGGGGAAATACCATTCTCTTCTTACAGCAGAAGAACTGGAGCTGATGGTCCAAATGCATCCATAGTACCATGGGGAGCCAAGGCTGAATTCCAGTTCAATGTGTGAAATTGTTGGACCTTTCCTCCTCTGACCACTGCCTGTGTACGTTGGAAGCACTGCAGTAGATGCTAAAATTTGTCTGTAGTCAGAAGATATGTTGATATTTATATTCATTAAAAAAAAAATAAAAAATAAAATAAAATGAAATAAAATAAAAAGGAGAACTGAAGAAGGCTTGGGGTTTGAGAAGCCTTCTGATAACCAAGCCATTGAGCCCGTGGAGTGCCAGCTTTTAGATGAGCTTGCAAGGGACTACAACAGAAAGAAGAACTTTGTTCTGGAGGTCACATGCCTACAAGGGAGCTGCTGACTTTTCAGCTCAGCCCCTGAGGTACAGTATAGCCATTTATACCACTCCAGAAAGTGTCCCCAGAGGAACAAATACTTTTACTTTTTTATTTTTCCCCCCCACCCTGGCACATGGTCACTTTTCCGTGCCTGCAGTTCTGAGCAATGTTTGTATCTGGGCCTGTAATTTGGTGTGGTTTGGGACTTCCAAGTTCTACAGAAACCCTACAGTTTTTGGCAGCAGCACAGTTGCCAAGCGGCTGG
Organism: Nettapus auritus; assembly: GCA_011076525.1. NCBI lineage: Eukaryota > Metazoa > Chordata > Aves > Anseriformes > Anatidae > Nettapus > Nettapus auritus. The sequence continues at coordinate 124,059,305 of CM021766.1, read as the reverse complement.
CTCTTTTGATCTCAGTTCAGACTGCAAATGAAAATTTCATCTAACACCTGAATACCTGCGTTCCTCAGAACAATCAGACTCTTGATTGCCTCTTCCTCCCTCCCAAACATGAGCACAGTTGAGTAACTCCACAATGGATGACTATGCTTCCAGCAGTGTCTGGAGGGACTATAAATAGGCTTAAATAAATGCACACAAGGATCCAGCGTATTGTCTGAAGGATCTAAAATTAGATTCCTCCAATGTTTGTGCATCAGTCTTCCTTTGCAGCAATAAAATGAGTTTCTTTCCAAAGTATCTGAGCTTGAATTATAGTTTCTTAATAATGGGGGAGGGCAGGGAGACAATTTGAAAGGAACTCCTGAAGTGATTGTTCTAGTTTTCTTAAAAGAACGTAATGGCTTGAACAAAATCAGCTACAGCCACTACTGAGGGAAAAAAAAAAAAATCTGCAAGTTCCTGGAAAGTATGGACATGCATCCTTATAGTTAGTTTCCAAAATATCAACTTTATGCTCTATTTCTTGTTTCAAGGACATTTGCACCTCAAATACTACAAATGTTTTGAAAAAGGTTTACAGAAGGTGGGGTGGAAAAATCCCAGCATGCATGTTTGCTTTTTTTGTCTGTGATTAAATGACATTGTATGTCCTATGTTCAAGGTATTTTTTTTCTTAGTCTCTAACCATTCTTTGCAACAAATATAACAGTAGCTATGTACTCTAGATAAATTTGAATGTTTCCTGATATCAGCTGGAAATATCTGAGTTGGCTGTTAGTCCTGTGAATAACCATATTACTCATTCTATACAATGAAAGAATACTCTCTTGTTCAAATAAATTACTATTGAGTTAAAAGAGAATGTAAATATTAGTAATTCCATAGTCTTCTATTCCCATCTTCATACTGCAATACTTTGGGGGGAATTTATTGTACAATGATATTTCATATAGAAATGCTAATATACTTGGTGCTTTATATAAATTTTTATTTGTTAGCAATGGAAGCACAGACAATAATTCATTTTTCTGTTGATGAAATTGCAACTTGACTGGAAAGCAGTTTTATTCTTATGCTTATTTATATTTATGCTTATTCATATTTATGCTTATTTTATTCTTGTTTTTGTCCCCTCTGAGGGACCCATTTATGCAAGTTTATTGTGCACACATGCTTAAACAAGGGTCCACTGCATTGCAACAGCAACAAAAAAGGCATCCTCTGGTTTGCTATCAAGCTAGAAACCAGGGTGGGGAGTTGGGGTTCAAGCCATTATAGTGCATTGGCATGTCTCTGTTAAACAACACTAGTAACACATCCCATCTCTACTTGCACTTTGTAAGGACTGTGTCATTCTGTTGTGTGTTGGACTTATTGTGGCCATTTAAATATGCTAAATAATAAATTGTTGAGTCTGTCGAGCAACCGAAGTCTTGAAATGACCACAGAAAAAGTTTTGTATAGAGTTGTGGACAACCTCAGAAAAGAGGTTTATGGGTGTGTGTTTGATCTTGTGAAGGAATCTAGTAGTTTCACATCTTTAATTTCCAAGTAAGTCTGTCAGTTTAACTCTTTGTTACCTAAAGCACAGCAATTCAGTATGAGTTTGTATATGATGAGCTTGCCACTTTTGTCTGGAGCTGTACATTTATGAATATCAGATCCCTGGTAAGTTTTCTTTTCTGGCTGTATCATCCCTTTGAGGGAGGTAAATTTCTGTAGCCTTTTAACATAGAGAAAATGAGTGAAATTGTATATCCAATATAAAATTTGTGTGTGATGTATTATTTTACTCATACTTTCCATATGTGAACATGTCTGTGACGGTGCGTTATGATGCAAGTTTGAGTGAAGAATTCTTTTTTAATGAACTTTCTTGAAAAGATTTAAAGTACCCCTAAGTTAGCAGTAGTTAGTTTTAACCACAAGAGGGAGTGATGTTTAGGGACATGGCTTTAACTAGAAGGGGTTAGCATTTATTTGTAAGGTTAAAAGTCTTCATTTTCAGTTCTTACCGTTTTTCTGTCTTCATTTTTCTATATCTCTTGGCAAAGTGCCTGAAAAAAAGAGAATGTTAAGTAAAAAGCATGAAATGTAGCATAGTTGATGATGAACCTCCAACTATTTGACTTTCACCTGAAAATTGCTAAGTGTTCTTGAACAGGATGTATCCATTGCACGTTGGTTAATCTGTGCCTAACCTGCAGCCTGCATGACATACCACTTCTGATAGAGGATTCCTACAGCAGAGTTGGAAACTGTAGTCACATCTCCCCATTCTCCAGTGCTATGCTTTTCTTTCCAATTCTCTTCTACTGTCTTGGAGGCAGCAATTGGAAATATAATTTTATTTCATAATTTACTCAGCAGCAAATGAGTTCAGAAAGGAAATGATTGTCTCTTGCTGCTCCAGGCTTCTGGTGCATTTTTTCCATGTTTTTTCTACCCCTAAAATATTCTAGTTAATCTGCTGCAAAGTTTAAGTCCTGTACACTGCCCACCTTATGAGGTGTTTCCTGAACTGGGATACAAACACTTGCAGAGGTGCTGAAAGGAGTAATGAAGGTGTCTGCTTACCTACACCAGCTACAAACCAATGAATCCACATCCAGTTGTAGAAAAAAAAAAGTTACAAAATAAAGCAAAATTGAAGCCTCAGGTCAAAACCAGCTGGTTCCTGTGGAGAACTGTTGGAGATGTAAGCCTTGGAAAAGAAAAGACGAGAGTAACTGGGAAAGGAGCGGAGAGGATAATAGAATAGCTAAGGGTTAGATAGAAGTCTTTTGTTCATTTCAAGGTCCCATGGTGAGAACCTGGCTGGGAGGTCTCATGTCCCCATAAGCATTGCTGTTGCAGGAAGAAGAAGAGGTGAGCCATGAAGGTTGGGAAGTGAGCTCAGGCTGGTCCCAAAATCCTCATCTTGAAGGTATGACCAAATGACAATGTGCACTTGCAGCCCAGAAAGTTAACTGTATCCTGGGCTGTATCACAGGAAGCATGGCCAGCAGGTTGAGGGAGGTGATTTTCTCCCTCTGCTCTGCTCTTGTGAGACCCTACCTGGAGTGCTGCGTTTAGCTCTGGGGCCCCCAGCACAAGAAGGACATGGACCTACTAGGGCAAGTCCAGAGGAGGGCCACAAGGATGATCAAATGCTGGGGCACCTCTCCTGTGAAGACAGGCTGAGGGAGTTCAGCCTGGGGAACAGAAGGCTCTGGGGAGACCTTACAGCAGCCTTCAAGAGAGCCTACAGGAAAGCTGGGGAGGGACTCTGTGTCAGGAGCTGTAGTGATAGGTCAAGGGGGAATGGCTTTAAACTAAAAAAAAAAGGTAGATTTAGATTAGATGTTAGGAGGAAGTTTTTCACTCAGAGCGTGGTGAGCCACTGGCACAGGCTGCCCAGAGAAGCTGTGGATGCCCCATCCCTGGAGGTGCTCCAGGCCAGGCTGGATGGGGCTCTGGGCAGCCTGGTCTGGTGGGAGGTGTGCATGCCCATGGCAGGGGGGTTGGAACTGGGTGGTCTTTAAGGTCTTTTCCAACCCAAACCATTCTGTGATTATGACTTTATGACTATAAATGACTGAAACAGGTCTGGGTTAGGTGATCACTTGCTAGCTGCTTAATACAAAAATCTATGTGGTCTGGCAGCAGATAGGGATATGGTTTAACAGAAACCTCTTGTCACTGTGTACCCATCCAAGTTCCACCTAAATGGTTCAATGGTTGACTTATCAAGTGAAAAAGGTTTAAGTAAAGTTTAAAGGTGTGTTACAAAAGACTGAGTGTGGCATTCTTGTGCTTCATTTTCTTTCTAGGCCATTTTGTGTCTTGTTTTCATGCAGAGGCTATCTGATTTTTTGTTGGTTGGGTTTTGTTTATTTGTTTGTTTTGTTGGATTGCCTTTTCTGCGGACATCTGGTCTGTAATACTTAAATACTGCTCACTTAATATCATCCTTGTCACTGTTCATGGGTTCTCTTCTCCACTAGAAATGAGAAACAACATTTGCAGCCCTATAGCTGCAGCAGCCCCTGCTAGCATGGTGCTGCCTGGAGGCACACAATAGTGTCCTATTCCTTGGAGGCACTGGGTCTTTCTTGAGGGACAGAGAGAGGGGCCTGGGGCAGCTTGGCAGAGAGCTTTTTGTTTTGTGGGTTCTTATGTGTATGCCTAACAGTGCTCTACTCTCCTCCCAAGATTTCAGAGGTTGCACAGGCATATAAGGACAGAAGTTGGCCACAGGTTATTTCTTCATTATGGGGGAAGTGGTGTTTTTTTGGTTGGTTGGTTGGTTGGATTTTGGGGGAGTGTCCAAAGAAACCATGAGGGTATGTTTGTCTGAAAGCTGGGTTTTAAACTATAACAACATATCTCAATTTGTTGTTTGTGAGCTTGTGGTGCTAAGGCTGCTGCTTTCCTGCTATAAAAGATATACACAATGACTGAATTTTATACTTTAGCCATGTTTGGAATATGAAATGATGAGGAAAAAATGCACCTTTGGCAATATTGGGGTAAGTGAAGCTGTAGATGGTAGATTAGGCTAGAGGATTCAGTGGAAGTTTAAGTATTTGCGTATGATAAAATTGGCGGCTGTAGAGAATTTTATTACAGGGTTTGATCTCTGCTATAATAAGAGTATGAGCCTGGAAACATAAAATGGACCTTTCCCATGAACAAAGCTCTGTGTGCGTTTTTGACAGCCAACATGACCAAAAATTTGGAACCTACAAATGGGTGTATCCCAGAGAATTCTCTTTTGTAACACAACCAGAAATGTGCTTTAAATCGGAAGGAGTGTACAGTTTGGGTCTGTTTGTCTTTACATAGATATAGCAGAGAAACTTGGCCTTAGTTTTTTTAAAAAACCTTTGTACAAAAGCCATTTTTTATTTCTATTACTAGCTGTTTTGCTGATTAGTTATTTTCCCTGCATCATTTCTCATGGAAACATGGTGGCTTAACAGACACGAGGTTAGTTCTGTTGCTGTTCTCTCTTTTTCAAACCATTTGTAAGAACTAAATTGTACTGGCAAATTGTCCCATAGATTTTTCTGAAAACACAGATTCCCTCCATCATTGTTAGAGGCATCATAATGTGGCTTTCATTCTCATAACAAAGGCAGTGGTAAGGAGAAAAAAAGAAGTGAAGCAGCTCTCCTAATTGACTATTATAGTAATGTTTGTTGAATGAATATGCTGGTTTCTAAAAAGTTAGAGGCAGGCTAGACCTTAACATTTGTGTTTTTCTCTACAAAATACTAGCTTTGATTCACAAACACAACTAGAAATTTCATAACAGTGTTATTTGGAGAATGTGGAAAGGTGTTTTAGAAATGTTTAAGCATTTTAACAAATATTGTAGAAGTGAGGACTCTTTCTAGTATGCTAGTCAAGAAACAGAGCAAGAGGAAATCAATGCTGAGGTACAGGTGATAATAACCAGAAGTTTGAATTTGGTTAGGAAAATCAAATATTGCAGGTGCAGCATTTGACCTCCCTGAACAAAAAATTAAAAATATAAAATAAATAAATAAACAAAACTGTGAGTGATGTGCAAGAGAGAGCTTATGTTAGTACTCAGAGGAAAATCTGGTTTGCTTTGTAGATGCTGATTAGCATGATCAGAGCAGTGCCTTGGTGGAGGAGGGGATCTTCCAAGCTAAGTTTTGCCAGTCCCATGACTGTAAGTGTTTCTGTTGGGCCTAGACATCCTCTTTTCTCTTGTTTGTGTGAGATGACATAACAAATGCATTAAAAACTTATTTCATAATATTGCTCGCACTGCTAAAATGCTGCTGTGAAGTGCACAACCTTATTCCTGTTCATAGTGAAAGATTTTCAGCAGTGCGTGGTTAGTTGCTGCTAATGAGACATCACACACATAAAGATAATTACAAAACAATGTTTGCTGAAAAGCTTAGAAAAACAAATTCTTTGTATTTACAATAGCACTTCTAATTCCAGCAGAGCATGGGGATCTTTCGTCTCAGAAGGGTTATTCCACTGCTGACTGAATCACAGCCACTTCTGCTTGAAAGAGCAGTATCAGTTTGACAACTCAGAGCTCTCTTGCACAACAGCTTCGAGCAGAAAGCGGAGCCAATAGTCATCTTGGAGGAAGCTGAGTATAGTTACCCAAACTGGAATCTGGCCAGGGATTCAGGCTAGGCTATCTTTCTGTGATGTGCCTGTGCCAATAACTCCTTTTTTTAAAAAAAAAACACTTTACTTGAAACCATTTTAAAAATACTATTGATCTAAAAATAGTGCTTGTAATTAAAAAAAAAAAAAAAAAAAAAAAATCTTTAATTTACTTTTTCCCAGCCAGTAGATACTTCTGGACACTTTAAACACATTGTTCAAGAGTCAGTTGGATGTTTTGCCTACTCCATTATCTATCTGCCTTCGTACTGTGATGATCCTAACTGATCTCCAGTTGCTGTTCAAAAGCACACCAAAAGCCCTTATCTCTGATCCTAAACAAGGGAAAGCTTTCAGAAATTATGCAAATGTTTGATAGTTTTGCCCATTTTATTCTTGTTCCAGAATTCCACTTTTTCAAGTATATTATCTTACTCTGTGTGTTTACAACACAAAGCAACAAATAATTTGCTGGAAAGCCTGATAATATCCTCATTGGCTTGGAGATTGAACCTCTTCCACACATGAGGAACCTGTAGTACCTCAAAATGCAACTTGCACAGGATATATCTGAGAATTTAACAGACTTATGTTTCATAATTTCAGCAAACTTCCTTCTTGTCCTTCTCTTCTATCTTTATTTCCTTCCCTGTTGGGTCTCAGTTTGAGTCCCTATACGAGATCTTAGATTTGATGGGATTCTTTACCTAGGAGTCCGTATGAAATCAGTGTAGCTACACTGCTTCAAGATACTTTTTTTTTTTTTTTTTTCCCTGGAGTTTTCCAGTTGTCTAAGGTTTCTCATATCTTCTAAAGTTCAAAATGATGAAAATTTGACTATATAAAGAATAGAAATTTACCAAAAATATCCTTCTTCTTAGCATCTCAAAGCACTTGATGCAAAGCTGAAACATTTCCACAAATTCTTATACTTGTTCTCATATTGTTATATTCTTTTTGAGAACCAGATTCAGCTTTTTAATCCTCCAACTTTTTGCTGCATCCTTCATTTCTGCAGCGACACCCTACTTAGGTAGCTTTCCACTTATAGCAAAAGAGCCCACACTTCTGTGCTCTGCATCAGCCTCACTCAAGAGGAGATGTTAATAAATACAAGGGTAAAATAATACTCTCTCTCTTTCATTTTAGAGTCTTTTTAATTTGTGTTGATCAACTTACATTCCAGAATGTTAAGAATATTGGGAAAAGTAGACTGATGTGACCTTTGAAACTATATTAAACTGAATAAAAAGGTCCTATTTTGTCACAATAAGTAAATTTCAAGCTGCTGAGTGTTTTAACTTTTGGTAGAGAGGCAGATGAGGGCTTTGTACCTTTTCAGAGTTCAGCTGTCAGCGAGGTGATGGAAAGCCACTTGTCTTCTACACTGCATCTGACTCGAAGAATGACCTATGGATAAAAATAATTTAATTATACTTTCCTACTCCTGACAAAGCTGCAGTTGGTAACAGTGATGCCTGTTGCTCCCAGCTGCAATCGGGTGTTCTCTGATGCTGAACAATGACATGTTATATCTTAAAGATGCTGGAAATGGGACTCGCAGGCCACAGACTTCGGAAACTTGCTGAGAACTCTTGAATGTCTTCATTTTTGTCACAATTCTTGACACCAGCTGCCTTTGAGATGCCTGTCTGTTATACTAAATGCCAAGACAGCTTCTTTATTGCTTCTTTTAGGGCTTCAACTTGGATTCACAGAAAAATACACTCAAAATCAGTAATGATTTTTGAAATGTCTGAATCTTTGCAAAGCATTTGGAGCTCATTAACAGAAAAGCACTAGAAGCAACTGACAAAGTATTAGGAAACAGTATTGTGTAAAATACAAAGCATTTGACTAGGGTAGAGACTCTAGCTGTGCCATTCACTTGGTATATGTTCTCAGTCACCTTTCTTTTTGTTACCTACTGTACAAAATAGAAACTTTTCAACCCTTCAGGGTCTAAGAAATTATATTTTATTTCACATTTAAGACTAGTAACAGGGACATCCAATGGACTTCAGTGACTTTTGACCAACTTATACTTGACTAGAATCTGGGGGCATCTGTGACCCTAGATGTTAAAAGGCCATCCACAGTGAGTAGATCGTGTTGTATTCATTATGTCAAAGATGGAGGTTCACACTGTTCACAGAGTCCAATGTCAGATTTGTTGCATATGGAAGGATATGTTTAGTTGTGTAATTCACTTACATGTATCCAGCCCCTTCCCTACAAAAGCAACCTATTGCTAATATAGGAAACCTCTATCCTCTATGCTTTTCATGTGCTTTTTCAGTTATGTACTGTGAAATCATGTAATATTTGCTGTCTGGCAGGCCTATTATGGATGACCAGTCTCTGAATTGGTGCCAGGTCTCTAGATTCCAAAAAAACCTTTTCCTTAAGATGGCACTGCTTAGCTAAGGAGCGTACGTAGCCATGCTATGGCTAATTTTCACAGCAGGACTTCTCCATTGCCCTTGCTTCAGTTATGCTGCTAAATGAGGAGAACCATAGCTCTTCTACAGTCCTATGGCATGATTCCATTCAAAAATTTTTGTTTGTTTGTTTTGCATAGGCTTTCATCCTATGTTTTGTAGTGTTTCATTTTGCTTTCATTTGCGATGGATCTGTTTTTATATTTTTATATATTACACGGTTCAAAAAAGAACACACTTGGCATATTCTGTGGTTCTATATATGTACCCACTGCTTTCTGGATGCTTTTTGGATGCGTCCCAGTCAAAGTTATGATGTAATATTTGGGTTTGATTTGTTTGCTTGGTTTGTTTATGAAACTTTACATCATATATGAATAAAACTATTTAAAAGGTATTGCAGCTATGAATCAGGAAATATTTTGTTCATAATGATGCTGCGAATTTCTCTGAAATGCCTCACTGATAAATTTTATTTTTTTATTTTTTTGTGAAGCCATCAGGTTTTGTTTCTTTTTGAAAAAATGCTCATCAAAACAAAAGCTTCATTTTCCCATTAATGATTGTTTACATTGGGGTTTATATACTGTAGAATTACTATCTTTAGCCTAGTAGAAATTTTCTTATAAACAACAAGTGTCTGTAAGTATGTTTAGGTATAAATTTAGCTAAAACACATTTAAATATATATACTTTTTCTTTTAACAAATAGCTCTGTATTTCTTGAGATAAGGAGCTGCTTTTGCCAAGGGACTGTTTTTTGCAACTTGTAAAAGTCATTACTCTATTGGCTTCAGTAAGATGGCCAAGTGCAACATGCAGAATTGCTGTTCTGTGGAAATGCATTTATTTTTCCAAGAGGTGATTGTGGCTCCCAGAATAGCTGCAGTATGACTGTGTAGGAAATTTTAGATTTGCCAGTCTTGGCACTATCCTTTAAACAATTTGTTTCCTCCTGCACATTACCTCAATAGTATCTTTAAAAATAATATATCTTATGCAGTCACAAGGGTGGTTGGAGCCATTCTTGTTTCATGGTGAACATCTTTTCAGTGAAATAAGCTGCTCTGCACTCTATGTTGTATGCAAGCTTTCATTTACATTTGTTATCACTTCCCTGGATTAGTCAGTGGATATTATAACAGAAAGTAAGAAATGAGGTCTTTATTTTCTCCAGTACTTGGGGGAAGGGAGGAACAACAGGAAATTAAAGCTTAATGTGTATTTTTACTTCTCTTTTAGTACTAATATTATTAATATAGTGGGTAGTGCAAATTGGGCTTGGTTGCTTTTATACTAATACTTTCAGTGTATGTTTTCAGCCAGAAAGACACTGACAGGTATAGAGTATTGGTAGAAGTTTCGTCTGAAAATGAGGGGAAAATCTCAAAGCATTTGTTGGTAACTTGGAGAAAAAAACATGTTACAGGCACATTGCATCACAACTGAAGCATCAGAAATGCAGAGAAGGCAGAAGGAAAGCTAATGCAAACAAGCTGAAGTACAGAAGGGTGTACCTGAGGCGTGTCAGCAATTAGTGCTGCCCCTCCTTGCAGCTCTGATTAAGGTTGTGTTCATGCGTGTGAATCCTGACTAATTCACACTTTTTATTAAAGACGTGTTGTACGGTTGTTGTTTTTTACCTTCCTACAGAATGCTCTCATTAAACATTTCCCTCTGTGGGCCTCTTGTGTTGGCTGTCTCCTGGTAAGATGCTCATCTTCGAAAAGTTACTGCATCCTTCATGCCTCATGGGACTGAAGCCAAGGTGCCCTCTGAAGATGATATATCCCTTTTCCTGTCAGGGGACAAAAAGGGAAGATGAAAAATAGATTAAAAGAAGCAGTGGCTGTCTTCAGGAAGACCCTTGCTAGGGTCCCTTCAAGAGCCCTACTTACCAGGACTTTACCAAGGGTGAATGTTTTAAGTTGGAGACCAGCAGGGCAGGAGGAGTTGTCTGCACTGTCCTCTTCAGGTGCAGCCTGCTTGAGAGGTTTTGGTGCTTTTCTGCATTATAAGGAGTCTGTAAGCTGCTCTGACACAATCAGCTGGGACAGGGTGAGCGGGATGCCGTGTGCTGCCTTCTGCAAGGTCTTGTTTCAGAAAAGCATTTTATCTCACGGTCTGCTTAAGCCACTGTTCTTCTCAGAAATAAAGTCATTGGCCTAACGTTACTCTCAGAAAATGACTTCTGGTCCTGAAGGATTACCTCCTGCATTTGGGAAGAAGATTTGTGATTGAGATACCGCAAAATTTAAGTTGCTGCTTTATGGATGAGTTGGTGTGTACATTTGTTTGTGGATGGCCTTTGTAATGCCAAATAAAGATAGTCAAGTCTTCAAGTGTACATAAACCCAAATGCTTTCTGCGTTTCTTTCTTTCTAGTTTTAATGCTGTGTTGTCTAATATAGTGAGTGAGTTATGGTAATTAGAAATAGAAAAACCCTTTAAAAGAATCCTGAAGGCCTGACTTATTTTTATATCAATAAAGCTTCTGTAATTTCTTGGCTGTCTTATAGCTTCAGAGAAAATTCAGAATACCAGCAGAGTAAGTGTAGTGTGGGAGGGGTTCAGCTGAAGCATAAATTAACTGTATTTCATTTCCCCTTAATAAAGAATTTCAGTTTTTCCACAGCTAACTGTATAATCAATTTGCTCCCCTGCTGGCTTGCTAACTTGCTGTTGGCTTTGCTTCAATAATATCAAGCCTGTAATGAGGGAAATGGGAGGCTCTAATCACACTGAGGAGAAATAAGCTACTGTGATATAACGTGGAGTTTAGCTGTGCAGAATTTTGCTGCCTCTTTTATCACTGAAGAGCTCAAATATGTTTCCCCCCGTGCTCGCCTTACTTTGCAGACTAAAAAACAGTGTACTCCTCCAGACTCATTAATCATATTTCACTGATTGGATGACATTAAATACTTAAATCCTATTCAGTTTTCAGCAGCCTTGAGCTTGCTCATTCTTCTCGGTAAAGTTTTATCTTTAACTGTACTCCATAGCCGGGGTACATTGCAGCCACATTTTTCTGCATTAGTAAATGTGACATAATTTTGTTTCTTTCTGCCGTAAAATCCTTACTCAAAGCATACTTTAATTGTAACATTATTGTACCACAAGTCTGGGAGAGATTATAGAGGGGAAAAAAAATACAGTATAATAACTGCTGAGTTTGTTTTTCCTGCCTTCACCATGCCTAGAAATTATACCCTGTGTTATGGGTTTGTTCAGTTACTCACTTGCAATTCCACATTTTTTCCAACACTTTGGATATACAAGACACAAGTTAAACATACAAGATAAACAAAGATTATCTTTAGTCACAGTATCGCCAGACAAAAGGCTCTTCTGAGCTCACAGTCCCCACCCCTACATTTCTATTTCTGCTCTTCATTCTAAATACTCTATTTCCAGTTGCAGATAATATGCCTGGCAGAACTGTGCAAAAAAGAAAAGTCTTTGTGTCAAATTTAATGCACGAGATTTTGTGTTGTTGTTTGTCTTCAGTATATGGGGGGAATGACTTGCTTAGGATATTTCATAAATAAATATATAAATAAATATATATATATCCTGTCAGTGTGGGGGGGGAATAGCTGGGGGGAGGAGATGGGGTTAAAGTTCAATTTTAGTTTTCAGGCGTCATTTGGTCTCATTTTGAATTGTGGCCATGTGATCAGGCAGCATTCAGTGCAATGAGAGGCAGCGTGGGGGAGGCTGAACCAGTGTCAGAAAAGCTTAGAAAAGAAGTAAAGATCATGAGTTAAAGTCAGATTTTATTTAGTTTTCTGCTTTCTTTTTCTGATTATGAATATAAAATTACAGTTTATAAACAAGTTCTTGTTGCTTCCCATGATGTTTTGGAATCTCCTGTGTTCAGAATCCTGATTAAAAAAATAACTTTTTTATTGCACACCAGCAAAATAAAGGTCAACGTTGCTGCAGAGATAACTGAGTATTTTCTATGTCATTGAACAGTGCATGATAAAGTCATCATTCCTAAATATGTGCCCTGGTTGTGATAAAAGTATAAAGAACAAAGTGATGTAAGTGTACACAATTAGGAAAAAAATTTGCTTTGATTTATAAACAGTGGAGCTTGCCACTGATTTTATCGATGCAGTATATATAACAGTGCACAAGGTGGTCATTTTGTGAGAGGAAAAGGATCAGAGCTAATCACTTCTGTGCATGTGTGATTTTCGACAGCTGCCGTACTTTGGGTACATTCATGGGGGTATTTGAATGTATGGGTGCATGTTCAGATATCAGGATGCTGCAGGTAGGTGGAGTGCCTCCCTGCCTTCTTACTGCTTCAGAGTCAGAAGACCATGCTGTTGCCCATGGTGCCAAAACTGTGGTTATTCTACTGCTGTATTTGGGCCATAACCATTAAATACAGCTCAAAATTACAACACAGAAGAAATCCTGATGGCTGCAGACTGGCAGGGGGAAGTCCTAGAGGTGCCATCCAGCAGTGAGCAGCAGCTGAAGGTGAAGTTGTTGGAATGAGCCAAGTAAATGTGCTGATTTTGAATATCACTGACAACAGCCAGAGGAAGAGTTTACAAGGAGTGAAAGATGCTGGATGTGTGATGCCGAATCTTCTCTGATATCGCTTTGTGTGCAGGCTGGATAGAGCACACGCAGTCACAGCTTTACTTTGTTCTGTAGTTGGAGACAAAGATTTACAGGGCATGCAAGGCTTTCAGTCTTGGATCAAAAGACAGAGGCATTGCCTTTTGATTAATTCTTATGATCCATGGTTTTCAAATCTGAGTGCATAAAATTAAGAATGAGAAGCATGCTGTTTTGTTTTTAGCACTTCAGAGAGAAAAAAGAATCAGTTACTGATGAAGTTCTGTATTTCTTACGTATAAAGAAGGCTGGCTCATTTTATGTCATGACTACAAAGTTTCAGAGAATAACAGAAGCAGCAATTACTTTTGTAAGGAAAAACTGCACACAGATCCTACTAAGACTTTACCAGTTGATGTTCTAATATTTATTACAAACCAGGCCAGAAATTATCAGTGATCAAGGAAGTTGTCAGTAGCATCCTTTACTTTAAGCACTGGTTGAAAGAGAAGAGATGGAAAGCCTTGAAATAAAGATAGGGACAGTACAATTTAAAGGAAGCTTTTGTGGGATGAGGAAGTACCAAAGCCTACTGGAAGCAGTGCTCTCTGTTAAACAGTGAAGTTTGTGGCTTTCTACTTCAGATGATTTAACCTAATTTGAGTATCAGCTTTTGGACTGACACATTTTTAAAATGTTGGTCAGAATTCTTGTGAAATATGCAGATAATGAGTTCCTCAGTCCTTGTGATGAATACGGTTCCTGAAATAATTTGAGAATTATTGAGAGCACATATTTCTGAAAGGCAGCTGCATGTCTTCTTCTTTCAGACCTGGACTCTGTTGTTGTGACTGATGAAGATATCATGTGGCAGGAGGCTTTTGCAAAATGAAGCCCTTCTCACTGGGACCAGCACAGAGAACCACAACTCATTTCTAATTTACTACTGTTATTCTACAAGAGGCTTTGAATTGCTTCTGGCCAGAATGAATTGACTCAATCAAGAAATGTTCCCATTGCCAAGCCCCTTCTCCATTTTCCAGAATTGTGTTTTATTTAATGTTTCCAAACATTCACTCTCTTAACATTTTTGAAGGGGAAATTCAAAACTTGTTGACATGCTTTCCTTGCAACCTTTTTTTTTTTCTTTTTCTACCCTTCATTCCAGTTCATTCCAATCTATGCCAGTGTGCTGCTGTCTTCTGGGAGTGAGAATTGAACCAGATTTAGCTAGGGAAAGTAGCTTTTGCTGCTCTATTAGAAGACAAACTCCACAGCAGCACCCTGAATTTCACATACTTTTATGTGATGCTATATCAAATTGTGAAGTCTTCTCCAAACTGCTGCCTACTGTCACCAAAAGGGGTGCCCCGGTATGACTGCCTTCACCAGCTTTTAGTCTCCCCTTACAGGACTTTGCCTGTGTTCTCCCTGCAATAATTTGCAAAGATTGATATTGCATTTTCTTTGAGTGTTTTTGTCCTCTCCCCCCTCCCCCCCCCCACACTATCTCTGTTCCTTATAATATCAGAACCTCCTATTTTAGTATTACCTGATATGATTAACATGTTCTGCAGTTTTATTAATTAAGATACTAAAGGAGATTAAACCAATTACATAAACCTCCTGAAGCTTAGAGAGAACTAAATAAACTCAAATGATCACTGCTTACCTTTCTGATTTTAAAAGATAGCTTTAGATGACTTCCAAGCCCTGCAAAGCAGTTTGAAGTCATTCTTTAAGGAAGACTAAGAAGATACATTACTGACCTTCATGCAAATCTGCTATTGCAGGAAGACAACTTGTTTAGGCACTACAGCTGTTCCTTCCATTTTTGAAACATTTTAAATGAGATTGTATCATCAATTTTGTTTAAGTAATTTCTTTCGTGTTTATTAGGCCTCTTGCTATATCTTATTCAGAAAAAAAAAATCATTTTCTCTTCTGATCTGATACCTTGCAAGGAAAATCAAATCATCTAAGCATTTCCTGTGTGAGGTTACTCACAACGAGTATCACAAAGGTACTTTAAGGGGCAAAAGTTCTTCAGAATGCACTTCAGTTATTCCTGATTTTTAGTTTAGAAAATAGGCATCCACATGACTACAGAGCCAGACTGAGGGCTATAAAATCTGCTTGATGCAAGGTCAAGGGAAAAGGAAGATTCCCAAAAATAGGGTCTTATATATGTTTTTTTGTTTTGTTTTGTTTTGTTTTTGGTTTTTGTGTGTGTGTGTGTGTGTGTGTGTGCGTGTGTGTTTGTTTGTTTGCTTGTTTGTTTTGTCTGACCTTAACTTTCTCCAGTATATATTTATGTACCATTGAGTACTTGTAACTTACTTTTTTATCTCTCTCTCTTTTTCTTTTTTTATTTTATTTTTTTCCTTCTGGAAAATAGCCTTGAAATTATTTTTTGTTTGTTTGTTGTTTCGATTTGGTTTGGTTTGGGTTTTATGTTATTTTATCATCATGCTTGAAGTATTTTCTTATTGTGGCTTTCCTATACTACCAGGTACTTTTAAAGCTTCTCAAAGGATTACCTACACTTTTCTGGCTGAAAAATAAAGAGCTTTGTCATGGTAGCAATAAAAGTATAACATTTAGCACTTTCTAGTTTTATAGTGTTCTAGAGAAATTAAAACACCACTACACCCTGTGATTTTAGTATGAATAACACCATGTTATTGCAGTAATGTGGCAAGACAGAACTTCCTCAGTGTTACACAGAGATATAGTTAGATTGTTGGATTTATATATGTTGGGCATTTCTGGTGTTTAGTTTGGTACTTTCCTGAAACAGTTAATACTTTTGACACTGTTTGTCTTGTCAGTAGTTATTCTGCCAATTGATGCACTGGGGAGGTTGTTTCTCATTTTCATATATAAGTTGGATATTTTTCTTCAGAACTTTATCAGACAGGATGCTGCATTTTAGTTTTTATTTTGAGGATGTGTGACCTATCTGTTAATAGTCATTTTTGGACATTGTGCCGTATTCTGTGTTTGCTCAAAATTTTCACTGGAGTCAGACAGAATATGCATCAGACTTTGTGAGGTTATCTATTTCCTGAAGGTACTTTCAGGCCAGTTTTATCAGATTGCCAGTTATTCTATGTGCCCCAGTTTTTGTGGAAATATTGGAGGGGACCTGATTTTCAGAAGGCATTGAGGACAGCAGAACAGACCACATTATCTATCATCAACTATCCTGCAATTACTGGCTTTTAAATCTTGGACATTACTAGATTCATTTCCCTAGATCATACTCTGTACTTTGCATATAATCTATCATAAAAATAGTAAGCATTTTTTCTTGCTATATAGTTGCCGTAGAAAGATCTAATTTAAGGATTTTCAACTGATTTATAATTCCTTTGTTTTACTGAATTTATAACAATTTCAACTGCATTAAAAATATGTAGACATCAGTTTTAAATCCCTCAAATGATTTTCTTTTCTGTTTATCATCTATTATTTTCCACTTTGTTTTTATGATTTCCTTGGTATTCCTGTGGAGAAACCAGAGTTGTTATGGTCCCAGTCTGTTTCCTCTTACATTCACTTGCTCAGATCAACTTTTTTTTTTTTTTTTTTCATAAGAAATCAAAATACTTTCACTAATCTCCTAAAGAGAACTTTCGGAAGAGCGTGGGAGTCTTAG
>CM021766.1:124025843-124042081 GCA_011076525.1 Nettapus auritus | reverse complement strand
ATATATTCGTGGGGGTGGGGGGTGGTTTGGTTTTTGAAAAGTATTTAAAGTAGGTACAATTCTTTATTTGACTTTCATCCTTGGAGAAATGGTTTCTTAATAAATTTCTACTGAAATGAAACACACATATAAAAAATTTTTGCTTAGGAAAAATAAAGATCTGTTTTGTGTCTCCAGATATATTGTAGTATTTTAGTGAAGTGCTTGGAGAACTATTTTTTGTTTCTTGATGTAAGTTAACCCATGCTTAGATGTTTTTCATTTTGTGTTTTCTTTTTCCTTTTTTTTTTTTTTCCCTCCATCATTTTGTCCATCTTGAAGGATATCTCAGCTTTCCATGTGAAGTTTTTATATTCCTTCCCCAACTAACATAAGAAAAATGTGTTGTTTACTTTAAAAGATTTCAAAGTCTGGACAAGTTAAGATAGGGAGACACAAATCTGTTTGCATGACAATATTATACTACAGGCTTGTATATTCTTTTCTTCATCAAAAATGGGATTATGGCACAAGTATACAGGATTTCTTATCTATATAATTTGATGGCAGGAAATATTAAAATAAACTATAAACTCAATTTGCAGCTTGTCTTAGAGAGGAAATTGGGATATGACCGGGTAAAATACAGATTGCAGCCTAGCATCAAACAATGTGGATTTGCAGAAATAGAATGATTACATAACGTTCTCTGTCATTTTCTTTCAGTAACATTGAAAAAAATTATCTTACCATTTATCCTAGTTAGGTTCCTGAACAAACCTACATAAACACAAATTTTTGTATTTTGTAATAAAACTGAAGAGATTTAACTATATTCTTAGTGAAATGTCTATGTCTTAATCCATGTAATCAAATTAATTAAGAAATTGAAGTTTAGAGAAAACAGCTATTACTTTGTGGAAAACTCACTCCTACAAACAGGATTATTTTGTTAATTTTTTTTTTTTTTTTTTTTTTTTTTTTTTAGAACATTGAAGGCCTAATTTTTAAAGGTGCTGCACCTCTTCTAATTAGCTTGTCGGTGAATTAATTGCCTATGGAAGCTATTCTGTTAAGATATCAGGAAATTACAAATTGGGTTTTGCAGCTGCAGGTCCCATTCTACTGCCTGGGGCCTGGCAGCAGCAGACCTGCTTCCCTCAGGCTTGCTTTGGGCCTGCTCTCTTTTTGTACGAAAAGTCAAAATGGGGCCTCTTGGTGCTGACTACCAGCGTGTTCCTCCTGGGCGTGCTGCCTGTTATCTGAAGCTGTCTGGCTCCCAATAAACTGTGCTGCCCATGGGAAGTGTTTTTTTTTGTTGTTGTTCTTTTGTTGCCATCAGCTGGGGTGTTTTATTTCCTTTTTCCTCACACCTGTTTGATGCCCAAGAAAATTTCCATGGAAGAATGTCTTTTGCAAAAATACTCAGAGTTTTTGTTATTTTGGGGTTGTTCCTTCACTGTACTGTTGCTTTCAAATGTCAGTAGAGCACAAGTTGTTATTTTTGGGTAGTTTCTGGTTGGAGGCTGTGGGCTGGCCCTGGTAAATTCTGTGGGACTGTACAGCACAGACCGGGGCTCAGCAGCACCAGAGACCCCCCAGGCTTCCTTTCCCGGTTGTCTTGGGAAGCCTACTCCTCATCCTGACCACTTTTGCTTAAGCTGGGAAAGAAACAAACTTCTCTGTGGAAAAGGGATGCTTTTTCTTTCTTTTTTTTTTTTTTTTTTTTTTTTTTTTTTTTTTTTTTTTTTTTTTTCTTCTTCTTTCTTAACACTCTCAATTAAATAGGAAACAGAGAGCAAGAGAAGATCAGATGCAGGCAAAAAGAGCATCTGGGGCAAAGGGCTATGTGCAGAAGGCACGTGCTGCTAGAAACCACGCAGATCTCCTGCTGCAAACCTAAGAGGTGTCAGCTTGTGCCTCTCCTGACCCCCTCACCCCAGTGGTAAATGAGATCTTGCTATTCTGGCTGAGCAGTCCAAAGCAGTCAATTTGCTCTCTGGAAGTCAAGTGTCTGCATTGTTTTTGTTCACCATTAAAATTGCACTGGGAATTATAATTTATGTCCACTTTGAATATTTGTTTTACATCATATTTTTCTTCACAAATTTGAAAAATCCTTTTCCTCAGTAGCTACAGATGTGCCTGACTTACACCTGTGTTGGGAACCCCCCAGTGTGAGGGCATTTGGACATGAGGGCAGGTCCTAATTTCTGTTGTACAAAATGTACCAAGAAACTATCAAATAGTACAGATGTAACAGGTTTTTAAATAAAGTTGAAATCTTAGTCTGTTTACAGAGTTTTAAGCCTTCAGTTTGGAGCTGACATATTACAAGCTGTTTGGTCTCCATTACTTTGCTTGGAGAAGCGTTTTCTCTAGTGTATTATTTATATTTAAAGCCAGCAAAAAGTAGCAGTATCAATGGGAACAGCTTGCAATGCAGAAAGAGGAATGATATCAGCTGGAAAAAGCACAGGGTATAGCCAGGGAAATGTTGTCTGTGGTCTTGTTTTAACAGTTTATGACTCTTCTTGCTTTATATAATTGATGTTTGCAGATCCATCCCTATGAATGAGGAAAGGAGAACATAAGGCATTCTTATAAAAAGGAGCTGACGTGGTGTTTTGATGCAGATTTCTACCCACCTGTGTGTGAACCAGTTACACCAGAACTACAATGTTCTTTTTTTTTTTTTTTTTTTTTTTTTTTTTTTTTTTTTCCCTAAGTGATAGCTGTGATTTGAGGTAGGGCGAGGTCCCTTTCTGCTTGCATTTAGAATAATGCTTGTATTTACAAAACACAATATAGAGTTAAATCTTCAGAATATTGTCTCTCCTAGTATCTTTTTTTTTTTTTTTCTTTTTTTTCTTTAAATCATGCAATATTTCAATGTAGATTCTATCCTTCTTGCAGTCTGCACAGTATCTTCTAATGTATTTTGTATTGGAATTATTTGAGCTACGTCAACAAGGTATGTCACTGAAGGAACATACAAACTTTGGGATGTCATTGCTGCAGGTAAAGAGATATTTCCATGCCTTTACTATTCAGGAACTTCATTTATTTTTAGCAAGAAACCTTTTCACTTGCTATGAAGTAGAAATTCATTCATGATTTGGTTATAGATTAAGGGATATCTAGTATATGCATTTCCTTGTTTAAGGAACAACCTGAATTTCAGTTTCACCTCTATTTGCATTTAATTTCCAGAACTTGTTACTCCATTCACCAAACTGGCATTTTGCATGTAAAGAGGAGAAATTATCTCTTGAAAGTATTCTTGTTTATTAGAATTTTATCTTCACAGAAGTATGCATAGCTTTATCTTTTCCTCATTTAGTTTCTATTACTTTGACTTCAGCATGTTCAATTCCAATGACTACAAATAATTAGAGCTTGTGATTTTATAGATGACATTTTAAGTCTACAATTTGTATATAGGCACATCTCTAGATATAATGCATTATATTACAACTAATTAATATAAGTTTTAAAAACATTTCTGAGTTGTGGTGGTCAGATGGAATTCCAAGTTCTTAAATAGTCTCCTTCTGGGGGGGGAAGTGTTAATTGGGAATTATTCTTGAATTACTTCTTCATTCCACTGCTTTGGGTTTGCAGGCTTACTTGATTTTCTTGTTTGAGGCATGTGAATTAGGAAGGTTTATTTGAAGTAGGCAAGTCTAATACTCCTTGCTCATGCTGTCCGTGGTATCCTCAGTTGTCACTGACTTTTTCTACTATTAGACAGATTAGTGGGAAAGTACTTAGGAAATAAGCTGAACACTGAAATATAAGAATGGTGACTACAGGCTGTATCAAGGACTGTTTACATTTGTCTGTTCTCATATAACAATCAAGCTGCAATTTATTTCTAAACAGTTGCATAGGCTACCTGGCCTTTAAACAGAAATGTATGACTTCTCTAACCAACATATTTTCTTGTTCTACAAAAATTTGTGAGTATTTACATCAAGGTATCAGTGAAGTGCTAAGAAACAGACACTGAGGAATTTAATACAATTTAACATAAGGAATCAAACAGAACTTATAAATAATATAAGGAGCAACTCTTCCATAGAAAAGGGATAGAAAATATTTAATAGGGTATATGTAATATTTTACTCAGTTCTTATAGGTAGTTCATAAACTAAGATGTATTTTGTCATAAAACTGCTTGCATGTAAGACAGTACGGAAAACTGTGTGCTCTGTATTTATCAACAAGTATATAAAAAACTAAATGTTATATTTGCAAATACTGATGCAATCAAATCCATACACAAGTTATACACAATGCTTTCCCTGAATAGTACTCATTCAATGTATCACAATACAAGGTTACTTCTTTAACACTGTTGTTAAAGAAAAATGAAAGATTTTATCAAAGCAGCAGGGGATATGATTTAAGGAATTTCTGAAAAAGCTTTTTCTATTTCAGAAATGTTTCCCTCAAAATTAGAAGTATTGTATAAATGCCGAAGTGTTGGATGGATTTGTTTCTTTCATTGATGCCTTTCATGTTAACAAAAAAAGAAAGATTAGAAGGATCTACAAAAACAAGCATGAAGAAAATGGTCTTTAAATATATATATATAGGTAGCAAGTTCAACTGAAGGCATGTTTGCAAGGCATGTTGTATTGTGCATGATTCTCTCTTGTAAAAACTAGCAAGAACCAGGCTCAACAGCTTTACACAAACACATTTCAATTTCTAGCTCCGAATAGCTTAAATAGACTCCCGATTAGCAAGGTACTTAAGCATGCAAGTAGTCTCAGTGAGTATCCCCGGTAAAGCTAAATATATTTGCCAAATCACTTACCTAAGGGTGTCTCCTGAATTTTTTGAATTGTTGCATTGTTTACCCTGCTCTAGTTTCTCCCAAGAGTGACTCAACAACAGTTAAACAGCTGGTATAGTATGACATCTCTCTATCATACCAAAACCTGTACTTGGCCAAGTTTTCATTGTTCCTTTTAGCTTTGGTTTCTAGGGTAGGGATGGGGTTTGTAGGTTATTTTTATTGTTATTATTACTATTGCTATAAATAATAATAATAATACTTTTTTTTTTTTTTTCCTTTTCTTCAATCCACCCATTTCTTATCTTGTATTTAGCTTGTAATGTTTAGTCAGGTAAGAACTGTTTGCAATAAATTCGTACAGTCCTTTGCAAAATGGGATCCCATTCAACATCTGAATCTCCCAATCCCTACAACAGCACAAGTTTAGTTCCCAGTTTTAACTAATAGTTAATTGAGTGTGGCTTGTTAAAATAAAATAAAATACCTGACCAAATGTGACTGTCTCAGTTTCATAAACATAAATAGAATTTTTCTCCTGCATTGAAGTTTTTTTTTTTTTTTTTTTTTTTTTTTCCTACGAATTACACTGCTACGTAAGGCTCTCATAAGACAATACCGAGACTTTTTTGTAGTTAAAAGTAAAGAATGAATCTCTGATATCCTTGATGCCAATCTGTAGAAATACTACCAAAAGAGAAACTAATGCATGTGCACTTGTCTTTGAAAAATTCAGGAAGATTCAGTATGGACAAACCATACCAGCATTATTTGCTTATTATTCTTTGATTTAGAGTTTGGATTTTGCTGCAAAGTACAGGCCGTTGTAATCTAAAAGCCCTTCTTATGTTTTCCTTTAAGATATTTTCAAAAATAACTTGGTGAGGTCTTCTGTTGGAGTGCTATCTATCAATATAACCTCCATAATAATGTATTAAACTGCATTTTTAAATTCAGGTGTCTAGGATGATAGGTCTGATCTCTGAATAAGAGTGAGCAATGCCATGTTCTCAGGGACTGGGACAGAACAAAAGCATCCAGGGATTTGCAAAAAGACATACAGCCTGCATGGCCAATGGAGTAATACTTCCAGCACCAGTAAGGTCTCAAACCAAGTGGGATGTTCACTGTCAAGAAACGTGTCTTCTCTGCACCAACTGGAGAAAGTCCATAGGACTGCACCTTGAATACCCAGGGACCCACAGAAATGAGAGCTGGAAGGAGCTGGGATTCTCAGCCTAGAAAAAAGACACAGAAACAAACACAGCAGCAGTTCTGCATACAGGTGAGAACCGGTATGTAAAGAGACGTGGAAAAAACATCTCATCTCCATACCTATGGTAGATATGAGGAGAAGATAGAGTCTTAAAAGGCATCAGGAGAAACCAAGTCAAAGCTTTAGAAAAACTAGTTGTGTGGAGCAGAGTAATGCAGTAGCTGGGAGACTGTGATGTCTTCATCACAGGTCATCAAGAACAGGTTAGACCAATGTCTTAGCAGTGAGATGGGTGTTGATAGTCCTTCTTTAAAGGAGGGGGTGGACACAGATGACCTCTTGACCTCTTTCTGCCTCATGATCTTGTTGTTTCTCTTTTTTCTCTTTTTTTTTTTTTTCTGGATACAGGGTATATATTTAACCCAACAGGCTGCATTTAAACTAAGAGGGAATATAATAGTTTTCTATATAGAAATAAAATTCCTCCTCATACTTTGGTACTCTCTGATGTAAAAGAATGAACACATTTGGTTCAGCTCAGTCTCTTTTTTTTTTTTTTTTTTTTTTCCCTTTGGTAAGCATAAGGCCAAAGCAGTTGAATGTACTTAGAGTGTACTAAGGACAATTGGTTTTGGAAGCCTGCATCCCAGAAAGCACAGCAAATGTAACCGTCTCATCAAATGTGCTTTAATTCTCCACTGCAGGGTCTTTCTCAATTATAAGAATCAAAATGCAGAGTGGAAAGCTTAGGATGTAGCTGATTTTCTGAAAGGGACAGCATGGAAAGGACAGCAAAAGATGGGAGAGAGTTTTATGCCACTTGTCCTCCTAATGTAAGGGCTCCAGTGGCTCTTGCAAAACATTTGTTGATTTAAACAGTGCAAGCAGAACTATTGATAGAGTCCATTAACTTAGCTGTCAGATTGGAGTCACTAAACAATTGTAAGGTTGAGTTGGTTAAGTTACATGTAAGTATGCGCATTGTTACAAATTGTGCTTTTCTATTTATTTTTTTTTTCAGTGCATTTGAATCATCTTTCAAGCATCTAATCAAGCATGAATTACCTTACTGCAGGTACAAGCAGTAAGTTATTAATCTATTTATCTTAGGTCTTTTTTCTCTTTTTAATTCCTTTTTATGAAACAGTTTAAGGTTCTTTTTTTTTTTTTTTTTTTTTTTTTTTCCTTATATTATGATAATTAATAAAATATATTTGAGAACTTAACAGGGAATAATCTTCCACCTTCAGTTTTGCCTTTGCTAATCTTGCTGTTTCTTGATGGACCCTATTTAAGAGGTACCTAACTGCCACATGTAATAACAACAAAAGCAATACCTCTAACTACAAAAACAAACAGATGTGAGCATGTACTATAGTAGTGTACCAAATTCAGAAATGTGAACTATCTTATACTGATCAAGAGCTGCCTATCTGAATGCACAGGAAGGCTAGAGCAATAGCTCTGAGTTTCTGTGAGATGTTAATTCTGATGACCAGTGATTATTTAAAAGCCAACCCTGTTACCTTTTCTTCCTGATACAAGAAAGCAGAAGGAAAATCATAGAACTGTTTGTTATACTCTGAGCAATGTGTCATCTTCACCCTACAGGTGGAGGAATTATGTGATAGTATTATCTGCTCCTAAAACCTGTAAGAGGAGGAAGCCAGTTCAAGAAGACCACCAGAGCTGTCAGGCACACAAAAGTCAGTAAATTCAAAGAGCTGCCCGGGGAAGGAAAGGAAGGATGTCCAAAACCAATCACAGAAATCTTCAACTTGTTGGTCTGCACTCTCTGTCTCACTCTTCAGGAATGACTGTTTCCCATCCCTGATGCCTTCATCTGATGAGTCAGATGAGGTTGATGCTAACCAGCTTTCAAGAGGGCAAGCCATTAGGATGAAATGAAGGTAGTCTCAGGAAATGGGATTACATACTGCTATGTAGTATGAAAAAGTCAGGGACATATTTTTCCCCCCTAATTTTTTGTTAGATGAAAACCTTTCCATGCAAAAACTTGGTTATTCTGGAGTTTAGGGTTGGAAATCAAACTAGGAGTCGAGCTAGAGAGTTGTGCCAGGCTCCTTATATTTCCTTCTTTATACTTTCTGGACTTTATTTCAGTTAAATGTTTGTAAGATCAAACTTCCATGCTATCTGTAAATCAAAATGCTATTTGTGGCCTCAAGTTTGGAAAGCCATTTAACTGGTTCTGTGACTAAATCACTGTCATCTCCATCTTGATTTAACCTCTTTCATAATGGCATTAAGAACTGCAGTACAGAGAGGCAGATCTTAAGTCTGCTGCATGAAATGTGCTACTTGTACAGACATGTTGAGTTTTTGCCAGTTAAAAACATGCTTCACCACCCCTCTGTTTTTTTTGTTTTTTTTTTTTTTTATGTCTTCTGCACTCTAATTACATGAGCTAGTAAAACTTACATGTGTACATATCCCTAGGTTTACATGGTAAGTGACCAGTGGAGAACATAGTTACCTTAGAATAAGTTTTCTGAGGACATCCAAAACAGAGCAAACAAAGGGTGTCTTTAGGGGTTTGTTAAAGCGTTCAAGTCACCTCACTGATGTTTGGGTGTCTTTTAAGAAGTTTAAGTTCTGCCTTTGCTCAGCAATATATTTTATTATCAAATTCTTGTGAAAGTAGGAAATTGTATATATTAAAGCACAGGAAATCAAGGGAGGAAGGTGGTGTTACACAATTCTAAATAAAGGATAAATTAACATGTTCAGCCACATAATTACAAGGGGAAGAGGACCTTGCACTCTAAGCAGCAAAAACATAATGAAACACTTGTAGCTTTATTTCTTACGTGTAGCTCAGTTATACCCCTTAGTGTGGATGCTTGACAGCTGTTTACTTTTTTTATTAAAGTCTGACTATAGGGGTGAGCTGGGCTTTTTTCATCCTCACTAGAAAGAAAGGCAACATCTTTTGAATAGACTACATGAATATGCAGAATATGTCAGGGCGTTTGTATTGTTGAGCACATGTTGCAGGATGAGAGTATGGGAGAGACTGAGAATAAAAGACTAGAAAAAATAAAGATAAAAGGGAAAATAAGGGCAAAAGGAAAAATATTAGAGAATATTTTCTGGAAAAGTTAAGAGAGAAGTGTGAAATAAAGCATAGGAGCAGAAATAATTGTTTCCCACAAAAAGTATCACAGAGTCACAGAATTCCTAAGGCTGGAAGGGACATCTAGGGGTGTCCCCCACACGAGCAGGGTCACCCCTAGCTGTGTGTCCAGGAGTGCCCAGCCAACAGAGGAAAGCAACCCCTTTTTTCATGGTTGGGATTTTGTACCAACTGCTCAGCGATCCCATCACTAAACACAAGAAAATAAGGGTAGATTTTGTTTGGTCCAGCTCTTACTGCAGTCATGATTGCTATGTGTAGCTGAAGGAAAGGGACAGAAGTAAATGGGCTAGGTAAATGCAGGTCCAGCAATGTAAAAGTATGAGTTGTTTTTCTGTGTGTGTGTGTGTGATATTACAATACAAGCATGATACACTTACCATAGCAGTTGAGCTTTAGTTATACATGGATATTTCCCTCAGCTGAATATTATTTTGTCTAAGTCAAAACTACTAAAAAAAAGTAGTATGAATAAAACAAGAGTAATTTATTCTAGTACAAAAATATTTGCATAAATATTGATTAAAATTCTAATACACTACACATTTGTAACTTTCATAGGTAGTCCAACTATCCCAGATTTTTTATAATAACTTGTGGTGGTTTTACTTGGGTGGGCAGCCGAGTTCCACCACAACCACTCTCTCACTCCCCCTCCTCAAAGAGGAGCGAGGAGAAAATACGATGAAAGGGGCTCAAGGGTTGAGATAAGGACTAGGAGATCGTGCAATAATTATCGTGACGGGCAAAACAGACTCAGCATAGAGAGAAAGTAAGATTTATTGCTTATTACTAACAAGCTAGAGAAGTGAGAAACAAAGGAAAGAAACCAAAAGCACCTTCCCCCCAAATCCACCCTCTTTCATCTCCTCCCCCCGAGCGGCGCAGGGGAACGGGGGAATGGGGGTTATGGTCAGTCTACAGCACTTCTTCTCTGCCGCTCCTTCTCAGTCACTCTTGTCCCCTGTGCTGTGGGGTCCCTCCCACGGGATGCAGTCCTTGCCGAACTGATCCAGCGTGGGCTGTCCACAGGCAGCAGCTCTTCAAGAACTGCTCCACATATGGGTCCGTACCATGGGGTCCATCCCTCAGGAGCAAACTGCTCCAACCTGGGTCCCCCACGGGCAGCAGCTCCTGCCGGGTCACCTGCTCCTGTGTGGTCTCCTCTCCACGGGCTGCAGGTCCGGCCCGGAATCTGCTCCGGCAGGGGTCTTCCACAGGCCGCAGTCTCCTTCGGGGCACAGGCTCCACCGTGGTCTCCTCCACGGGCTGCAGCGTGGAACCCTGCTCCACTGTGGTACTCCATGGGCTGCAGGGGGACATCCTGCTTCACCGTGGTCCTCACCACAGGCCGCAGGGGACTTCTGCTCCGGTGCCTGGAGCACCTCTCCCCCTCCTTCTTCACTGACCTTGGCGCCTGCAAGGCTGTTTCTCACTCCTCTCACCCTCCCAGCTGCTGAGTGGCGCAGAGTTTTTTTCCCTGTCTTAAATATGCTCTCACAGAGGCGCAAAACACCATCACTTATTGGCTCAGCTCTGGTCAGCAGTGGGGCCCTTACCAAACATGGGGCGGCTTCTAGATCCTTCTCACAGAAGCCACCCCTATGGCCCCCCTGCTACCAAAACCTTGCCATGTAAACCCACTACATACCTCTCTGCAAAGAGTGTTGGCTTAGAAAATTCAGAACATTTTGCAAGATAAAATTGATCTTGATTGATTTATTGCTTGAAAAATTTCGAGATTTTCAAGGTTATCTGATGAAAAATAATATGAATAAAAACAAATTGTTGTATTAACAATGTGAAAATGTTAACAACAACAAAATGTTTGATTAACCACTTTTTAAATTTAGTTCTATTATTTGAGGTGAGAAAATGATGTCTTAAATTTTTCTAAGAAAAAAAAATCTTATTTCTAATTTTAACACATAAGCACTATGTACCTCTGATATGTTCCTCACTGCAACCTCATAAATAAGCCAGTGTGTCAATGCATCAAATGAAAATAAAGCCTAAGTCCTATTAGAGAAACTGAGCCAGATCCTAGATGCTTTAAAAGAACATAGCAGCTTTTAAGCCAATGTGTGACTTTGAAAGGGAAGCCTTTGGTAAAAGAGTGATGGAAGGAGGATAATCAGAGGTGGTTTGGGAATGGAATGCCAGGTCAGAGGGTCACAGTGACTGTAACCATAATGTATGAGTACCATGCCAGGTGTGTGTAGAGCATACTTTTTGATGGTCATGGTGTATGGGAGAAGCACCTGGTGACTCAAAAAAGGCAAATGTTGCCTCCCTCTACAAGAAGGAAAATTTGGGGAACTGCCAGCCAGCCTGACCTTAGTCTGTGGGAGGATTAGGCAGGTGATGGGAGACAGGCAGTAAGCCAAAATCTGCCTGACCAACCTGATTGTTTTCTATAACAAGAAAGGATGGACATTTTCTGTGGAGAAGGGGAGAGCAGTGGATGTCATTTCCCTTGGCTTTAGCAACACTTGTGACACAGTCATTTGTAGACCTTATTTAATAATGCTGGAGAGGTATGAACTAGAAGAGAGGAAGATTCGGTGTAAAATCGGCTGGACCCTTAGGCTCAAGAGTTGTGATCCAGCAGTAGATCCAGCTGGTGGATGGAATCCTGGGGCTGACACTGTGTAACGTCATTGTCAGTGACCTCAGTGATGAGATGCAGTGCACCCACAGCAAGTTTGCAGATGACAACAGGCTGGGGAGGTGTGCTGAGTACACTGGAGGGATATCAGCAGGCTGGAGAAAAGGGCTGGCAGGAACCTCACAAATTCTGACAAATGGTGGTACAGAATCCTCGAACTGGGATGGAGTAAGTGTCCACTTTATGAGCTGGGGGATTGAGTAGGTAGAAAACACTTTGCAAAAATGGATTTGTGGGTGAGCAACAACCCAGGCAGCAGTGTGCACTTGCAACAAAGGCCAATGGCCATAATAACAAGAGCTGTATTCCCATCCATGGAGTATGTGTGAGATTGCATCTGGACTACTGTGTCCTCCTTTGAGGTCTTGAGTACATGAAAGGCATTGACATAAAAAGGCAAATCCAGCAAAGTGTTGCCAAGGTGGTGAGGTCGCCAGAGCAAATGGCATGCAAGTAGCAATTGAGAGGGTTAGGTTGTTCAGTCTTAGGGAGGGAGTGCAGATGGGTATTTTGTTGTTCTCTTCAGTTATCTAATGGGCAGGTATAGAGAAGATGGAGCCTTCTTGGAAGGTCACAGTTGCCTTTTAATTGTGAGAAGTAGCAGAAACAAGCTGGAACGTACTTGTTAGATATAAAGGAAAACAAACAAACAACAACAACAAAAAGGAAAACCAGAAACCTCACAAATGTGGTCAAACACTGGAACAGGTTGCTCAGAGATGCTGTGCAATCTCCTTCCTTAGAGACAGAAAAACTTGGCTGGATATGACACTGGGAAAGTTGGTATAACTTCAAAATTGGCCCTACTTGGAGCTGAGGGTTCAACCAAAAGATCTTGACAGGTCCCCCTCACCCTAAAGAGCATGAAGATCATATAGTAGATTTACCTGATTTAAAATTTCATTTTGATTTCTTTGTGGATTTGAGTAAGGTATATACAGTATCTCTCTATATATATACAATTGATGTTATAAAGACCATATCTAAGTCATCTTGGGAATGGTAATGAGCAAGTGGGGACTCAGTTCTCCATAAAGGTGGGCACAGTGAACATACAGGGTAAATGCAGCTGCTCATGGAAAAAAATTTTGTACACCAACAGCTGCTCTACATATAGCCCTGATGTCAGCAGGTGCACATAAACCCTTCTTTGTTACGTGTTAAAGCTGGAGACGGAGCTTTATGAGACAGCAGCCATACCTAAGTGGCTTACCAAGTTCATGAGCATTCAACAAATTGTTAATTGCCTTTCACCTGATGGAAGAATAACTTTCTAGCTTATTAGAAAAGCAGGCAAGAACATTCCTGTGTATGTTAATTTTACTCACAGTATCCTGTGTGCCAAATTTTGTAGAAATTCCCGGGGGGGGGGGCCCCCGGGGTGTGGGTGGAAATAATTTTAAAAAATGAAAACATATGTTTAATCTGATCAGTGAAACACTATTACACTCAGATTCTCCTTTTTTGTTTTTGTTTTTTGTTTTTCCTTATTGATCTGGGGAAAAAAAAAAAAAAAAAAAGTTATGATGAGGGAATTTAAGCAAGCTTCACTGAAAATTCAAAGGAATTAAAAGCTTCTGTCTGTGTTAAGTTTCGCACCAGGAAAGGTTTGCAGATCACAGTGAATAATCAAGTGACTGTACAATGTGATGCTGTGAACAAAATAGCCAGCAAGGTTAGAAGTCTAAGTGGGAGGAGGATGAACATGGGAGGATGACAGAATGCATATATTGCACTTGTTTAAAACTGGAGAAGCTTCTTGTGAAAAGCGAAACCCATCTCCACTCAGCTTAATGCAGCACTGGTGCAATACATTGGAGGAGATTCAAAGAGCCATAAAGCTGAATAAAATCCAGCACTGAAGTGTGTTTAGTGAATCCATTTCCCTCTGGAAGATGATGCTTTCCCTTTAAAGAACAGCAATTAGGAATAACATAATTCCTGGCCTTTGTACGCAGTGATATTTGTAACCAGGGTTTTGCATTCTGGCCCTAGATGACAAAACATATTTGCTCATGAGTTAACAGCTTATAACAAATTTCAGAGGATCCAAATATATGTGTATGTAGTTAAATCCCCTCTCTCACCCAGTTTGCCAAGGACACTCAGCTGCTTCAGACTTAGGGGTTTTCTCAGTGATGAGCCCATAAACTTTGTGGGATATCTGTTGTGTTTATGCCGCAGCAAGGTAAAAGGCATGCCTTGCTCTTCCTGGTGGAGTCAGGTAATAATTTAATAAGGACTTTTGGTTATATTGAAGGATGTGTGGGGTTGGACAAAATCAAGTATTTATAAAAAATACTGGAATTAAAGTTACCTGTGCAATTCTAAATTGGACTGCTTATGGTCTTCATATCAAAGACACTACTTTTTTCCCAGAGGACCACTGCTTCATTTCGCATAGGAGAATGAATGAATCATGACCGTGAGGTAAATGAGATTATTGCCTGTATAACAGTTAGCTTATTTGCTACAGAAATTTGCACAGATATAATGAATGAGACCAGAGGAAAAGCTCTGTCTCTTTGCCCCAGGTTTCTTTCCACATTCAAGCTGTTCTCATTTGCCATGTTATTTCAAGGTAATATTCTGACTTCTCTGCACTTCAGCCAGAACAGCCCTTCGATCCCTTTGTGCTTGCCTGTCTACAGGCAGGGTGGAAGAGCTTTCCGCAAACACAAGAGTTTCTCTGCCTGAGCACGACCAACGGGCAGGGACATTGCCAAGGGTTGTCCTCTCCAGCTGCAGCAGCCCAGCACTGGAGCATGCCCACTTGGGGTGACACCAAAAGCACTCCCCTAAAAGGGTGGCTTTTTGGGTAGGTAGGATCTCTCGTTAATTTAGCAGCAAAACTAAGCATATGTAAATTATCCCCTCCATGCCCCCAGTTTTCTGATGTGACTAAATTCAAGCAGACTTCTGATGGCCATCACCACCATACCCAACAGAGGAGATGATCAGGGGAGAAGGTTTGCCTTAAATTTGTTTTGAGAGACAACTGAACTATTATTTCTGAATGAAAGAAAAAAAGGAAAACAAAAAAAAATAAGTCAGACTAAAGCATGGGGAAACATAAGCAACACAGGTAGAACAGCAAAATGTAACCACCTGAAAAACAAGGATTATGATAAAAAAGTATCAGAGTATCTGCTGAGTTAGCCATACTATCAGTAACAATGTATAATGCCTGAATAACTGCAGAAAAACTTAGGGCTACATATTCATGTGAGAAAATATTAAAAATAACAATTGTTAGAGCCTGTAGAGTGTAACTCTCCATTAGTGATACTTGTGAAAACGTAAGGCTGATCTTTTAAGACAGCATTTCTGCATCACGGCTTGCCTGCAGAACTAAAGGGCAATGTTTAACAACCATCCTTTGGCCCTCAATAATTTTTAACTCGCATCTCCCCATCGTGCGAGAGAGTCGGTGCGGCTGTGCCACAATTTGCACGCGACGTGTTCTCCTTCTTTTATTTTTTATTTTGTTTGGGGGGGGAGAGGGGGGGAAATAAGACCGCCCCCTTCTTTTCGCTGAAGATGGGCCACTACAAGGGAAGCGCCCCAGTCCCGCAGCGGGCTGCATTGAAAGTCTCGCCCAGTGAGGGCGAAGGACTTTCTTTTTCTTTCTTTTTTTTTTTTTTTTTTTCCTCTTTTTCTTTCTTCCCCCCTCCCTCCCCTTTTTCCCCTTCCCCCCTCTCCCCCCCACCGGTGGGTACAGGGCTGGGGGGAGCGGGGCTGCCATTGTCCCCGGGGGCGAGCAGCGGGACAGCCCCGCGGCCCGGGGGGACATCGGCCGGGGGTGGCGGCGCCTCGGTGCCACCCAGCCCGGCTCGGATCGGCCTGGCGCGGCCCGGCCCGGCCCGGCCTCCCCCAACACGGGGCCCGGCCGCTGCCGCCGTGCCCGGGGGCAGGGGGGGGAGTGCCTTGTGCCTCCCCCCGCCTCCTCCCCGTCCAGCCCTCCTCTGGGTAGAAGGGGAGGAGGAGGAGGGCGAGTGGTGGGAGGGTCTCTGCATTGAAATAAACAAGCAGGCAGTTATTAAAACGGGAACATGGCGGCCGCAGCCCCAGCTTCAGCTTCGGCTTACAAAGCGAAGGTCAGCGCTGCCGGCGGCCGCGGGGGACGCCGCTGACCCCAGTACCGGCTTCCCGCACGCCCCCCTCGGCCCCGGCTCGGCGGGGGGGGGGGGTGTGCCCCGGGCCCCCCCACGCCTCCCCGACGGGCACCGGGGGCCGCCCGGGGCCGCGGAGGGGCGGCGTTGGCGGGCGGCTTCCCCCGCGCTGACGCCGGCCGAGGGGAGCGGGGGGGCTACGGGGGGAACCGGGCGGGGGTCGCGGCCTCCTCGGCGGGGAGGTGAAGGGGGAGAGGGGCTGTGGGGCCGCCCCTCGCGGGGGCATCGTGCGCGCACACCCC
>CM021766.1:123985722-124025443 GCA_011076525.1 Nettapus auritus | reverse complement strand
GCAAAGCGGGCAACTTCTGCGAACTTTCTGCGCGGGGGTTGCGCCTGCGTGTGCGCGCAGCGCCGGGCCGAGCCGAGCCGGGCAGGGGCCGGGCCGAGCTGAGCCGCGGAGGCTCCGCGTTCGCGCAGCCCCGGGGCGGCCGCCGCCGCCTCCCGGGAGGGGTGGGTGGGGTGGGGGCCCGGCCGCCGCAGTGCCGTGTGGCTGCGTGTGTGCGCGGGGCGGGGAGGACGAGGAGGAGGAGGAGGAGGGATGGCAGCCGGCTGGGCGCGGGGTCCCCGTGCGGGCGGGGCGGGCGGCGCCGCGCTCACCGCGGGGCTGCAAGGACGGGGGGGGGGGGGGCGGCGGCGGTGGTGGCAGCGCCGGGAGAGGGGCCCCACGCTTTTGGGGCGAGGGGGGAGAGGTGCCCCGAGCCCTCCTCCCTCCGCGCAGCGCGGGGGCGCTGCGGGCCCCCCGCTGCCGCCGTGCTCCTCGGGGGCCACCGGGCGCGGAGTAACCGCGGAGTAACCGCGGCGTAACCGGAGCCGCGGGGTCCGAGCTGGTCTCACCCTCGCTACTTGTGCTTGAAGTGTGTGTGTGTGTATGTGTGCAGCCCGCTGTCTGAATGCACTTGCAATGTAGCCAGGAAGCAGCCTCCTTGTGAAAGGAGGCTGGCTTGCTTGTTGGGCAATAATCGATTGCCGGGTTGTCTTCTTACGCTTTTATTTTATTTCGGGGTAGTCGGTTCGGTTATAAAGCCTATTCACCTGCTTCATGCAATATTTTTATGCTGTTTGAGAATAGTTTGGGCTCAGCATATTGTGTCTGGCCATGACAGTTACGACAAAGCCCTGTTGCCACTGTAAATAAGTAGGCAGTTTAAGGCTGCCACTCTTCTTACTTAAAGCATTTTTGTTGTTGTTGTTCTTACTTTACTGCCATTGTGGCTGACAGAAGTCATTTGTTTTCATCCCTTTGGGTGTTTACATACTGAAGTATGACATCAACTCTACCCGTTTAATTTCCTTGCTCCTTACAACCTAATAGCAGCATTGGGCCACCTGGTGGGCTCCTCTCCTGGGGGATCCCTCCGAGAGGCCGCCTGGGCAGGGGGAACTGCTGATCCGCTGTGCTGGGCGCTCGCAGAGAAATGGCAGCGTTGGGCGCCCTCGAGACCCTCACACTGAAGCTGTTATTCCCCAAAGCGAGGTTCTTGTTCCCTTATGAACAGTGCAAGACCCCCGTGAATGAAAATTGGCCGTTTAACCACAGATTGTGTAGGTACTGCACCTCCTACGTAGTTTTCAGAACATTTGCTTGTTTACATCAGCAGTGGCGTCATAAATAGGGTACATCAGGCTCGTGCAAATTTGCACATACGTATGTGTTTGCAGGCGTATGTGGACACCCATGCATTTGTGTTCCTTACTTTGACACTTCTAATATAGCCCTCAAATAGCTGTATTACACGGGAACACAGAAGTTGGCTCCATTGTGTCCCAGGAGATAAAAGATGTAGATTTGCCCCCCTGCCCTCCCCAGGTTATTCCCTAAGTTTACAAAAAGCGCTGTGATAACCTTAACGTCCATATCCAGTTCTGTGATCCGGGGTCTTGAGCAAAATAGTCATGGAATCAACCTTCAGAACAGCTTTAAAAACAATGATCCTAAATGTCATACAAATATCTGAAGAATCATGTGATTTTGACTATGTTTGTATCTC
This sequence comes from Nettapus auritus, assembly GCA_011076525.1. Lineage (NCBI taxonomy): Eukaryota > Metazoa > Chordata > Aves > Anseriformes > Anatidae > Nettapus > Nettapus auritus. The sequence goes on along the minus strand of CM021766.1, from coordinate 124,023,744 downwards.
ATTTTGGTGAGCATTATGCAATAAATGCCTGACAAAGGTGGTGTGATCATGTCATTTTTTTTTTCCAGCCAGCAACTTCTTTCGTTTCACCTAAAAGCTGAAGTTTTCTCAACTTTATATTTTCTCAAGCTTGTGGTCTTCACTAGCAAAAGGATCCATGTACTACACTGATACTTCATGAGTATCTCTGCAGTTCCTGAAGATACTTTTCTGCAAGATGTGTGGCTCTTCTTGTGTTCCTCTTTGTGTGTCCTGGTGGTGTCAGTGCTATATTCGGAACTTAAGACATTTGAGGAAGGAATACATTATTCCTGTCAAGAATGATACTGTTGGAATAAGACAGTTCAGTTTTAAGTTCTTAAACCATAGCTACATCATTTGAGAGTGATAATGTTCAAAGATTGTTCCCCGTGGACAAAAATGGGAAAATATTAGGGATTTGTTCACTTAGGAAGTAGTGTATTAAACTGAAGCCATGAAGTCAAGATTAATTATTTAAGAATATTTGTGTTTATATAATTCTTTAGGATGCAGCTTGCTCACTGTAAGTCTGCAAGACTCTGTCATGAGAATGTAAGTGTTGATGTTCAACACTTCCCTCCATCGCTGAAAGAGAGTAAGAGCTAGTCCATCTGCAGAGAGCACAGGTTTTTCAGCAGGAAGAACAAAGTCATTAGAAAGACAGCTGCTACTACAATGCCCACAGTCTTCTGGTCTTTCCCTTTGTTGCTGTTGTCACTGTCTTATTGGCAAAATCTGGGGCTCAATGTTGAGCCTGAGTTTTGGTAGCACCTGAAATGGGAATTGTGGAAATTGCAGAGGCTTGTGAGACTTAAAGCCTTGAGGATGCTGTCAGCTCATTGAAGAGAAAAAGCTGAGCATGAGACTGGTGCCAAATTCAAGTATAAATGTAACTCTCTTTGTCTGCTCAGTACTAATAGATTGTGCACTGAAGAAAGGCAATACTGAGCTAATGCTGTTTCTGCCACATTCATTTTTTTGTATGATTGCTGTGCTTAGCCTCTCTAAACAATGCAATTTGTATTCAAGTACGTATAAAGTATTTAACGAATTCCATGCATTTTCTTTAGAATTCTTACATACATTAAAATGTTCATTATTCATTTATTTCTGTATTTGGCTTCTGGCTTCTGAGGCCAAAGGTGAGATGTATTGTTACACAGTATATACCCTTGTGTGTGACTTAGCATTTTAAGCTAAGGACAGGGTAATGTTGATATTTACTTTGTAGAAGGTATATTACAGCATCCATTCATGCACTTGTTTTCTACTATTAGCTAATTTAGTTACAGATGGCTACTCTGGCAAGATCCCTTATTTTTATTTTTAAACAAGGTGAAGTTCAGTGCACTACTTTATTTGTGTTAGTTGTTAAAACATTCTCATGCTCCTGGTGGCAGATAAAGACAAATCTGTCAATGTAATGCTGAGAGCAAGGGAGGCGGAGAGGGAGAAACAGGGAGGGACTGGGGGGGGGGAACCCTCCTGAGCATATGGAGACATCCAGAAAAAGATGTGCATCGTCAGCTGTGATTCCATTGTGTGCTTGCAGACAGGAGCTGAGCTTTTCTTCTCCTGGGAATTTAAACCTTACAGAAGTATTCTTTGACTTTTACCCGTCAGGGTAATTGAGCTTAGATAATGTACACACGTATTTATTATAGATAGCATTCTGTTGATATTTTTAAGATTTCAGGGGAAACATGAAACACAAGGAATCCTGCTCTGTGTTGGAGTTGCATTCTGAAAAGGTGTGCATATAGGTGAAATGGTAACTTTGAGTAGTAAGAATAATTTGTAATGTTACATCAGTGGTTACATATTACTAAAGCAGCTTACCAGTTCTGAGGCTAATAGTTTGTCAGCAGTATTTGTGTTATGCAAACACTCCCTATTTTTAATGATTCAGTAGCTTAGCCTCTTCAAAATATACCAAGTAGAGAAACGGGACGTGGAAAATGACAGCTTGTATAGTTTAATCAATTTAGGGTGCAGCATTAAAAAAAAAAAAAAAAATCCAAGCTAAAACAACAACACCACAAATCATCATGGTGTATTTTTAAATAAGGGCCTAAGCAAACAAACAAAAAATCCAAAACAATTTTGTCAGTGTAGTGATGTAAGTATTCAGAAATAGTATTAACGTTAATTTACATAATGAAAAAAACTGAGTGGAATAAATTCATTTTCTTCTGCTCAGTCCTACATTTACTTATTACCTAGAACAGTGTTTCCTCTCCTGAGCATTTAGAATACTTTTGCTGCTTTATAAAATTACTTTGGGTTGATGAATAGCTCAAAAAATACATCTTGAATGTGGTGGATTCACTGCATTACATTTTGTTAATATTTATGATTTTTCAATCTTGTTCTATGGAAATAAGATGTTATTCAAGTTAAGTGTAATAGAAATTTTACTTAGTTTTATGGAAATAATACAGGCACAATTCCTATGGAAAGTGTATGGTCACTGGGGTGCTTGGCTTTTTGAAGTTTGAAATTAGTTCATTAATTTAAATGTCTAAAGCTATACAACAACACATTAACAATGCACACTTTTTTTTTTCTTCTGCAGCTGCATCATTATACCATTCCAAGCCTTGCATTTCCTTAAATGGCTTCCATAACAATCTCCCATTAATACAGTTACTGGCATATATTATTCTTTCTTTGCTCTCATTTTCACAGCTATAACTGATAGTAAATCTCACTCTGTGAGTGTGCTGTGATTAGATTCTTCAGGAGCGTTTTTGTAATATGCCTTTGCAGTGCCCTCTCTGCAAGTCCTAATTACATTTTTTTCTTTGACTTGAAGTTACTTCTTGTTTAGAAAGGATAACATAACATGGACTATTTTAGCAAAATATATTTATATTAATGAAAGGGCAGGTAGTATAGGCAACAAATTAAAGTTATCTACTGAAAATGTTGATTTATCTATAAATCTCAGGTAGCACCGGTCACGTGAGCTTCTATGGGGGGGGATCCTTGGATATAGTGAGATCATATATCTGATGTAGTGATGACTGAGTGTTGCTATTTTGATGCTTTTTTAGTGAGTTATGTAAGACATATTGTTGCTCTTTGGTAGGATTTATAGTGGACATATCACAATTGGCTGCTTTATTGGCTGCCTCAGTGGAAAAGTCTGGAATTGAAGAATGGGGATGGAAAGTGAAATAACATTTTACTTGTTAGGTCAGAATTATTATGGAATCTTATTCTGTCCATGTGGTAATTCATCTGTGTATTAACAGATTTAGTTTTTCATTGCTGTCAGTATTGATCTCTAATGAGCCTTACACATAGATTTTGAAGAAAATTACTCCAATTAAAAACAATGCAGTTTGTCACTTATTTGTACCTCACAGATTATGTAGGAAGTACTAAATTGCATTTAAAAAGAAAACTTTATGAGGAAGGAGGAAGTTGTGCCTATGAATAAATTTGATATTATATACTAGCACTTTTATTACTGGTAGTTTATGAACTTACAAATTCATCACATAGCTGTGTGACAGAATCAAATTCTTAAAAAAAAGTCAAGGGCATATGCTTTTTGTACCTGTGCAAGTGAGAGTTCAGATATCACCTGGTTTACAGTGGAGATTACTTTAGAAACAGTAAAAGATGGAAAACTAAGAGCTACCTGGCAAACTCAAAACAGGGTTGAAGAACTGTGAAGGAAAGTAATGTCAGGGCTTGCAGACCAATCACTGAGGTTATTCCCAGAATTAAATGCAATTATCTTCAACTAATTTCACTTGCTGCCCTTATACAAATTTGTACCTTGGTTTCCAGAGATACGAGTGATGTCCTCTTCCTTTCCTATCTATTTCTTAGAACAGTTTCATAGAGTAGGAAGACTGTGAGCTTATACAGGTGAATACATTATTTACTTTATCTAATTTCAATTGCAGTTTCAAGGAGAATACTTCAAGTCTGTTTTTTCTTTTTTGTTTGTTTGTTTTTAAGGAATCAGAATTTACAACCAGGATTATGTGGTTTCATTTTAGTAGGACTAGGATACTTGTTGCCTTTATTTTATTCTTTTATTTTTGTAAGTCAACCAGTTGATACTTTCCTGGCTCTAAAATGCAGCTCTAATAACATAGCTTAAAGCTTTATTTATTTATTTATTTTTAAGGATCACAGTTTACTTTGATACAAAGATACTGCATTTCTAGTGAGGCCTCCAAATGTTTTCTTGCTATGGTTTTGCATGAAATTAGCATTAACTGACAATGATGTCACTTTAAAGACCATTTCTTAGCACAGGAGTGAGGGAATCTGAAGTTAATATGTATGTGATCAAAAAATATATTAACTAGGCTTGCTTGCATTAAATAAAGGTCTATTCTACATATGTCTGCAAGTGGTTGTCTTGCACTCCCTTCTTTTTAGCTAAACTGTAATTTGTAACATTGATATTTTGTTCTCTTCACAACTGAGAGTCTTTATGGGTCAAGGAGGTAACATATCTTACACTGCTACAGGTAGCTGGAATACAGATGTCCATTTGCACTGTAAAAGAAATAAATTTTTGTGAATGAATGGAAAATAAATATGTGAAGTGGCTTGAAGTCAGGATGTTATTTTGGGCCTTATCAGTTGTGCTTAGTTATTATGTTTGCCTTTTAAAAGTTTTCTTTTACTTTCCAGACTATGGAAGATTGAATGGTGGAGTTGGAAAGCTACAAATGTGAAGAATAATAACTACAATATATTCCACTTTTATATCATAGCTAATGCTTATAAACTGTATGGATCTTAGGGTATTGGCTCTTTCATCATGTAAGGCCTTTGTCTGAGGCCTATATACAGGCCTTTGAGCACCACCATTAGAAGTATATTACTGTGAAAGCTGGCTTTATGCAAGGGTGGTTTCTCTTCAGTTTTCAGGGGCATCCCAAGAACCTTCTGATTCTTGTGGGTATGATTTGCTTTGGAATAGGTACTAGCAGTGCCTTGTTGCCTAGTATTGCTTTTACTTTGTAATTCAGAAGGGGCTTGAGAAAGGAAAACAAGGACTAATAGGTAACTTCAGGAAATGACAAGTTTTGCTGATTTTTCATCATTGTGGCATTGTGCCCAGTGAGCTGTAGAGGAGTCATTGGGAATCATGTTACTCATGTGCAGACTCTGAGCAGTGATATTAGAAGGCCACATAGATCAGGAGGTGAAGACCCCAAAATAAATTATCAGGAGGAAAACACAAGCCATGTTCGTTGTTGAGAGACAAGATGGTACTTGAGTAGTGCCCCTCCTCCTTTGTTGGTGTGCAGCAGTTGAAAAGACAGCCATGAGAAGGAGGCTTCAGCCCTTCTAGAACTGGGAGATGAACACAAAACAATTCTGTCTACACAGACACTCTTGTTGTTATTGCATTCCTATGGCAAAGGGCCATCCCACTATGGCTAGGGCTGAAGCCCTCGCTCTCTGCCTTTGGCCTGAAGGGCACCTGGTGGCTTTGGCTCATCATCTGCTTGGGCAGTGGCTTCTCCTTACTGAATCCCTCTGAACTGCAGGTGTCTGGCAGAAATTGTAATTCTTGATAAAATGCTGAAAGATCTGGTGTTTTACTTATAATTTTACTCCAATACATGACCGTATTTTGCATGAATGAGGGCAAAATCCACAGCCTTTTTTTTTTTTTTTTAAAAAAAAAGGTGATTTGTAGACCTTGTATAATTCTTAGGCATTCCTGAGACATTAATGTTTTCAAATCTTCTTTATATTTTATACAAAAATACTTTATTAGTGAGCCCTCTGAATAGTCTGTTACTGTAATGATATCCTTCCTGAACTAGAAAAAATTCAGCAGATTTTATTTGAAGTTTTTTTGTGAGATGGTGATATTGACAGAAATCATATAGTTGTTTAGAAATCCCACTTTTCTCAAGGCAAAGTTAGTGCTTTTTCTTGTTGATGACTCGTAGCTTATCTTCCATTGTCTTTATGTACTGCCCTTTTGTTAGTCAGAAAGAGAAGTTAGAAAACTTTTTGGTAGCTTGCTTGGATGCATTTTACGTAAAATACTTGTCTGACTTACAAACAAAAATCCAGGTATTATATTTTTGTGGACAGTGTCATGTTAGTATCACTCACCTGCTCCTCTTTCCTGAAGAAACATACATTGCTTTGTGATGCTTGTCTTTTGCTCTTCTGGCATCTTTAGTTCTACTAATGAAGAGAGATTTGTTGTTGTTGTTTGTTGGTTATTTTTTAATTTGTCCACTGATTCTCATCATGCAAGTCAGAGGTCTTGTAATTGGAGATTCAGAGAAGAAACATGCTTTTACACATACAATTTTGAATAATGTTTGAGAAGCATTTTATAAAAACACCAGTTTCTCCTTTTTAGAGATTTGAAACTCATATGTTACAAAGTCAGCCAGCCAAGCAGTCAACCAAAAAAGGAACCAAGCACTTTTGCAGAGAGTTCCCACAGATTCTTTTGTGAAAACAAGGACTACATACCATATAAATTAATTTAAACATCTTATTTGCTATCACTGTGAATTTGCAGGAGGTAGCAGGTAAAGAGGAAGCTGTGTGCCTGGAGTGATTGTGCAACTGGAAGGAGATTGTTATGTCTGGAAAAAAGAGATAATGTTCTGCAACGTGCTTAATGTTTCCCTCGTGATGTTATGCTGAAAATTAAGATGTGCTAACTATTGTATTTTCATTTTTCTTTGCCTGTCTAAAAAAAATAAAACTAATCTTTTTCTCATAATTTTGTTCACAGCATATCTGAGATGCATCTGAGTATTGGGGTCCCTCACACACACAGCCTCTAGAACTCCCTGCCTGCCTCACTGAGTCTCGGTGAGTTCTCCATCATGTTTAATTAGAATGCCTTATGGTTTTATCTCCTTTGCTGAGGAATTTGATGTGATTAAAGTGATTGTGTGGGTACAGCAGAACAAACCCTGTATTTAAGTAATGTGTGATATTACAGTCAGAGGAAATATGAACATTTTAGAGACATTTTCAACAATTACTCTCATACTGGTTATGAGAGCAGGGAGCTTGCTTTAGTTCCAGGACCAGGAATGGTACTCTGCTGCAAAGGCTGAAGGGGATAAATATGTGATGCTCCTGCACATGAAGTTTGATACTTCATTCTTCAACTAAGGAACTGGTGTTTTTCCAATGTGTTGATTATGGTCTGTCTTTCTGTGAAGGTTGAGTATGAAGTAATACAAGCTTTTCCATCCAACTATCTGCACTAATAAATTACTTAAATTGAGGGCTGAAATAGGTATAATGACACTGATGACTTAAACTGCTTGTTGCTCAAGAATTACTGTCTGATGGCTCCATCAGGCAGTGCTGTGCCTGTTTAACTCTGCTCACAAGAAGGGATAATACCACTGAGAATTAGAAAACAGGACCCCTGTGGATTGTTTAAATGCAGACTAATAATAGTTTGGTAGTGCAGTGAAAGAAAGTAGAATATAAATGCTGTGTTTTTATTTTAGGTATGTTTAATATATCAATATACTTACTTGGTATAAATCTTTTACAAATACGCATTTGAGATTTTATGTGAGAACCTTTTCAGGGTACTCATGAATAAATGTTGTCTTTTAACACATAGAGTGACTTATTAGGGTCAGAAATATGTATTTTTGAGGCTTGCACACTAAATATAGAGGTGGGGAATGAGCCAACTAAGAAGAGTTTGGGTTTTTTTGGGCATAGCTGTTTATACAATGCCAGCCATTTATGGGTAAAATTACGTATGTCTACATCAAGTATCATTTCCTCTTTTGTTAATTACATTGAGTTTTTTTTTTTTTTTGCAAAGTAACAATGCTTTTCTTTAAACTGAAATGAGATTTAAGAAGCTTTTCAGTGCTTCTGTTTTTCTGCCTTTTTCCTTAGCTGTTCTAATAATAAGAATTTGCAGTTCATTGCATTCAATAGACTTCATAATACTGGTTGAATAGTTTGTTTATATATTAACTTGGAAATGTTGTGCCATGTAGATGTTATTTATTACTTAGTTACACTTATTGCTTACACTATATTATTTACACTACTTACTTGAGATGCATAATGATCATAATGTGTACATGCAGGTTTTCTCAATAATAAGCTATTTTTCTGATCATTTAAATTAATTTCTTAAAAAGAAGAAAGTAAGAATCTCAAAATATGTTGTTGATTTTTTTTCTGTTGAATAAAAGACTCATAATAGAATGAGTTAGGTATGAATAATGAAGAAAGAAAAATGTCACTGCCAAAATTCCCCATAGAGAACATGAAATTTTGTTGTCAAATTGATAGCATGTTTGTTTTCATTTCAGTTGTCTTGATTGTAATTTTCTATCAAACAGAGAATGCATTAGGTTAAGACTGAAAAAAGTAAATATTCAAATAAAAAGCAATTTGCATATAATTGCATTTCTTCCTAATTAATTAATGTGAGTAGGAGAGAAAAAAAAATTCTTTTGCTTAGTGCTGCTAAGTTCTGCACCAAAATTCCAAATTTGTTTAGCTGATACAGTGACAAAGTAATATGGTACATTTGCATATACTAAATAAAACATAGTTGCTGTTTATGAAAAGTTCAAAGCTTTTAATATGAGCAACTAAGAGGTAAATATTGGTACATGAAATCTGTGGTTATCACAGTGAGGAAGAAAACAGTATTTAAAAAAAAGTTCCATGAAAGGAGTTGAAGCCAAGGATGAACCTGGAAATAGAGAGGCAGCTCTCCAAAAATAATATCCTAATGTTCTAAAATGGATAGTTACCCACGTGTTCACATGATAGCTAAGGGAAAGGGAATTGCATAAGATATGGAATAGCTTCAAACTTTGGTTCCTTTGAATCCTCGGAAGTGTTAACATTGACTTGTGAATTCCTAGGATTTCAGTCCTATTTTTTTGATTTATTCGGAGTTTCACATTCTGCAGTGCAATATCAGAGAGAAATTATATTAATTTATATTAACTATTAATGTCTGAACTCCGAAAATATTTACGAGTATCTTAAGTGTGGGGAACAGTGGGATTTGGCCAACCTCTTTTCAGTGTTTTTTGGGGACAGGGCAAGGGGCAACAGCCAAAAAGTGGATCACAGGAAGTTCCGCACCAACATGTGAAAACTTCTTCACGGTGATGGAGCACTGGAACAGGCTGCCCAGGGAGGTTGTGGAGTCCCCTTCTCTGGAGATATTCAAGGCCCGTCTGGATGCCTACCTGGGCAGCCTGCTCTAGGGAACCTCCTGCTTTGGCAGGAGGGTTAGACTTGATCTCTTGAGGTCCCTTCCAACTCCTACAACTCTGTGATTCTGTGAAAAGATATACCAGCTGGGATCTCTTAAATTCTGTCCTCAGAATTTTGATATGAGCAGCCTGTGGAATAAATGTCGTGCTGTCGTGTGTTGTGGGACCATAACACGATTGTGTGCATTCAGCCTCTCTGCCACTGCAGTAATTTTTGCAGCAAGTGAAACTACTGCTTAATAATGGATGGATATATTCTGAATATAATGTAGTGCATAAGAGTTTGAGTCCTGGACTGGTTCAATGGCTTTAGAGTGTATATATATATATAAGCATATAGAAATAATGTAAATGCTAGAATTTGTGACTATACCCTTGGAAATCTGGGGTCATATATGATATCTGCTATGCCCTACCAGAAGGACATGCAGTTAGAGATAGTCAAACTTTAGTTTTTAAAGAAACCACCCAGATAAAAATACTAATCTTAGTTCCTAATTTAAAGGTTTTCAGTCAGAAAACATCTTCTGTCTCTTTCTCCTTTTCTTTCTGCTTGAAATGGCTTATTTTGCAGTGAATGTTTCTCAGGGACAGAAAGAAAAAAGAATGCAGAGTAGAGGAATCTCACTTTTCTGTCACTCTTGATGAGAGTCTGCTTCAATCCAACTTTGTAGTGATTTCATTGGCATTTGTGTTGTAGTTAGTGTCAAGTGTGATGCATAGAAAATATTTGTTGTAGTTGTAGTACTCCTTGTTGCTCACAGCAATCATAGATAAAATTCTGACAGATGTCCCACTTCTGACTGTGTCCTCCTAATACACCTATGTGTAAAGGGAGTGCTGTCAGAAAACACAGTGTAAGACTGAAAATAAAAGTACCTCATATTGAAGCAAGTTTTAAGATCGTTCACTGTTAGTTTGAAGATGCGTAGATGCATGTGAGGAAAGATTACGGTAGGTTCCATGTAAGAAATATAAATAAGTGTGTGAGAGAGATCACTTCTATCAAAATGCAAAGCTATGCTGCGATGGAGCCCACCAAGAGCTCAGGAGTGAGTTCACAACACCTTCACTCCTATAGGTCTATATTTCTGAAATACTTGAAGTAAAATAGTTATTGATCACAGGAATGGATATATATATTTTTTCTGACTTAGGTCTTCTCATTTGAAGAGGAATCTATGAGGCAGTTTTAACCTAGTTTGAATTGGTTTGTGCTAAATAAAGAGAATGTGGTCACATTTCTTAAACCTCAAAACTGAGGAGCTCTGTTCTGCATGAAATATCAGATTTTTCTGTTTGCAGTCACTCCTGTTAAGTAGCAACAGTTACGAATTGTCTATAAAGATGCCTGTAAAAGTAGGTGCTTGATTATAGTGAATTTAATGCAATCAGGGTTAAAATGATACTGGTAATCTGAGAGCAAACTTTCTGTGTGGGTGGTGCAGAATGTTCCACAGACGTAGAGAAATGAGCATCTATTAAGATTTATTAAATTGACCCATATATTATTATTAATTCCTTCCTTGAATTATGAATGGGAGATTATGGAAATCCTTGTTTTTTTCTTGTGTGGGAGAGTTGAAATTTACACAAATATATTATACTGCATTTCCTTTAAAATTAGTGAAAACAGTTATAGAGAAATCTCATCATCCTTGCAACTAGCAGATCTAGATTTGTTAATAATGAAAGCAGATTGAAAGTACTCTAATAGTTCTGAGGCCACAACACTCGAATTCATTGCAGGTCTGGACTAAACTGTCCTTAAATATGTAAAACTCATTAATTACTGTGAATGGACTTAAATGGAGTGCTCTGTCAATGAACTTCTTACTGAACTGATAGAACCAAACTTCATATATCAAGGACTGTTGAAAACACTATCATTCAATTGATTGAAATTTGCCTTTTCTAGCTATATCGAAGAAGATTATTTCTAACATTTCAGTTTCAGTGAGATATATAAAATATATTTAGGAAATGAGATTGCTAACTTGATTTTATTCACTTTTTAAATATTGGTTTTGACTTAGTAATGGGCTTTGGTAAATTTTTTTCATTTCTTGCCTTGATAGGAACGTTTTTATGTGGGCAAAGGTATAGTATTTATGCATTTGCAGAAGGAATAGCTGTCATTATTGTCTGTGGAAAATCAATATATATTTTAAATATAGATTGATGACATTGTACCACTGGTATTGGAGCCTGGGAATTCTAAAGGGGTCAAGAACAGGACAATTGAGCACTTGCATCATCAAAGAAGATGAGATGCATTTACTCGGGCAAATTTTCCTCTGGGCCTGCCTTTAGCCCCAGAATTGGGAAGAGTGAAATATTTACCCAGTTCAGCTCTTGACAGCAAATAGTATTAATTAAATACAGGGCTTGAAAATGACACTGGTATTTCGGATTAAGGCCAGTAGATTTTGCCTTGGCTTTCTGGAAATTGAATTCCAGTAGTCTGTTTATTTGACAGCATTATAGTACAATAATTTGAGGTTCATGGATATTTCTGTACATTAAAGTGGGTGAATTTTTATCATGCCACGATGCTGGGATGTTAAATTCTGAAGACTTATGTGACGAGAATAGTAAGCAAATTTGCAGCTGGTTAATATAAAGTGTGGCACAGTGTTTCTATCTGATTAATTTTCCTTTATATTAAATGGATTGGCAAGAAATTGTGATTTTTTTTTAATAAACTTTGGATGTTGAAAAATTCAGTCTCAGAAGTTACAGATTTTAATTTTAATATTATTAAGTTGGTTTAGAAATATCTCTTAAACCATGCGTAGCTTGACAAGACACCTTATCTTAACAATCTGGAAAGAGAAAAGGTATTTGAATACTTTCCTTCCTCAGAAAGGACAGCCATTTGTGGTTACCTGGCTACACAGAGATCAGATTTTAGTATATGTGTCTAGTAACTTATGATCCAGATTCTTCCTCTTTTTTATTATCTGTGCTTTTGTTCCTTCAGTAGTCCCAGTTCAATAAACTAAAGTGTTCAGTATACACCAAGCTCCATATCTTTCAAAGTGACAGCAACAGGCAATCTAGGAACATTTAAAATTAGAATTGAGAAGAGAGTTAGTTTTATAGTGGGTATCGCAAATCAGTTCATCCTTGAGGGATGCAGTAATGTCTTACTGAGTTAAAATGTTTCCATACATGTTCTTCCAGTATATCTTTCTTTTGCTTATATTCTGATATTTTCATGTAAACTTTGAATCATCATCTTTACAAGTAACCCATTGAAGATTCATTTTTGCTTTGGGTTCCTTTGTCCTTGGATCTCTAGGCACCTATTTCACAGTCATAAAAGAGTGAGATGTCTTCATTTTTATTTTTTTGTCCAGTGTGTGAACTTGACACTAACGCTACTATGTGGTGGCAAAATTAGTAGTACTTTAAAATGAGATCGAAACATCTATATTTCTCTGAAGGTAGGTGGCATGTATGTATTAAATTTCACTTGGGTTAATTTTTATGGCCTTCCAGTTTTCAGACTTTTTTTTTTTTCTTGGCTTCTCTTGACAAATCCTGCTTAGCTCTATTTGTATTGCTCAGTACAGCTGAAGAGACTCATGAAAAAACTTCTCCTGTCAGGAACTGTGGTATGTAACTTCCTGAATGTATCCTACAGTGAAATATGTTTTGTGTGTGTCCAATACATGAAGTTTCATGCATGACTACCAGTGTTTAAAATATTCCTCGTCCATTACTGTGATTCTGGTCTTGTATTCCGTATGAGCCTGCTCTTTTGTTGTTATTCAAGTTCGCAGCTCCTGATCTGCACTGAAATATGTAGGGGATCAATACATGTGAGTCTATTGTATAACACTTATGATTGCCATACTTACAACATACTTGACACAAATACACAAAAGGGGAGGAAAAAAACAACACAGTAGGCCATTTTATATGAAACAACCCATGCTATTCTGCTGCTGTCATACACCAAGTGTGCTACCACCACTATTGTATACCACAGGTGATGTGCTACAACATGAATTGTCAAATGAATTATGTTCTGTTAATTTTCTGCTTTCATTGATTAGTGTCAGATATACTGTGTGTACAGCATACCTGTATAGTACTAATTTATTTCTGAATATCAGCCTAGAATCACGTATGTGGTGCTCTGGTCCTGTTTTAGGTATTACGGGTACTATTTAAAATACAGAAAGAAATGTATCAGCTTGCTGATGATAAAACCTGATTCCAGTAATGTCTGTTTACAAACTTGCCTCCTACTTAGTTTTCCTCTTATCTGCTTCTTAAGTCCATTTCTGAGCTGTTACCTTCTGCCCCCAACTTCCTGGAGAAGTGTTTTGCATGTCACCTTCTGATATAGCATGGTAACACTTTGGGATAGCCCATGCTTGTTAGTCTGGACAAAGCCCCCAGGCAGCAACATAGGAGGAGGGATGCTGTGGACAAGGAGAGCTTGATCCATGTGACACTCTAATAGGAGTTGGAGTGTTTGTGTGTGCATTTATTGATCTGTCTGTCTGACACAGCCTGTGCTCTGGTTCGAGGGGAGGCGGATGGTCCATCTGCTTCCCGAGGCGTGGCCCTGTTCCCCAGGTGCTGCTCCCCTGTCCATGCTGGGCTCTGGCCGGCTGCCCATGTTTTACAGCTGTGGGAGATGGCTCCTGGTGCAATCCGCGTTATCTGGTGAGGCTGCAGCGCCTGGGGAACTCTGTCCTGTGCCCTCATGCACACACAGGCACCGATAGGCCTGGGTGCAGGGCTGTGTTCATCTTCAGTTGCCAGAGGGGGAGAGGTGGGAGGGCAAACTGCTGTATGCTGCCTTGTCTTGAGCACACAACAAGATGGAGGCACAATGCTCCTGATTCCCATTTGGGTCTCTGGCCTCCTGGGAGACTGCTCCCCCTCCGGGCTGCTGAATATTTTATTGGGTGGAGATATGTCTCTGCCTCTGAAACAATTTTGCTTTTTGCTGTTGCTTAAATACGTTGTTGAAGAATGGGATTTCAACTGGGAGCTCCCTGCCTGCTGTGTATGCCTTGCAATAAAGGACAGAAGTTACTTTACTTGCCAACTTCCATTTATTTAATTTATTTATATGCTACCTATCAGGTTGTCTTCTCAGACAAGGTACTGCAAAGGAAGCTAAGGTGTACATTTACAGATATATTTAGCAATTAAATCCCCTTGTGGTTGCTATTAATGCTTTGAGATGGCTTACCCTACTTTGACGTGAAGTAAGCTTTCTGAAACAAGGGCATTTTTACTGATGAATTGAGAATTCATGCAACTTGAAACAGTTTAAAATGTGTTGTTGGTTTTTTTTCTTTTTCCTGTTCAGGGGCTAAAATGAAAAATCCACTCTAGGCACAGCTCAGTTCCTCATATCAGAGAGATTTTTGTCTATAAGTAAATGGATACATTTGGATATAAAGATAAAATAGAAAATTTTCGCATGGTTGTCACTACTTATGCCATCTTTTTTTCCAAATTCTTTGATTAGATCAGTGTGAAGGATTTTTGCCATGTAAAAGTGATGAATTCTTGAAAACCTGAAAAGATCAAAACGCAACATTTTTATATCTCTTCTCATTAGAGAAAATGAGAAGTGAAAATGTGAACTGTGTACGGCATGTCTCTCAAAGGTAAAAATACACTCTTAATTTTAAAAGATTAAGTGATTATTTTGTATTATGGTTGAAAAGGCCATATTCCATAATGTTGCTTAGTGTTGACGTGACTTTGGGACTGTCTGATTTTGTAGCTATAGTGTTTGTGGTAAAATTTTCATAGTGATCTGTGTTCTGTTCTGTTACACTTATGTAAATGAATTCTATTGCAGTTACATTGAAATAGCTGTGAAAGAAAGGTAGCATCCCTTAGCCACGCACTTTCCTCACGGAAGGAGGCACAATTTTTTTTTTCTTCTAATCTAAGAAGGGGAAATGAGGGTGACTTACATAAAGATTGAGCCAACTACTAATATGTGGGAGATGAAAATGTAAAATCCAATGTTGGGTAAAACATTTTTCTGATAATTGAAGATTTTTCTGAAAAATAAGAAAAGGGCATGAGCTGAGTGTATAAAGATATTATGTTTCTGTTTAACTGATTTTGCTTACTGCTGAGGGGGAAGGAAGTCAGTAACAGGGAGCTTATTTTCTTGTATGGACAACATCTTGTGGAGCAGAGGAGAAACAACTAATTAATGCAACGTGGTTTTTTGTGAGTGCATACCTAGAGCAACGTGTTTTTTATTAATATTTTAATAATTGAACATTTGTATGTTTGTTTCTATATTGTAATTTGCACTGATTGTATTACCAGTTTTTCATTCTGTCTTGCTGCTTCGTTCAGGATATCGGGTAACTTTAGCCGTCCTTATGCCATGGTAGTTATGGGCTCTTTGTGTGAAGCATCTGTTATTCTTTTATCACATTGAATAGTTAACTTTTTTTATCTTTAATTCAAGTGTCAGCTATGAAAATATTTTCGTACTTTGAACAACTTTTTTGGCTAATTAACAGATGTGGATAAGGTAGCTGGAACCACTTGTAGAATTTGGGGGCTTCATTTCATCCTTGAACGGGTTCTGTGATGGAAACTTTGTGATAGTCACACCCATGGGAATTATGGTGTATGGGTAACAACAGGAATGGAGTTATTCCCTGAGCACATGCTAGAGAGCTAGGAATTTACTCTTCAGTGTCAGGTTGATGAGATGTTCTCTAAAGAAATCACTTGAGCTTGAGTGTTACCTCTTCCATTTCTTTTTGTAAAATGGGCTCAATCCATATTATTTTCTCCATATACAGAATGTGCAAGTTCATTGTTTGTGGCCTAAATAAAAATATTTTTCATTTCCTCATATAAATAAAATGTCTACTATCTACCTGTGTTGTGATTTATTAATGAAGTTGTAAGAACTGCTGTTGAAGCAATGGCCTTTTGCTATTTTATTAAATAAAAATCAACTTAAATTGTTTTGAGTTAACAGCATTTTTGTCTGCTTATGTTAGGAGATAAAACTGAATATTGACTCTAGTTTTTAATTCTTCCTCTGTGAAACACGAAGCCATCTCTGTGAATGGTGATGATGGAGTTACTCTTTGAAATTCTAATTTAACACTTCAGTAATGGGTCAAGCTTTCTCTGAATCCTCAGTGGGATTATTTGATTTGCTGTCTGGTTAACCTCAAGGAAAATGGGATGTCTTTAAATTATAAGAGGTGCTTGCTATCACCTTATAATGGAGCCACATGGGAGAATTGGTTGTTTTAAATTAGGAATGTCACCTGATGACTAAGGAATTATATGAATGGGTCTTATTTTTAAGATCTACCTTAAGGTTGAAAGCTGCAATTTAATTGATTTTTATTTTTTTTAGTTATGATCAAATGTATCATTGGAAATTGATATAATTGAAAGATAAGGGAAAAAATCTTATTTTTCTAAGAGGGTGATGGGGTTAGGGTTTTAGTGTCTCTTGTCTTCAGCATTATTTATGCATGGGCAAGTTTCTTTTCAGCTTTTGTTGCGGGCATAAAACATGTATGCAAACAGGAGGAATCATTATTTTTTTCCATAACAAAATTGATTATTAAATTCACATGACGGGAACCTAAGGGAGAAGTTCAGCTTTTTACAAGTAGACAAAGAAGCAGCTTGAATATTTTGCAAGTTCATGCATGTAATGTTTAGCCTGCCCAAAGCCTTTAAAATAAACTTTCAAAGAACTGAAATAAAGAACTCCTATGTTTTGTTCTGCGTCATGTATAAAGGGCAATGTTAGCAGTTAACTAGTAACCTGAATTTGGGGGGGGGGGTGGGGGGGGGGAGGATTTCAGTTAATGACAGAGTCAATCTGAAATTTTACTTTTTGATCTGTGTTGGATATTCTGTGAATATTGCTGTTATTTTTTTTCAGCTGCAGTTCACCTTTAAAAGCCATATAACATGCCTACTTATATTTTAGCAGATTACGTATTTCTCTATCATACAAATTAAATTGAGTTTTTAAACATCTATGCTTGGTGATGTCATAGGGTATAAATTAATACAATAAAAAGCTCAGTGGAATAAATCATTTTAACTGCACTTAGTATTTCTTCAGGATTATTGAATGGATACAAGCTGTGCAGCATACATTGCATGTATTGAGAAATATCAGAGGACATTTTTGATACGAGTTTTGAAATGAGTCTCCAGGACTCAACTCCAGCACTGCTGAGTGCAGCCTCTCCTGCAGAACTTCCCATTGCTATTCTGTCCCAAATTTTGTCCCTTTATTTCACCTAAGATTTCTGATTTTAGTAACTGTAGCTATACATTACTTGACTTGCATGTTTGCTTTGAAATGCATATTTGAATTTACCTTTTTGTTGCTTCTGAGATTTATTTCTTTAAGAACACAAATGTATTCGTTCTTGTAAACTTCATTTTATATCAATTTGTAATAATAGGTTGTACCATGTTTTTGAAGTTGGCAATAGCTATTGAAATGTAAGTTTTGTAAGATTTTGAGTGGAAACATTGGGTAAAACAGTCATTTTTTTCTACATGTGTGGGGAGGGATGTTTTTTAGGATATGAAAGTTTTTCTGTGATTCTAGTAGCTGAGAGGGAGATGTAAGTATCATTAGTTCAATAAGGATTATACAGATAGAAATCAGTGTTGTGGGTTTTTTGTTTGTTTTTTGTTTGTTTGTTTTCAATATTTCCATCAAGGACTTGTTTTCAAATGCAAAGCCACCTTCTTCTGTCTTCTGCATTAAAATGAACATAATGAAGTGTGAGTTGCATCACAAGCAAGCCGGGCCTGGCTCACTAGCTTCTATCTGAAGAATTGCTAGCATGTACGAATTGGGCTGCTTTGCCACTTCAAGCTGGATATCTTTCTGTTGATAGGAGAGGAACTGCAGTTACCCATTTGTTAGTTACTAAAAATAGTGCTGCTGGAGTAAGGAGAGAACAGCAGCAATCCAACCCCCACCCCCACAGAAAACACAACAAACAAAAACACAACTCCAAAGCCCTAACACTTTAGCAGGTAAACACGTATAAACACTTGCACAAAGTGCACTATCTCCCCACTGTAAGCAGTGCCAGATCATCTCGAGTCCAGCCGAAGGGACAGTCTTTGCAGCATGCCCTGGGGGTCATTAATTTGAGCTGTTTGGAAAGATGCAGGGTGTTTTTGTTTTAAGCTTTTGTGTTTGTAGCGAATGCTTGATTTGCTTCTATTCTATTTTTCCTAGAGGGGAAATATAAACATAAGTATCTTTTCTGACTCCAACTGTAATAGGGGAGTGTGGGAGTTCACACAGATGAGTTCCAGGCAGAAACCTCAAATACACTGTGAACTGGAGCTGTAGAGTACTCTGCAGGGATGCCATGAAATTTAGCACATCATGGTTGTGAAATAAGGAGAAATCTTCCAATCAGGCCGTGTATGAAGAAGAGTGATTTTATTATTGGTAGATGAAGTGCATCTCGATTTTTCATTCCTTTAACCTTGATGTGACCCTTTAAAAGGTGAAAGCTAGTTCAAACTCCTACTCACGGAGATCTGGAGATATCCTGAGTATAAACTTACTGGTTATGCCAAATTATATGGCCACAAATCATCATTTTTTTCTAGAACTTCATCTTGGCCCAAAAGCAAGGGCTCAAATGGGGCGGGGGGGGATAACACCTAATAACATAATTTATATGGACTCTTTTGTGTCACCACATTTTGTCTTTATTAGCTACTGTGTGCTCCCTCTCACCTTCTCCCCCCCCACCCCCCTCAATAGGAAATGGGTGATTTAGGCTATCTTTCATATACAACTTCTCTTCTGTATTTAGGTGAAAAATAATAAAAATAAAAGAAAATATGCAAAAAAAAAAAATCAGGCTTGCTTATAGCATACATAAAGAAGGAAGAATATGCTGTAAGTCCTAATGGAAAATGTCATTGTATGGTACAGATTTTTTCTGAGTGCTGGTTTTCAGAGATCATTCACTGTGAAAGAACTAGTCACTTGGAAAATTTTCCACTGGTAGTTTGGGTTGTATTTTGGTCAGTAATGCACAAGGCGTCTTCTCTTTGTGATCATGTAATTTTCCTCTGATGGCCACAACAACGGCTTTCATGGGAAATGAGTAGTAAGAACATGGATTGATATATTCTGAATTTTCTTTTCTGCAATTAAACATCTGGAAGTAAGCAGAGTCATCACCATGCGACCAGCCAGCTTTCTACACAATATCAGGAAATACTCGGTAGACCACTTTTTGTAAATGTCTGCTGCACTTATCGTGTCTATTTTTCATTCAAGGTAGTAAATTTAGTGGCCTGTATGCATTGTCAGAGCTGGCTTGACATCTGGCCAGTACTTCTTCCTGATCGCTATTAAATGTTTATTATTGTCTTGGCACTCTGTGTGAAGTAATTAAGCTTCACAATGATCTTGTAAGGTAGGGATTGTACAGAAAAGTCAGTGGCAGAAACATGGGTAAGAGAAAAAACATGTCTAGATTTTAATGAGGAAATCAGTAGGGTGGTGTCTAGTTGCAAATAAGATGGTCTAATATGTAATTATTAATAATAGCTCAGTCTACTAAGTTTCATTTATATAAGTGCAATGTATTGCAGGGTGAGTTTGGTGCCGGAATGCTCTCTGTAAATAAGCTCTGCTGAAGTGAATGTTTTGCCTTCAGACCTGTGTTATGCTTGAATTTAGCAAGATTTTAAATACCCTTAAATATGAGTAGCTCTCTGACAACAAGACAAATACTTCATAAGGTGTTTACGAAAAACACTTGATTTTTCCCTCTCTTCCCCCTTTTTCTGTCTTCGGTCTCTGCTTTCTGGTCATGTCCAGCTAAGATAATATAGTAAATGTCTAAGCTCTAGCAAGTAAGGATGTCACATTGATGTTTAACTGACTTTGAAGCAGTGCAGCTGTAAAGGGGAAATGAATTCTGTTCTCTGTCAAAGCCTGTAAAAGAGTGTTTGTTTTAGCAGCTACTGAAGATGGAAGTGTTTATTCCATGACTTCATTGGTTGTCAAAGCTGGACATATTTTCCTGTATTAATAATATTTGGAATTTCTCATTAGTTATCATTTCCTGATGGTTTCCTAAAAGGACTATTGAAATTCTGATCACTGTCCAAATCTTTTTAGCTTTTCTTTTCGCCTTTGAATTGAATCATGGAGTTCCATTTGTGTGTATGTACACACAAACACGTGTAACTATGTATTATATAAAATTTTAAGAGTGGTCGCCAATGTCTGATGCTTTTCAGTCCAAAAAAGCAATAGAAAGTCAGCTCTTTCAGTTTGTCAGGTGATAGAATAAGGTACATAATGCACGTGAAACTCAGCTCATTGCCATCATTTTCTTTTCTCTTACGATTTTTGTCACAGAGTTTTGCTTCTGAAATACTGAACTCTCTACTGATGTGAAAAGATTGACCAGTGTCTGGAATGTATGATATTCTATATAATTTATTTCTAAAGTAAAGTATCACATACACTTAACAAATCTTAGACTTTATTTATATTGAATGCCTTTCTAAAGTGTGTCTAGTGTGTTGTGGCTGTAGAGAGAAGAAAAGGTGAAGTAATGGGGCTGGAGGTTTTTTTTTGTTGTTGTTGTTTTTTTTTTTTTTTTAGTTTGTTTGGCTCTTTAAGATAAACCATCTAGAGCTAAAACTTAATTAAGTATAAGGGTTTGAAATTGGAAACAATAACCACGCTAAGTAAGCTTGTCACGATCTTGGCATAGTTAGCACAGAGAGCAAGTGGCGAGGGAAGCTGGATTTTGTGCTGGTGTTACTTACAATTGTATGTAACTTACTAATTACCTTTGCTATAAAATGGTTGGTAGAGAGCCAAAATACGGCTTTCCTTGTTCCCTAGGATCCTTGTTTTGAGACGATTAAACTTCCCAGTGTTTTTACAAGAATTACATGGATGCCAAAGTGTTTCTCAAGCTTCTCTGTGATGATCAGTGCGATGTAACAAGGAAGGATGACCAAAAATCATTGAGAAAGTGAATGAGAGATTAAAAAAAAAAAAAAAGTGTGAGAATAAGGGAATATGATAGCTGCATATTTATGCATCTTCCCTACCCTCCTTGCTTCAGTCTGGTTTCTGAAGGAAATGAAACTCATGTGATGATGACTGAGACAAAACATGTTGATGTGCGTTTGTGTGGTTGCATGTGTGCTTGCCACTTCCTTCCTCTGCCCCTGGAGAAATTGTGCTTCTGCAGGTTGCAAGAAAATCCGTGGTCAGGTAGATATTTAGTGGCAGAAAGATTGTACCTGTTGACAACCCTTATTCAGTGTCAGAAGGTCATTACGGGTGAGAACCATTATGGATGGGCGAGGGCACCAAGTCGGTCAAGTGCAGAGATGTTGGTGTGTTTGTCAAACTCCATTTTTATGTGCCTTACTTCTGCTTCTCAACTGGAGGTTAAAACATCTTTTGATGAAGAGGAATTCTGAGGTTTAATGTGTTTAAAATCTTAAAAATCAGAAGATATTTTATACCACTGTTTTACATGTTTTAAAATCTGTTGTTAGAAGTCATTTACTGTGCGATCCTGATATAATATTCTGAGATACGTATGGATCATTAAAATGTAGAATTCTCTTTATTTAAAGAAAACATGAAAAGTGTTACATACATTGAGAAATTCAGCTTGAATATGTAGATTGCAAAAGATCCTTTAATTATACTAAAAGTTATTTCTGATAGTTGTAGTTTGCATTTTTTTTTTTTGTCTGTAGGCTAGCTTAACGCTACGTGTTAACATCCATTATTTTTTTTATAAGTCTCTGATTTTCAAGGTAGAGGCAGGAGGAAAATATGCAGTGCTGTATGGTGGTGGGGCACTGCAGGCCTTCATTTATCCTTCCCCGTTTCTAACATAGCGATTTTGGCTGTCAGGGCTGCAAGTTGTTTGTTTCAGTCTCAGATAATCAATCTGATTAAGTATCTTGGCAGTATTTGATATTATACAGAAAGCATTTGAAATGGCAGAGATATTTCACTGAGCTACTGCTCATGTGGAAAGCTTCATTTTAATAGTCTTGGTGATAACAAAAGCTTACTGCAAAAAGAGAGGAGGGATTATTTATTTATATATCTTTTAGTGCAAGTGATTGTAGATGTAAATCACTATGAGAACTTTCTTATGTGCCTAGTTCCTATCTGCATGAGTGAAAACAGGGAGATTTATGTGTATAGTTTACTTGAAGTGTTACTTAATAAAAACATTGAGGAAAAAATTCTCTGAACAGTAACACATTATGCACAAGTGCAACAGACTTGAGGTATTACTGTCCAGTTTCATGCTTATCAGAGATTTCTGCTAGGTAGAAGAAGCTTGTGGTTCAGGTCTGAAGCCCCTGATAAGTCCAGTGATACTTCAGGAAAACCTGAAAGTACATCATTATCTTACTTGCCCAGAGACTTTTGAGCATGATTGCAAACCAGCATTAACCTAGGCTTATTTAATTCCCGAATGTGGTGGTTGGATGACTTTGCCTAATTATTTATTTATTTTCTGTAATGAGGTTTTCTCAGAGAAGTCCGTCCCCTTGGAGCTTTGATGCTCTGACGGGTGTTTCAGGGAGTTTGTCAGCTTTGAGTCATCAAGTTCAGTGCCTGCTGCAGCATCTCTGCTAGCCAGCGGTCTTGGTTTCTTCCCTTTCTTCTTACATGCCCTTTCTCACTGCAGAGTTCTACACTGGTAGGAGAGGCTAAAACTTTTTAACTTCATTATATCGAGTAGAAATTGCTTTACAAAGGGAAGAAAGAACCAAAAACAAAACCAAAAAATTAAACCATCAGCAAACTTGCTTTCTAGTGGAAAACTAACTTAATTCACCTTCCTCAGCACTAAAAGTAAAGTGGCACAGTGGGCCTGCTATGTGAATGAATGCAAGCCTGATTTAGCTTCCTGACTACAGCAGAAAAAATTCAGGCATGCTTTTTAAGGAATGGTTATTTAAAAGTAATGTGTTTTTGTTGCAGCATGATTATATATTTAACAGGAAACTAGGCTGCAGTCTTTATGAGTAACTCATTACTACTGCTCCCTTGGTTTCCAGGAGTTGATGACTGTAATGCTATATAAAATGTTGAGGTATGTATGTAGCATCATCTCAATCAAATTTCATTTTTGTCCCAAAGTATTACTGCTCAAATATTTCATCAAGAAACTTATTAAAATCAAAAACTATTAATACAATGGTTTCATTTTCCTTCTAATTCTTTGTTGTTGGTCTTGGCAGACTGTAGGAGGACCATAACCTGAGTGTTTTTTTTCCATTTTTACTATTTCATATGCAGAAGTATAAAGCGTATCTCAAACTTGTGTTCTACGTGGAGGAAGCCTTTGGTTTATTAAATTAGTGTAACATACCAAAATAATGGGGGTGGGTGAGTGTAAAATTATTAAAATTAATAATTAAAATAATAATTAAAAAAATATTAGTAAGATTTTTTTTTCTTAAAAGGCTTTTTTTTTATTGACAAAGGTAAGTATGTAATGGATGGCGTTGCTCAACCCTATTCCATTTGCTGCCTAGGAACAGTATTTACCTACAATAACTGTATAAAGGATTGTGTATGTAATTGCTTAGAATTCCATGTAACTTTTCCAAAAAGGTTTATGTGGGGAGAAAATAGTTTGGGACCTGTCCTGCAAAGACTTTGAGAGTCAAGTATTATTATTTATCTAAGGACCACGAGCCCTGTTCAGTTAGTTTGGTAGCAATGCAGATATTTTTCTTACAGCTGCATGTATTTTTTGATTGTTCTTTAAAATACTAAGAATGTTGCTGTCAGCATGCCTTTTACCATCGTATATTATCATGATTTGACAGCTGACAAAACAAGCATGCAAAGGCTGACATTTGTGCCAGATGTCTTTCATTATATATTTTATAGGCTTAATTTTTCATGTGCGCGCTTTATATTGGCAGCTTTAATATTTTTTTCAGATGAAGCTTAATTGTCTGTCTTTTACGCACATCTATACTTTAGTAGATTAATTTTTTACCACAAAATATAATTTAAATTGCTGTGCAGAAAGTAAAAGCTTACCTAGAAGATGACCTAAAAAGGTCTGACCATTCTTCAGGCTTTATAGTAAAAGGAGTTAAAAGCATCTTATTCTGATAGAGATGCTTTTGAACACCTGAGGAGCTTACTGCTGTATTTTTAATTTCATTGCCTTATTCTGGTGGCCTTTGAGAACTTCTGTGATGCTGCTTTAAGGAGCAGACAGAATCCTGTCTATCCATAATCAAGTGTATAATTTAAATTTTTTGCAGAGACTTAGCTAGTTTCTGATGATAAGCATTATTTTATGGCAGTCTCTAAATCTTTGACAAACAAGTACGGTAATACTGAAGCGTGAGTTCTCCCTTGGGCTTGGCCCTTGTGCCATTTGGTTTCCTAACTCATCTGGGAAGCATCTCCCACGGAGTAACTAAACATAACAGGTTCCTTCGATGGTCTCTTAACTCCTGGTATGCATTCACACCAGCTGTCAACCCCTTTTGGTAAGTGTATTTGAGGAAATGGGAGTGAATGGTAAGAAAACTTTCTTAAGGCTTTAACCTGTGTCAGAAATTAAGCAGGGTAGGGCAAAGCCAGATTTTTATTTTACTTTTCCCCCAAATAGTGAGATATCTGATACATGCTTGTTATCTATGAGGTTGAGAGTAAAGTTTCAGAATTTTTTTACAGATTGTGTGGATGAAAGAAAGATACAGAAATAATGAATAGCCAGTATTATGGCATTTTCCTGTGTTGACAGGGACCTGGATTGCAAAATTGCCAACTTGTCTGATTCAAGTCAGGAATTTAAACATCTGTAGTAAGGACTAGGACAGTTAAATGGGTTATCTTGGGGTGTTCTAGTGTTTGCTCAAAGATTCATTAAGAAAGACAGAATATTCTTGCAAAGGAACTGGTTTTGCTTGGTTAGTGTATTTTGAATGTTGTATTTTGGAAAATCTGCTTGCTGTTAATCTGAAATTGTGTTATGCAGCTGCAAAGTGCCCCCGCCCCCATTCTCCCTGCTCTGTTATGGTGGGAAAATATGGGGAATGCAATAGAAACTGAACACCATAGTTTTTGCTCTAACATGTTTATGGCTTTCTTACAAATAAGATTGTGTTCATAGAATCACAGAATTGTTTGGGTTGGAAAAGACCTTAAAGATCCTCTAGTTCCTACCTCTGACATGGGCAAGGACACCTCCCACCAGACCAGGCTGCCCAGAGCCCTATCCAGCCTGGCCTTGAGCACCTCCAGGGATGGGGCATCCACAGCTTCTCTGGGCAACCTGTGCCAGTGCCTCACCACGCTCTGAGTGAAAAACTTCCTCCTAACACCTAATCTAAATCTACTTTTTCTTCAGTTTAAAGCCATTCCCCCTTGACCTATCACTACAGCCCCTGACACAGAGTCCCTCCCCAGCTTTCCTGTAGGCTCCCTTTAGGTACTGGAAGGCTGCTGTAAGGTCTCCCCAGAGCCTTCTGTTCTTCAGGCTGAACAACCCCAACTCCCTCAGCCTGTCTTCATAGGAGGGGTTCTCCAACCCTCTGATCTAACTCAGAGGTCCATGTCCTTCTTGTGCTGTGGGCACCAGAGCTGAATGCAGCACTCGAGGTAGGGTGTCACAAGAGCAGAGTAGAGGGGGAGAAGAGAGAGTCCCATGACCTGCTGGCCACACTTCTTTTGATGCAGCCCAGGACACAGTTGGCTTTCTGGTCTGCAAGCATACATTGCTGGCTCGTATTGAGCTTCTCATCTACCAAGACCCCCAGGTTCCTCTCCTTAGAGCTGCTCTAGAACCATTGTTCACCCAGCCTGTATTTGTGCTTGGGAGTGCATGACCTTGCACTTAGTCTTGTTGAACTTTGTGAGGTTCACACAGGCCCACCTCTCAAGCCTGTCCAGCTCCCTCTGGATGGCATCCCTTCCCTCCAGTGTGTTGACAGCACCGATTATGGAGAAAACAAAATGGTAGAAAAAAAGACTGGTGGTTACAGCAACAAGATAGTGTAGGAATCCACTATAAGTTGCTCAGTATGCTGGAACAAAATTTCATGGGTATTTTTAAAACAATAAATATAATTGTTGACTCATTTATGTATTTCCTTTTACATAATGTACCACCCCCACACATATACTTGTTTTTGCTCCACTGTACTTCACAAGACTCTGTGTTTGTGTGTAACATAGTTGCTGTAATCCCATCCTCCTGTCTCTCAGCTTCTCCCTTAAGAGCTTTCAAATAATGGTTTGAAATGTTAGCACTTCTGTTTTTCAAAAATATTCATCCTCAGTGTTCAACTGATTCAACAAATTTGAATTACACTTCAGATACTTCTCATTTTCGTGTGTTTAAGAAACCAAATGGAGTGTGCTCATTCTTTGTTTTCCCTTCGATAACAGAAACTATCAAAAAGAATAGGACCTGATTTCTCTAATATTTACAAATTTGGTGATACTACGTGCATACCTCTTATTCATATTTTTAGTTATATTAAAATTCTTCTCTCACTTCCCTTTACCAAATGCAGAATTGATGTTAATACTAAAAAATACGTTAGTCATGGAAATAAGTGAAAGAAATATATGGATGTGAAAGGGCAACAAAATGAGAAATTTGAACTGCAAAAGCCTTTTAAAAACTTCAGATACTTGTTTATTCTACTCAAATGACAAATCTTTGGCAAAGACACTGTTATGGCTTTTTAGTTGTAAATACATTAATTTGTACATTTGACTGCAAATACAATGGATATTTTTATAACTATCCTTTAATATTTTATATTAAATTTATTAAAATATTTTATATTAAAAAATTAAAGTCTCAAAGAAGGGCATAAATATCTGTTGCACAGTTTACATCATTAATAGCTAGAAAATTCTAAAATAAGATACACTCTTATTTTTCATGTGCAAATATATTCTAAGGATTCTGCTTCCAGATTTCTCAAATCAAGATCTAAATTGGTGACTTACGTAATTGTGAGTTTCCATGCTTGTGTTAGTATAAACAAACATCTATGGAATTAAGTATAATTATGTGAATTGTTTGTGCATCCTGTATATCTCAGGATATGGTTAATAGAACAAGTAGAAGTCCAGCCCTCTTTTGACTTAAATAACTAGGTAAATAAATTGTCATAAACTCTGGCAGAAGCGGAAAGATTGGACTTCTGCATTCAGTGCTATTCTACAAATTAAATGAGTGTTTAGCTGTCTCCCAAGTGTAATGTACAAATGGATGTTACTAAAATATGCATCATTATTACTGGGCAAAAGAGTTGTTACTCCAAAGATTTTTTTAAAGATAATTTTACTTTCCACAGAAATGTATTTTATTCCTCCCCTCTTCGTTTTGTTTTCATGTCCATTCTCTATCTACTGGTGTTACATCATTTGCACACTTGGTTTTTAATGCTGTTGTGAAAGTATCATTCTATTACTTCCAGCTGAGTAAGTACTCAGTTGCACCTCATAAGCTTTCCAAGTCACGTCTTACAGCAGTGACAACCCTGTTAGGAAAACAACTGAGTTTTTAAAGTTCCATTCTTGTTCTTGAACACAATGTTAGCGATGTTTGGAGTTGACTGTGGGCCTATCGATGAACGATAATGCAGTAATTTCAACTATTCCATTCAGTGGTGATGTAGGTGTTGATTGGTTTTCAGATACCAATTCAGTTTCTTAATACAGCAGTTGGCCACATGTGCTAGCTTGCCCCATTAGAGAACAGCCTTCAGAGAAAATGAGTCCTGAAAGAATTGGTCTGGAATTTAGTCATTTATGTAACTGGAAAGTAAAGAAGAAATGGGTGGACAATTCCAAAGGTAATGATGAACTATCACTGGCCTACACCCATGAAAAGCCAATGAAACATCAAGCTTATATAAGGCAAGGTAGAAGACTTATTTCCTCAAACATGTGTTATGAAATTTGTCTTGTACTTAAACTTTTAAACAAAGTTCCTGGGTCATTCAAGTGTTCTCAATAGTGAAAAAATGTTGGAAGTATATGCAAGACAGTTTTTATTCCAGTGCCAGCTCTACAATTCAACATTAATGTCAACAACTTTTGTCACCAGGAATGCAATATAACCAATAACAGAGGAAAATCTGTCCAACCATCCGGGGATGATTCCTCTGTTGTTGTAAATTAGCTGGAATTTTTGTGAAAAGCTTTCCACATCATGAATGCTTTGGAGAGTATCAGTGCAGGCTTCAGCTGGCTTTAATTTGCTTTACTTAGCTGTATATTATGTCCATGCTTGCTCCTAAAAGTTGTGCGCAAATAATTACTTGTCATCCTACAAACAGTGCAACAGAACTTTGTAAGCAAAGCCAGCCTTGGATGGGCTGGGCACAAAGGGAAAGCTATACAAGTATTTTTTTTTTGTGCACGTAGTTTTCTTTGAAGTTACTTTTTGCTGGATTTTTTTTTTTTGTGCTGTCCTCCTTTGGCTTTGTAACTTCACAAGACTACCATACGTACATAAGGTTTAAATCCTCATGGTAAACTATTAGTACTCATAAATCCATTTATTTTCATACATTCTAACATTTTCTTCTGAATTATGGATGTTTAGATTGGTTACCTTGCTTTAGCCAAACATTTTTGTCTGATACAGCCAATTTAATGATATATAGGGAAGATATGTTTAATTTAAAATTCAAGGACACTTGTGAAGGGCCTGTGCATGTGTGCTCAAAAGCAGATTAAAAAAAAAAAATCTTTTTTGATATTTTTCAACTACAAAAATGTGTTTTAATGGGTTTCTTCGATACTGTGGTACATGTAAGCTTTATGTTTTCTGTTCTACTTTGTTCTTAACTAGCTCTTCATTGTATGTTTTAGTTTGGCTTGTGTGAAATAGGAGAGTCATATTTCTGATGTACAGCATGTTGGAACAGGTTTTACTACATCTTTCTTTCCATTTGCTGTATTTGGTACGTGCAAATTTGAGAATTATCTAACTTCTCTTGATGATTAGAACATTTAATTCCTTTGCAAGGTAAAAGACAAGAGCTACTTATGTAAATCAATACAAATTTCTATTTTTAGTTTAAGCTATAGTTACACACTTTTGTATTTTTGATGGATATGACCTGTTTATTTTCATTCTTGGGTAGAAGTCAGCAACACTGAGAGGGAAAAAGCTCAGCTAAACCAGGTGTATATTCAAACTGACGGGGTGGGTAGTACCTGCTTACTGTCAGAAGTACTTCTGAGCTATAATACTTTCTTTTCATATTAAAACTATGTTCAAGGCTACAGTCGTGAATGCTCACTGTTTTATTTTTTTGAAACCTTCACATTTAGGTGAGTATAAGGTGATGGACTAGACAAATTACTTGTGTCATCAAACTGCTAGTTTTTGTGTTTATTATTTTTACTGTTATTATTTCATAAGTTACTATTATTTTTGTATATTTTTTGCAGAAACTATTAATGAATAAGGGCTCTAGAGGTGAGAGCTCAGGGTGCTCCTTTTGCAGCTGAATTATGTTTTTTTTTAACTGCTTTGTATGAATTAGGTATAAAGAGTATTTTCTTTAATTATAAAGTGTAGGTGTGTTAGTGTTTATAAATGTTGATGATTTGATCAGATCTACTGACATGTCTTTTTAAAAATCATTTCTTACGAAATTTTATAGGATTTTTTAATGGTATTAAAATAATATACTGTTGGCGGAGAGGAAGGAGGGAACAACTTATCAGCCAATCAAGACTTTTAATTCCTGTTGAGATTCATGATGAAGCTAGAAAAAGTAATCAATTTCAAAAGTACCTTCAATATACATGCAAAAGCTTTTTAGGCCTGATTTTTGTAAAGTAATCTGTGATTTTTGTATTCTGAATGACTGCAAGGTGAAGTATTCCTAAAATTTATGTAGTTCTTCCTTCATGTTGCTTATACATGTGTTTCCTAAAAAGTCTCATTAGCTGTACTAAGATAAGCCAGGAAGAAAAATCTGATAACGATTTGTAACTACTTCAATTTTCTTTATGGAATTAGCTGTTTAGAGAACTCAAAAGCATGTTTTGTACTGTGATTTCACAGGAGCAACAAAATCATGCCGTCTTATTAGAAAGTATATTAAATCAGACTGCTGTAGCTGGTGGTCCAATTGTCCAGGTTTCTGATGTCTCTTGTGCTATCTCATTTTGTGTGAGCTTTTTATTTATTTTTGCTTCCTGATTTATTCCCCCCCACTTTCCTTTTGGAGACTTGTTCTCTGCTGGGCTAATAGAAGCACTAGAGAAATTCTTTCTGTTTTGAAATAGTGTTACACTTTTCTTTTTAATTCTTTACTACAAAGGTTCCAAAAAATGGATGCAACAATGGTTTGTTAGTTTAGAAACTTTCAGGCTCTACTTCATACATTTCTACACAAAACTTTACAGCAGTTCTGGAACACAAACTGTGCATCAGCAAATAGCATTTTTTAATTTAAGAAACCAGGGAAGTGCTTGTTTTTCTGCACCACTATGAAACTGAATGCTGTCTGTATACCAATTCTATGCTTAGTTCCCTAGGTCATGTTGCTTGTGCAAAGATATTGATCTTGAGTGTTGAGATTTAGCAATCTGCCAGTTGCCCCTGTGTACATTCCAGGCTTTGCCACACGTTTGATATGTTGACCTAGGAGAGGGCTCATTTGCCAGGAGGCTGTGTTCTCTAATTTTTGATTTCTCAGAACGTTGTGAAGCATGATTTAAGTTTTGTAGGAATGCTCAGCCTGTAATCTTGGTCATCTATATTTTATCTATGTTGTATTAATATTTTAACACATAAGATGAACCTGAGTGTTTCCAGCTGTTATTTGAAATCCTAGTTTGCAGGGACACTTGCTTCAAGAACTGAAATTAATTGCATTTGTGTAACAAATTAAATCACTGCACTACCATTACATAATTGTTTACTAATAGTATAAATTAATAGGAGAGTAATATTTATGTAGAAAAATCCCACTTTGGAAGAATGTATGAAAAAACAAATCCATCCTTTAGTAATTGTCATTTTTGTTAAATATGATAAGGTAAAGGGATTGCTGACATACCGTTTCACTGTATTTTGGAGTAGGGAAATCCTGTTCTGCCTTTATTAATTCTGCACAAATTCTGTGACTTTTCTTCCTGGATTAGCTTTTAAATCTTTTTTTTTTGTTGCACAGAAGGGACACACTGGCTTTGCACTTGCCATGGTTATAAGAAACACAGGAAAAAATGGTGTGCATGGTAAAGTGCATTCTGTTTTTAACAAAACTGAAAAGCACAGACAGACATCTAGCTTCCAAGCTATAGATGGTGTTTGTAGGTCGTATGCGTTACTTGGGGAAGGTGTGCTGGCAGTGGCAGAGTACACAGACCAGCATTCCACAGAACTTGTGACTTTGTACCCTGGAAGCGTTTGGCAACCTGCAGAGATTGTTACAGCAAACATTTTAAGCAAGTTTGAAAAAGTTGCTATTACAGAAGGAAAATAATCATTTAACCTAAAATAAACACATTCTCAAACTTGCTAGGAAAAAGAATAAGAACACTTTTTTTGTGTGTGTTTCTGTTTCAGGGTAGACTGGACATGCAAGGGTTTTGCCTCTATCTTGGTATAATTATTGATCATGTTGGTCATACAGGGCAATGGGCAGCACAGCCACGGCATTTTATATGTAGTAAAATTACACAGATGACATCCAGGCTATAAAGAACAAAAAAAGTGAGCCTAAAATACAACCAACTTAGGAAAGAAAACCAGACTTTCACAATATGATGTAAATCTTACTATTCTGGACAAAACACCATCTGAAACATATATATGTACCCAGTTATTGTCAATCATATGGGTGTATCTTGTCAAGATGTGTTGGCTTTTTATCAGATAGAAAGAAAAAGTCAATAGGTACTAGGAATACTGACTAGAAGCTCAGTTTTAGACTAATTAATTATTGCCAGGATATAGTTACTATGAAACCATAGTAAGTTCAACAACAAAAAACAATAGTGAAGTTGTTAGTGATTGGAAATCTCCTAAGCCCATTAGGGATGGGTAAGATTATATGAATTGTGTGTTCTCCTAATAGCCCCTGAAAGTATCTTTGCAACAAGCTTGCCTTAATACCTGAGACTATACATCCTGGCTGGGGCTGCACCTATTTTTGCCCCTCCGTAGTCCTGAGGCGATCGATGTACCCCTTCATCATAGAATGGCTTGGATTGGAAGGAACCTTAAAGAATCCCTCATTGCAACCCCCCTGCCATGGGCAGGGCCACCTCCCACCAGACCAGGCTGCCCAAAGCCCTATCCAGCCTGGCCTTGAACACCTCCAGGCCCCACAGCTTCTCTGGGCAACCTGTGCAAGTGTCTCACCACTCTCTGAATGAAAAATTTCTTCCTAAAATCTACCTTCTTTTCTCTTCTAGCTTAAAACCATTACCTCTTGCCCTATCATTATCCACCCATGTAAAAAAGTTTCCCTCTTTTTTATAAGCACCCTTGAAGTATTGAAAAGCTGTGATAAGGTCACCCCAGAGCCTTTGAGCAAGCCTTCTCTTCTCCAGGCTGGAAAACCCCAGCTCTCTCAGCCTGTTTTCATAGGAGAGATGCTCCAGTCCTCTCATCATCTAAAATTCATTGGTGAAGGGGAGGTGTGACCAATTTCTAGTAACTTTTTGTCTTCTTGAAAAGTTTGGTTCTTTGGTAAGAAATGGATTTCAGCTGACATCATGCCAGAGTTTGTGTTCCTGAAAATGACCAGCGAACTGGACAGGTTGGTTTTGTACAAGCTCTGTTTGTACAGAGCTTGGCCAGAAGGAGCAGCCCTCTCCTCTGTTGCGCACTGCTCAAAACTTGTTAGCAGAAAAGACTTAGGATTCTTACCACCTTAACCATCAGCAGATTTTCAGCATGAAATCTTAGTGGAGAATGCTGAATTTTGGGTATTCTTGTTTTACTGTTTCTGTAGTCGGACAACTTAACATGGTGTGATTCAGAAGATTTACGTGTTCACTAGAATACAGGTCCATGCCACATCCACATGCGCATTATGTCTACCTTGGAAGGCTAGTGTGCAAGGTGAGCATAGAAATATATGGTGCAGTATAGATTTGGGTGGTTTCTGAATTTCAGCAATGGGCAACAATTACCCATGTGCTTTTGGTTTGGTTCAAGCTAAGGGATAAATTCCTGCTTGGGTTCTGTGCTTGTGTGTCACTTGGTAAATAAAGGCTGGCCCATTTCTGACAAAGTGCTTGCTTCACATTCTCACTTCAGTGTAGTTGTCTGAGCAATGAAGAAATACTTTTGATTTGTTTATCTATGGTAGTAAGTTCTGGTATAGAATTCTAGTGAGTTGTTGGAACTATAATTTTAAATGTTGATATAATATTTTTCCTAAAGAGGTACTTAAGCAATACCTTGTCTGGGTGATGATGTTCAAAATGTGTCTTTTATTTGGCTTAGAAAGCCAGTTAATGAGAGGGCTTTTAGGTATTGAAAAACCATGCATTTGTTTTTCAGGTGTGAAAAGGGCTCATATAAATGAATATCATGAGAAGTGTGAGCTATTCAGACTACAAATAAGTAACATGGCTCCAAAAACGTCCCCTTTGCCAAAATTGTTTGGTTATGTTTGAAAACACTATTAAATAATTACTAGTTTTGAGAGTGATACCACTTCTGTAGAACCTTTAACAGATATTGAATTAAGTATGAAAGAAAGTTAACCGTTTGATTTTTGATTTATTTATATATATATATATATATATATAAAAAAAAAAAAAACAACTTAAAATGACCCAGGGGTTTCCAGACTGTTTTTAGGAATGGAACAGCTCTTATCCTTCAATCTATTCAAGACCACCATGTGCTTCTAATAGAGGCTTACAGGGAAAATACTGTAAATAGGACTATGTGCCAACCACGGCCTTTTGGACCACCATTTGGAAACTGCTGCCTTTTAATATTTATTTATTAGTCTATCATATAACTCTTTTGGCCACAGCAGGAACACGCATTTCAAGTGTTAGAGCTATAAAAATCATAATGCTAACTGTCATGATTTTCTTCTTAGATAAATCTTCCACTATTATTGCATCTTAATTTTTTTCCATTTTTGATCTGCTGTGTTGGAAAACTTAAGTTATTACGCTTGAGTGCATGTGGAATCATTTAAAAATGATAATAAATACATTTCTAAGTATTAAGTTTTCATGGGCCCTGATATTCAGAACAGTGATTAAATACACATGCTTTTTCTTAGAAAACATTTACATAGTATTTAACACAGTAACATATGCTTTGTTAAATAGGTATTGGTATATTTCCTGATATGGAAATTAATCTTGCTAAAAATTTGTTCTTGAATCAGTCTTCATGAAATGTGAGCAAGTCCAGCTTTTGTAACTGATTTTTATGGATATATCATCTTAGTTTATTATAAAAGTACAGTCACAAACACTAACTAAAAAAAAAAGTTAATATTGTAAAATTTATTCTCATGTTCAGGGTGAAAAGTAGTTGAATAAAACTTGAGTTGATTTTAGGTTTTGGTTGATGGTTTCTTATATGTACTTATTTGAAGACTATAAATACTTGAAAATAGCAGCAATGAATAAAAAGATATTTTTGGCCTAACTGCAGCGCCGTCTCTGTAACATTAACAGACCTCTTGAATCTCGTGGCTTTTGGCTTTGATTTTTGTTGAAGACAATTTCTTGTTACATAATGATTTCGTCGTGTTTGCATTGCGCTGAAACCTGGCACACAGGGTGTGCACCCATGCTGCTCGCTGGAGGTGTGCACACAGGTACCAGCACCGTGCAGAGCTGGTGTGTGTGCTTTGTCTTCCTACAAAGGTATAGCAGATGAAGCAGCATCAGCTGTCTCAGTCACAGAGAGCCATACCCTCCTCATCACCCTGAAGGCAACGAGGAGTCATTTTGCTAGGTAAGTTCTAGTTAAGCTCTTTGGTTTTTTAACATAAGATATAAATCAATGGGCTTTATTTCAGTTTTGTTTCTTGGTACCAAGGTCTGCATTTGATGGCAATCAGTAGATGCTCGGGCCTGAGAATGCCCCGAGGTACAGTTTGCCCTGCAGACTCCCCTTTCCTGGCGTACCGCTGTCTTATGAGCTGCCCGCAGTCTGCCTGTCTTGCTGTGCCAAGCCAGTGCTAGGCTGCCGAACTGCCTGGGGTTGTGTGTGTGTTCTCTGGTTGCACCTGATTTCTTATCGTCAGCATGAAGAGCAGGCCTGGTCCTGTGGGCGACCTTGGGGCAGCCCAAAAGAAGTGGTGTAGTTACAACCGATGTGTTTGGTCTTTGAGATACCTCTTGCTGTATGACAGTCAATTGGATGGTTGGTCTGTTTTCTAGCGTTCCATCTCTCCTAAACTCTCAATGGAGACTTTGTGGTAAGTCTGTGATGCTTTCTGAGAAGTTTGTGATATCTGCCTAAAAATACTCTTTGTGGAGAGTTTACGAAGAGTTGGTGTGACTCTGAGATGCTGTCTCAGTAGCAGACTCCTTCTTTGAAGTAGGCTTTGTCATGTGCTGCAAGAGGCAGCTCTGGGAGACAGGAGCTCTGATTGAAAGAATCTACGTGCTATGAAGAAATGCTCTGACCCACTTCATCCATCTGCCTGGGCTGGTGGTTACTCCGTCTCCCTGAAGCATGAAAGATCAAAGATTTCCAGGTGTGGCACAGCATTATTTGCTTTAGCAGAGCTGGCTAAACAGGGGGGATAAGAGATTTCATGAGGATTTCTCTAAGCAGGCACACCTTCTGTGTCAAAATTACATCACTTCTGTGAGGTTGTTAAAGCTGGAGGATTACATACCTTGGAGCCAGTACTGCATCCTTCATCTTTGCTGAGTGAATCAGTGTGACTGTTCTGTGATGTTAATGTTGGTGTATTGGTACTTTGTGGTAAAGACGTCATTCTTCTACCAAGGCTGCTTGTTGTCCAATGCACATCTGAAATCTTCTACTGAGGTAGCTTTATTCTATCTCACGAATTTATAGTTAAAATAAAAACAAAGTGGATTTTTCCTCTTAGACTTCTTCACTTAGGCATCCTTTGAAGAAATCTGCTTGTCAAAAATTCTTTACTTTGAGAAGTCTACTCTGCTTTCCTCCGTTATTGCATAAGAAGTGTTGATGGAGCACAGGACTGAACTGGTTTGCCTCACAGAACAGTCAGCTGTTCTAGGCTTACTGATTTTTCTTTGGATAGAACTGCACAGACTCCTTTGAAAAGTCTAGGCAGACTCCAGCATCTTGTTTGAGGCTATGTCTCTGTTTGCTGCAGCAAGGACTTCCTCAAGCTTTCTGGATGTTCTTGTTGAGATGTCACAGATATTGTATGGGAAGATCTCAGTTTTCTTTGATATTCTGCAAGTGATTTACTGAGCTACTCAGTCTTGTTCATCTATTCTTGGTAATGTACATACCATGAAACATAACAGGTCCTTGTTTCCCTTCTAAATTTGCATAGAAGGGCAGATAGCAGCTATCTGCTTTACATCCTTGTTTAAAAGGTGTAAAAGCTTCATCCAAACAATACAGAGCCACTAAGCTCTAACCTGTTGTTAGATTATGTGATATAAATAGAGTTGGGAAGAAGGTTTGCTTGAAGGAGTCTTGTGACTGTGATCAGGATGCTGTAGAAAGCCTGTTCCTTTCAAGTGGCTTTGAGGCATGTACAGTCCCAAAGTTGGATGAATCTTTCATGTTGTGAGGAGCAGTAGGGCAGGAATGACCAAATAGTGTTTGACTGGGCTCATCATAGATGAAAAGCTAGATAGAACTGTGGTCATTGCCTTGAAAGCTTGCCCGGAGAGGCTGTGGAGATGTTCTTGGAGGTAATCAAGATCCATTTGGACATGGTCCTGTGTAGCCATCTCTCTGCCCCTGCTTAATTAGGGAGGTTTTACCAGATGACCTCTGGAGATCCCTTCCAGCCCTGAGCATTGTATGATTCTGTGAGAGTGTCACAGAGATTTTATTGTAAAATTTTACAGTTTGGGGGTGAGGTTGTGATGATTAACTCCATGCTGTTAAAAACAGCAGGAAAAAAGTTTCAGGCAATATTACACATTGATCTCTCTTTGAAATTGCCTCTGTGGTTAGGCAACAACTTGGCTTTGAGACTTCCTGAGCTAGAATCAGTTGAAACCTGCCAGCTGTGGATGAGGACCATAGATGATTCCCACCTTATACTCTTCTAAGCATGATCAGCTGTTCTTTTGGGTCTGAAAATGGAACTCCTCTGTCTGAAGAAGAAATAGTTGTCTGTCCTATTGCCAGAAGGCAATAGAGATTGATAAACTCATGAATGGTATGGAGAGACTAAAAGAGGGATGCCTGCCAATTGATTTTTTTTTTTTTTTTTTTTTTTTTTTCTCCCCTCCAATCCAAGAACTAGGGGCACCAAGTAAAATTAGCAAGATGTTGTTCTTCATTCAAAGGGTGGTGGTGAAGCTATGGAAGCCTTGCTTTTGAGGAACAGGAGGGACACATGTTGCATGTCACTCTGGTATACTGCCATTTTGTAAGATCTGTAGTATGAACCTTTGTTCTGTTTTTCTTCCGAAATGGGGTGGTGGTATGAGGGGGGAACAAATCAAAAGAGAATTCAGAATTCAATGTTCCTTAGACCAAAGCTTCATTTTCTCATTAATACTGGAAAAATATTCAACATT